>JARQOC010000005.1:473490941-473502391 GCA_033576535.1 Allobates femoralis
CCGCATTCTGGTTTCACTGCCTGCGTGAAAAATCATGCAGGCAGCGTTTTTCAGAGCAGTTTGTAAAACGCAGCGGGGCTGCTATAATGGGCTCCTATGGGAGTCCATCCGGTAACCGGATTGTTCATAATGTGCAATCCGGTAGCCAGATTCTTTGTTCATCCCTGCGTCTGCGGGGATGAACAAAGGGTTAAGGTTAGTAATAGATGTGGGCAACATGTCTCTAGGGAGTGTCCACCCTCCCTAGAGACATGTTGTCCACAGAGATCGGCATGTCAAGGGTTAATTCTTTATTTTACATGATCGCCGCTATTGTCAGCTTTTCCTATACTTTACAATGACAGCCGGCGGCTCCTGGGTTTGCAGGAGAACACTATGTACTTTGCGTAGGCAACAGGGCAGCATCTTTATAAGTAGTTGTCCCTGGTGCTTACGCAAAGTACGTAGTGTACTCCTGCAAACCAGGAGCCACCAGCTGTCATTGTAAAGTATAGGAAAAGCCGATAATAGCGACGATCATGTAAAATAAAGAATTAACCATTGACATGCTGATCTCTGTGGACAACATGTCTCTAGGGAGGGTGGGCACTCCCTAGAGACATGTTGCCCACATCTATTACTAACACTAACCCTTTGTTCATCCCTGTGGCAGCAGGGATGAACAAAGCATACGGTAAGCGGATTGCTCTGGATTACACATTATGAGCAATCCGGTTACCGTATGCGGAGTTAGGGACACATTTTAGTAAAAAATGTGTCTGAAGGCACTTGCAATTACCGCATCCAGATCAGGATGCGGTAATTGCAATGACTTGCACGTGGGACCCTAGCCTATCTCAGCACAGGAGATGTGATATGATCAGACCATGTCCCTGTACAATCAGACACATCCATTACACAGTACAGTACAAAGCAGGGACACATATATAAGATTATCTCAGCACAGGAGATGTGGTATGATCAGACCATGTCCCTGTACAGTCAGACACATCCATTACACAGTACATAGCAGGGACACATATATAAGATTATCTCAGCACAGGAGATGTGGTATGATCAGACCATGTCCTGTACAGTCAGACACATCCATTACACAGTACATAGCAGGGACACATATATAAGATTATCTCAGCACAGGAGATGTGGTATGATCAGACTATGTCCCTGTATGGTCAGGCACATCCATTGCACAGTACATGGCAGGGACATATATATGAGATTATTTCGGCACAGGATCATTTTTTTTAAACACATCCAATTGTGGGAACTGTTATTATTCCAAGATCTGTTAATTACAATGAACATTAAAATTAACTTTATTTGTGGAAAAAAAACCTTTAAATAAGACACAATATATTTTGATTGATTATTTTGACTTCTAGTGAGTCTACCAACTTTCCATTTTTGTTAGTTTTTTTGTGGAAAAAATGGTAACATAGAGTTTAGAGTCAGTTGAATGGCAGGAAATTAGATTATTATAAGCAATGGAAGGCCTCCCATATGATGAGAGGTTGGAAACATTGGGCTAGTTTATCCTGGAAAGGTGAGATCTTAGAGTGGAAATACACTAGGGTGAAAAAAAAATGGTCCATCTCTCATCCAGAAGAGTTGGACGAGTGACATCCGTTTTTTACTCTGTTTTGCATCCAACTGCTATGCGAGTGTCTGACATTTCTCTAAGATCCCATTCGAGTGCTGTTCGTGTGCACTCTGCTGTTATTCTCAGCAGCTATTACTTGTATAATCATTTACAGGAACATTTTACAGTGTTCTCAGCTGTAGAATGATAATGTATCAGTGAAAAAAACGGATGCCTCTCGGATGGTCCGTGTGCGGTCAGTGATTTTGTCGGACCCATAGTCTTGCATTGGCAAGTCTCGCGCATGAATTACATACTGTCGCAGCATGTTGCGATTCATTTCTCGTCCATTACCCGAATAAGAAAAAAGCATCAGACACTCGCAAATGTGCTCTCGGACATAGAATAACGTTGTACGAAAAAGGCAGGTAAGAAAATGATCCAAAAGCCCAAAAAAGTATCAAAAGTAGAAAACTTTATTTATAGACGTGCGATACAAAAATATAAAAGATATCATACAAGGTACATTTCGGAAACAATATTTATCTCTATTATAGTAGTTATACAGTAAGCTCAAATCAGTTTATGTCAATACACGGATAATTTCATTTAGATATCAATCTCAAGGTTTGTTTATGGCTCAAAGGAAAAAA
Organism: Allobates femoralis; assembly: GCA_033576535.1. NCBI lineage: Eukaryota > Metazoa > Chordata > Amphibia > Anura > Aromobatidae > Allobates > Allobates femoralis. Next base: position 473,493,174 of record JARQOC010000005.1, read on the forward strand.
GCCCCATCATCTGACAACCACACTGACCATCTCAACACTAATTATAGATATTTATATAGTGGTACGGTATTTCTCTGTGGTATAAATACCAATTTACTCTATAATGTGACAGTGTTAACCAATGAGTTAACTAAAGATAATGTGAAAAGAGACCTAAAACCCAAAATTTAATTGGGTAGGTATCAACCACAGTTCAAGGATTATTTGAGAAAATGCACCTATTGATATTAATTTTGATTTTATACATAGAATAATATTGGTTAAAATCACGCATTGCAGTCGTCCGACTTTCACGCCAGGGTACGGACTCTTACAGGAGATCTCATTTATATGTATCAATATGACTATGACTAAGGACAACTTTTAATAAGTCCAAAAAGTCTAAGGTGCCTGTACAGCCTTTTATTTTTATGACTTTACCATATATATAACTTTTAAATGATGTCTGAATGAATTGTGATTTTATCATACACCAATATCGGTGCTGGAGTCCACTTCCGATTCTAAATACATGTTCAAGTTACCCAGACTGGCCCATCTGGAGGACCCCGGGCACCAGCTATCCTAGAGCACACCGACATGGTAATCTGAAGAGCAGCATTTCTTTTACCCTGATAAAACAAAGGTTAAAATGATCAGTGTGAGAAAACTAATGAAGAAAATAGACTAAATACCAGCACCTTCTCTGGACTCAAAAAGGAGTGAAAATTAGATTAAAACATCCATTTTATTAAATTCCAAAGAACACATGTAATAAAACCATGTGTTGTATACGCCTTACGTAAGAATGATTGCATATGATTAAGAGCCCCTTGGTGATTTGAAACGCGTAAGGCCTTCACCTTACATGGATTTTATTACGTGTGTTCTACAGAATTTAATAAAATGGATGCTTCAATCTAATTTTCACTCCTTTTTGAATCCGGAGAAGGTGCTGGTATTTTTTCCAAATTTCTTCAATATTTCTCATTCAAGGCTTGCTACTGAGGATTACCTGTGTACCGTGTGGACCCATAAGAGGCTCTTTATGCAGTAGGTAAATAACCTTTTTCTACATTTGTGTGAGAAAATTAATGTTAATAATAATATCTAACATTTATACAGTGCTTTAAATGTTATTTATTCCATAGCGCTCTACTTACATTTGCTATGTACTTTCCCCATTGGGCTCACAATCTAAATATCCTATCAGTATATATTTGGAGAGTTGGTGGAGGAAATCCACACACATACAGGGAGAACATTCAAGCTCCATGCAGCTGTTGCTCTTGGTGGAATTTGAACCCAGGACCCCAGCGCTGAAAGGCAGCATGCTAACCACTGAGCCACCGTCACACCTATATGTTCATTTGTTTTCAGCTTTTCAATTAGCTGAGGTCAGTTGTAGAATCAAAATCATCTTGTAAATCAGGGGTGGGGACTTCCAGGCCCCAAGAGCCGCCAACAGGTCATGTTTTCAGGATTTCCTTAGGCTGGCTTCACATCACGTTTTTTGGGATTCTGTTCTGTCTGTTTTAAAAAGGACAGAACAGGATCCGTTGTTGCCTCCCATGTAGCTCTATGGTGCCAGATTGGCCATAAATGGCCATCTGATTCTGCCAGTTCAGTCCCAGATATGTTGCTGTCCTGTTTTTTCCCGGCCCCCAAATCGGAGACTGCTTAGATTTTGGGCTCCGGGGAAAAAATTGGACAGAAACAAATCTGGGGCGATCCAGCGCCTATAACATAGGAGTCTATGGGTGGCGGTTCTGGGAAAAAACAGGATTATTTTCTGGATCCGGTTTTAAAACTGCTCTGTTCCCGTAATTTCTCTTTAGCAGTATGTCTACATACACTGCTAAAGTGAAATTAAAGAAAGGAATGGTTAAAAATTAAAAAATAAATGCTCACAATCTCCGCCGAGTGTCCTGCGATGCGAGGCATCCACCTCTGATGGCTGCAGGACCTTAATCAGCTGACCCTGAAGGGGCAGCAACCCAATCAGCTGATGTGTCACATGACTGCATCAGCTGAGCGGTTTAAATTGTCTGCCAAAACCGATCAGCGGGTGGGCAATTTAAACCGCTCAGCTGATGCGGTCATGTGACACATAAGCTCATCGGGTTTCCGCCCCTTCTCAGTCAGCTGATTAAGGTACTGCAGCCATTGGAGGTGGATGCCTTGCATCGCGGGACCCTCGGCGGAGAGGTGATTATTTATTTTTTATTTTTAACCATTGCTTTCTTTAATTCCACTGTAGCAGTTTATGTAGATATACTGCTAAAGTTAAAGTAACAGTGCTGACACCACTTGCCTTGCTCGGCTCCTTCAGCTCTTTCTGTGTCCGGATCCTTCAAAATTCCGGGTCCGGAAACAGAAACGGCATCCGTAGTTGCCAATCTGGGCCTGTCCATTCTTGTCCGTGTGGTTCTGCAAAAAACAGTACCCCAAAGACAGGAACAAAACTGTGGTGTGAAGTCAGCCTTAGTATTGCACAGGTAATAATATAATCACCTGCACTGGTGATGATTTTAACCCCTGTGCAATGCTAAGGAATACTGAAAAAATGACCTGTTGGCGGCCCTCGAGGTCTGGAGTTTCCCACCCCTATTGTACACTAATGGAAACTGCAGATACTCCATTCACCTCCACACAGTGCCTCCATACAGCTATAGAGGCATCATACCCAGTAATTAATGGATGTAATGAATAATGTAAGGCATACACAGGTTGGACAAGTGGTGGATACAAACAGAAGAGGGCCCCTGAGCAAGAACAATATATGGGCCCTTTGGGGTCCAATTGCTCAACATAGTGCAGAAGTCCACCTGCTTTGGACGTGATGGTGGACCCCTAACCTTTTGGGCCCCTGTGCAGCTGCACAAGTTGCACCAATGGTACGTCTGCTCCTGGGTTGGACCTATACATTGCTATAAGTCTTGTATAGTTTCATCCAACTCTTCACTTTCAGGTACTGTAGCTGTAACATGAACGAAAAGTTCATTATAGAGGTAATGCCATGTGCAGTCTATAGTTTGGTAGAGGATCAAAATTATATTCAGATGTTCAGTTTTCTAAAGTTCATGACCATCTGCAGACTCGTCCCCACAATCCTGTACAAAACACAAAAAGGATCAAAATACTGTACTTTTCTATGTTTATATTCTACTTTGTGGAGGGATTAAGGATTCTGGAAATAAAATGGCTATATCTTCTGTCAGGCAGATTTTGAGAAGATACAGATTTCACACAGTTTATAGTATGTCTCGAAAGAGAGCATTAAATCTGCAGTTAGAATAAAGATAACATTAAAACTCCTTTTGTTAACATATTGTTTAAAATGGATTATAATGGAATATAATGGAATGTTCTGGTCTGTTATATTGTAAATGATTTGTAATTGTTACATTGTTCCCTTAAAAAAATAATAAAAAAAAAACACATTTTAAATATCTTTACAACCTCAACAATGTCAATTGTTTGTAGACTTTCTGGGATTGTTGTACTGTGTTCATACAGAACTGGAAATAAGATAAAATGTCACTAATACGACATCTCATTTCATGGCACGGAGTCATTTTTTAAACAGAAGGTAAATGAGCGGCGGTTTCATAAGGAGGGCGAGGAATTGATTTTAGTTTAAAAATAAACTAGCTGTAAGCAGCCTCCAATACACAGATAGAAATCACAATTACAATGCACTAACACACTGACAGCAGTGTAATTAACAGATTGATGCATCCAAACTGACTGCTGCCCGACATCTCACAGCCAACATCCCACTTGGACGCAAGGGGTTAAACGGATTGTTCTCAGTAAAGCTTTTTTCCAGTGTAGCTCACACAGAGACGCATTATGCTCAGCCAGCACAAAATCTGTAACAAGAAACTGAATGTATAATTAAATGTATATGACATGCATTTGTATGCAAAGCTCTTAGGCCCTTGGTACAGCACTTTGTAATAAAATATGGAATGGCATGCAGGAAAATGCATAATGCTAGTTGGGTGCACTGTATAGTACACAAAAGCTTTAATATATCAAATAGGAAACTCATGGGAGGTCATTTATCAGCAATATATTCTCACACATAAAAGGATGTTAGACATAAATTACAATTGCGATCTTCTCTACAGATTTATTTCCCAAACACTGATAATTCTATCCATCTATCTATCTATCTATCTATCTATCTATCTATCTATCTATCTATCTGCACACAGAACCGGAGTGCTAATATGCCCTCCTGTCCGGTGTGCACCCGCACGCAGGTGCCGCCACTGATGAATCAGGACCCCAACTGGCAGGGAGCTACTTGCGGTCCTGAAACAACCGCGGCGTGCAGCCGCAGGGGTCCGGATCCCGGATCCTCCCGGACCGGGGCAATCCGGCCCCGTAGGCTCCCATGTTAGGGAGCGCTGGATTGCCCCGGATCTGAGAGGATTCGGGCGAATCCGGGGCAATCCGGGACAATCCGAGAATTGCCAATTAGAGGAGATTTTCTCCTCTCGGACACAAAAACGTTGCAAGCAATGTTTTTGTGTCCGTGGGAGAATTCTGAATTCTCCCGGATTGTCCCGGACAATCCGACCCCATAGTATACTATGGGGCCAAAAACCGGTCCGGGGCTGTCTGATTTACACGAACAGCCTCGGATCGGATAGGACCCGCACTGTGAAGCCAGCCTAAGCCCTTAGAAAAACTGAACCGTTTTTTAAGGGTGCCAATAGTGCCCCCTGAGGTCCTGGACATTTTTTGGAATTTTTTGGACTTAGTAATTTTTTCACCAAAAACGCATGTAAAAACGCATGCGTTAACGCATGGTGCCTATATCTACCATGCATTAATGCATGTGTCTCCCATAGGGTCCCGTGTTATAAATGCATGCTTTTGTTACTGCACCCAAAAACGCTGCTAGTACCGTGTTTCCCCGAAAGTAAGACAGGGTCTTACATTCTTTTTGTGGCCAAAAGTGGCCCCCTGTCTTACTTTCGGGGGGGGCTTACATTGGAGGCCCCACCATCCATCCATCCATCCATCCACACACTGCAGCCATCCATCCACACATTCCCAACACATACAGACAGACACATGCATACACATATATACACATATATACACACCATACACACCACACACACCACACACACACATAGCACCGCTTCTTACCGGGTCCGGTGTGGGGTCCCCGATGGTCCTGTGCCGTCCTCTGTGCTCCGGTCCGGTCCCCGAGATGATCCGCTGCTGTCCGCCGTGTTCCGGTGCCGGTCCTAGGCTCCATGGTCCCTGCTCTTCCGGAGTTCAGGCCTAGCTCCGCCCAGGTCATAGTGTGGGCCAATCAGCATAGCGGCGCTCAAGCAAGCGTCATCGGGCGCTTGCCTCTGACGTCAGGCTGCAGTTTTCGGAGCAGTTTGCAATTTGCAGCAGGTTTGCTATAATGGGCTCCTATGGGAGCCCTTGCAGCTGATGCAAGGCACATGTAAATGCCTGCGGCAGCTGTATTCTTTGTTCGTCCCTACTGCCGCAGGGATGAACAAAGGGTTAAATGTTATTAATAGATGAGGGCAACATGTCTCTAGGGGGTGCCCACCCTCCCTTGAGACAGGCTGTCCACACAGGTCGGCATGTGAGGGGTTAATTGTATATTTAACTGTATCGCCACTATTGTCAGCTTTTTCTATACATTATAATGACAGCTGCCGGCTCCTGTGTTTGCAGGAGTGTACTACGTAGTTTGCGTAAGCACCAGAGACAGGACAGCATTCTTTATAAGGAGCTGTCTCTGGTGCTTACGCCATTTGCGTAGTCTACAGGCTGCCATGTTCTGCAATCCGGCAGTGGGGTCACCTGAATTCAGAGACAGCTGCAGAGAGCGGTGACATCACTTATTACAGAGCATTGCGGCACAGCTGGTGACATACAGATTGCAGAAGATGGCGGCACTAGTGTCCAACAATCCAGCAGCGGAGGTCACCTGAGTTCACTGACATCAAAAGCCATCAGTGACATCACTGCTCACCAAGGCTGTCAGTGTGATCCCAGAGACTGTAGTGAGAGGATGCTTGTTCTATTATTGCAGGCTTTGGATGTAGCAGAGCCAGAACGGTCGTGGTATGCCGTATTTTAGACTGCTTTGGACATTTTTTTTTTGGGTAATAAAGTGTTGAAACAGGGTGTGTGAGTTTTTTATTTCAAATAAAGGATTTTTCTGTTCAAGCAGTCAATACTCAGCTGTTATTAACCCCCTCTTTCACCCCAATGCCACTGCACCAGGGCATCGGGAAGAGCCAGGTAAAGCTAAAGGAATTGACGCTTCTAACGAATGGGGCGGCTGTGGGCACTTATTCTGTATCCTGAGGTGGCCCAATAACTTTGAGCCTCACCATGCGGAGAATACAAGCCTCCAACTGCCTGGTTTTACCTTGGCTGGCACTCAAAAATAACTTTTGCTCAAGCACACGCAATACTTGATCGAGTAATGAGTCAAGTCACTCGATAGGCTTTCTTCTAGATACACTTGTACACAGTTTTTGAAAGAACTCATCAGAGAGGTTGTTCCAAACATCTTGGAGAACTAACTACAGATCTCCTATAGATCTAGGCTTCTGCAAATTCTTCTGTCTCTTCATATAATCCCAGACAGACTCAATGTTATGATCAAGTCTCATCATTTCCCAAACTCTTCGTTCTTCTTTACGCTGAAGATAGTTCTTAATGATCTTGACTGTGTTTTTGGGTACATTGTCCTACTGCAGAGTAAATTTGGAGCAGAGATGATCGGATTTGACAGAATTCTAATTTGATTGTTTGTGCGAATATTCCTAGGAAATTCGATTGTCAGAAATGTTATCCTCCCAAAATTGAATGTTCCCTATTATGCTATGGAGTCTGTCCTAATCATGAAATATAATAAACGTAAGATGTAAATAATTAATAACAGTTATACACCCCTCACCGCTCACCTGTCTGGCCACTGCCTCAAAGCATACATAGTGAACTCCAAGGCAGTCCTAGCATGAACACTGGGCTGGAGATATGATGTGACAGAGACCTGTACAGTGGGCAGGGTGCAGCAGGGAAATACTGAAAGGTGAGCAGTGAGGTATATATTTTTTTAAACCTTTTGCCAGTTTTGTACTGTTCTGCAAGATGGCGGCTGCAGCATATCGACATTTTGATGAATTCATGTGGAGTAAATAACAAAAAAAGGTATTCTCAAAAATGTAGATTTTTGTAACATTTGTGTAGAATTCAAGTCACTTGAATACTGTAGATTCCCCTATCTCTAATTTGAAGCCAATCAGATGCCTCCCAGATCATGCTATCTTATGGAAGAATATCTTAATCAATATCAATTTGTTTGCCAAGAGCTGGAGAGTGATACATTAACCCCTTCATGATCCCGGTAATTTTTCGCTTTTCATTTTCATTTTTTGCTCCCCTGCTTCCAAGAGCCATACCTTTTTTATTTTTATGTCAAGATAGACATATGGCAGCTTATTTTTATGCTGGACAAGTTGTACTCATTTATTTTACCATATAGTGTACAGGGAAATGGCACAAAAATTCAGAGTGCAGTGAAATTACAAAAAAAGTGCAATTACACGTTTGTTTTTTGGGTTTTTATGTCACCATGTTCACTATATGGAAAAACTGACATAATGGTGTGATGCCTCAGGATGGTACGAGTTCGTAGATACCAAAGATGTATACTTTTACTGGTATCTAATTGGTGAAAATTAATTCACAAGTTTGAAAACAAAATCATACTTTTTGCGCCATTTTCCACGACCCGTAGCGTCCTCATTTTTTGAGATCTGGGGCTGTGTGATAGCTTATTCTTTGCGTCTTGAGGTGATGTTTCTAATTATGCCATTTTTGGGTGGATGCGCTGTTTTGATCGCCCGTCATTGCATTGTATAGCGACCAAAAAAATGTAATTTGGGAGTTTGGACCTATTTTTCTATTACGCAGTAACTCTCATTAATTGATTTTATATATTGATAGATTTCTGAAAGCGGTGATACCAAATATGTGTATTTTTTTAGGTTTTTTTTAATACTTTTATTTTGAATGGGGGAAAAGGGGTTTGATTTGAACTTTTATGTTTTTTTTCCTCATATTTTTAAAAACTTTATTTATTAATTAATTCTTGTTTTTACGCAGCCCCATAGGGCGCCCCAGCACGGCAGGAGCTGATCGCTTCTGACAGATACCGATGAGCTGCAGTACATCGGGATCTGTCTGAATTGCACACAGTGAGTGGTTGGCAGCTCTTGCCAACCACTCACCGGAAGTGCTCCGTGACAGCTTCTTCCGCTGTGCACCCGATGGGAGCTGCTTCCGACTCTGCAGCATGAAATGAACATGCTGTGGAGTAGCGGAATGCCGGTAACCCACACCACAGCTGTCAGATCGCTGTGGTTGGGTTAAGCATAGTGAGCATGGGATTTATTGAAATCCCATCCACTATGCTACTATTGTACTACTCAGCGTTTTGGATGCAGCGTCAAGACGCTGCATCCAAAATGCTGCTTAAACTGATCGTGTGCACGTACCCTTATTGTCACAGTTCCTCCAACGTAGAATGTGAGCCCTCGTGGACAGGGTCCCGTCCCCTCCTGTACCTGTATGTCCTGATCGTCTAGAGTTAGTGTACTTGTGCTTGTCTCCCTTATCCTAATGTAAAGTGCCATGGAACCTAATGGCGCTATATAAATAAATAATAATAATAAAAAATAACAAAACTGGTGTGTCTGGATGCAGTGTGTGACAGTTCAGCTGTCCAATCTTACGTAGGGGTGTGCTGAGCTGTCAGTATGGTGATTCAGCCATGCAATCAGGGCTTGGGTGTGTGAGGTTTCCTCCAAGTGTTTCCTGTCTCGAGTGATTAGCTTGCTATTTACCTGCCTCTCTTCATGCAATTACTGCCAGTCGTAGCTTTAGCTCAGTGGTGTCTTCATGCCTGATGTTCCTTTGCTTAGTCTGATCTGTTGTTTACCCGACCTTAGATTTTGCTTCTGACAAGTTGCATTGTCTTGATCGGCTACCTTCCTAATATTTTCACCTGACCATGCCTTTGTCTCACTCCTGTGGTTATTGCTAGCCCTCCTGGAGTCTGAAGTCGGACCTCTTGAACACCCCGCCTCACAACTAGCCCATTAGTAGTGACTAGCATCACACATGTTTTAAAACAAAAGTGACAACAAATGTATTAACATTGAGTTATTACAGTTTTT
>JARQOC010000005.1:473511305-473554358 GCA_033576535.1 Allobates femoralis
ATAATGCCATGCACACGGTCAAGCAGGCCAGTAACAGACTGTCCCTACAGTCAAACATGGCGGAGGTTCCCTGATGTTTTGGGGTTGCTTTGCTGCCTCTGGCACTGGACTGCTTGACCGTGTGCATGGCATTGTGAAGTCTGAAGACTACCAACAAATTTTGCATCATAATGTAGGGCCCAGTGTGAGAAAGCTGGGTCTCCCTCAGAGGTCATGGGTCTTCCAGCAGGACAATGACCCAAAACACTTCAAAAAGCACAAGAAAATGGTTTGAGAGAAAGCACTGGTGACTTTTAAGGTGGCCAGCAATGAGTCCAGACCTGAATCTCATAGAACACCTGTGGAGAGATCTAAAAATGGCAGCTTGGAGAAGGCACCCTTCAAATATCAGGGACCTGGAGCAGTTTGCCAAAGAAGAATGGTCTAAAATTTCAGCAGAGCATTGTAAGGAACTCATTGATGGTTACCGGAAGTGGTTGATCGCAGTTATTTTGGCTAAAGGTTGTGCAACCAAGTATTAGGCTGAGGGTGCCAATACTTTTGTCTGGCTCATTTTTGGAGTTTTGTGTGAAATGATCAATGTTTTGCTTTTTGCTTCATTTTCTTTTGTGTTTTTTCATTTAAGACAAATTAAATTAAGATAATAATACCAAAGAATTTGTGATTGCAATCATTTTCAGGAAGAAACTGAGTATTATCTGACAGAATTGCAGGGGTGTCAATACTTTTGGCCACAACTGTAGGGAAGCAGCTTTAGCTCCCCTGGAGGGGCTAGTGTAGTGTGGGGGGTTGTGTGGGGAGTTAAGCCTTGGTGATGTCACTGTGGCACATTAACCCCTGGGGTGCCACATTCCCCCTTAGTAAAAAACAGTACTCCGGGACTGTAGAAAAGCAAACAATCAATTAACATATCAAACAATTAATATTTACAGAGTCTTAAAAGAAAAAAAATACAAAAACCAATAAAAGCTCAAAAAGAGTCCAAAAGTTCAAAAGCAGTCTTTCCGGGGGTTTAGTCTATTGGCTCCGGGCTGATAAATATATACAAGAAAGTCTATAACACAACCAGTTCCATGGTAGATATGGGCCGTAGTTAATATAAAAGGAAGTTCAAGAATATGCAAGTAGTTCATACAGGATAGTCTCTGTAGGTACTGGGCTTTTGCGATGTAAACTATTATACACAAGTCTCAGGATTAAGTGCAGTAGGCTCCTAAGCCCTCGGGTCACCGCATAAGAGGCCAAGTTCTTACTCTCCGTGCCTGCCACCTAACACCATGCTACTCTCACTCTTTCTGTACACCTTTACTTTAAAGGGTTCTATTTAACTATATACTACTATAACACATATACATTTCACATTAATTTCACATTTTAATCTCTGTACCTAGCCGGTATCTGACCCTGGGTATTACGCTGTGATCTGCGCAATGCTGGTGTACTAGGTGTACTTAGCTTAATAGTGTGGGTGGACATGTACCTATTTGGAGTATTCGTTACCATTGCGGATGGAGATCTGACAGTAGGACTGGCAAGCTCACTGGGACCAGGAATTGGTTCTTCCTCTTCAGGCTCAACTTCCAGTTCTTCATGTCTTGGGACGTCTTGTGGTATGGGTTCTGGTGTTGGTTCTACCATTGGAGGGAAAGCAATCATGGTGACTAAAATTGCTCATTAGTTATTTGGCCATGTTTTGGGGAAATCTCCTAAGACGGTATGGAACACATCCTCTTCTTTCCTGACAAGTTGGACCTGTACGGGTAAGGTTACTTCTGGTGTCTTCAGGGTTTCAGGACACGGTTTGAGATGGTCTCTTGACACAACTGCTGACGTCCTTCCTTCGTCCTTGCTGATTAGACACACTTTGGCATTGTCTAAATTTGATGGTAAGACTGTGCATGGGGTGGTTTCCCACTGATTATCCAATTTATTGGTGCGTCTCTTTCTCTTGAGAACTTGCTCACCAGGTTGTAATGGGGTTGCTAGAGCATGTTGGCTTACGATTCTCTCTTGTCTTTCTCTAACTTGCTGGAGACTTTTCTCTATGCACTCTTGTACTTGGCGATAGTGCTGTTGACGTAGGGTATCCCAATTGGATTCTTCAACTTCCGCATCTGGCTTCAGAATTCCCATATCTAAATCAATTGGCAGCTTACCGGGCCTTGCTCGCATAAGATAGGCTGGGGTGCAGTTTGTAGAACTCACCGGGACAAGGTTGTACAAGTCTACCAAGTAGGGTAATTTATCTGGCCATTGATTTCTTTCTGACTCTGGTAAGGTTTTCAACAGGTCAATCATAATATGGTTCATCTTTTCACATAAGCCATTTGTTTGGGGATGATAGGCTGTCATGCAGATCTTCTTACAGCCAGACATGTTGCAGAATTCTTGGAAAATCTCTGACTTGAAAGCTGGACCTTTATCTGCAAGGACTTGTTCCGGCTAGCCATGAGGTCTACAGAAATGTGTCTGAAATGCTTTTGCAGCTGTCTTCGCTGTCAGGTCCTTGACAGGTACCACCACTAAGAAGCAGGAGTAATGGTCCACGATGGTTAAGGCATAGACATAGCCTGACCGGCTTGGTGACAACTTGACATGGTCTAACGCAACTAACTCAAGTGGTTGCTTGGTTACTATGGACTGGAGTGGGGCTCTCTGACTCTGTTGATCCTTTCTTCTGAGGTTGCACGGGCCACATTTTCTACACCAATCTTCAATTGATTTTCTCATGCCAACCCAGTAGAATCTCTCTCTTAAGAGCACTTCCAACTTCTTCTATCCAAAATAACCTGCACTGTCGTGGTATGCTTCTAAGACCATTTTGACGTCTCTCTTGGGTACAAAAATCTGCCAGACCAACTCATGTGTTTTAGCGTTGGTGTGCCTTCTGCAAAGCTTACCTTGATATAGAAACAACATGCTTCTTTCTTTCCAGAGTTGTTGAGTCTCAGCTGGAGCGTTCTGATTAGGGTACGCACCTTGTTGTGTAAGCAGTTCTTTCACTAGCTTCACAGCTAGATCGCTATCTTGTGTGTTAGCCCGTCCATGGTGCACTAACGGGTTGAGATTTGCCTCCTGTTGTTTTGGTAGATGCTGGGTTGATACTGTTCTACCTTAAAACGGTGAAAGGCTGGTAGTTCAATTTCTTCCAGGTCTTGCGGTTCCTCTTCCACGTCTTTCAGGTGTGGCATCCGGGATAAGGCATCTGCATTCCCGTTCTTGCGGCCTGTCCTATATTTGATGACAAAATTGTAGTTAGACAGCCGGGCTATCCATCGCTGCTCCAATGCACCTAATTTTGCTGAGTCCAGGTGGGTCAACGTGTTGTTATCAGTATAGATGGTAAATTCTGCAGCTAGTGCTTGAAACGCTCAGTTACAGCCCAAACTACTGCCAGTAGTTCTAACTTGAAGGAACTGTAATTCTCAGGGTTTCTTTACATGTGCCGGAGTTTCCTGCATGCAAAGGAAATAACTCTCTCTTTGCCTCCTTGCTTCTGTGACAGTACTGCTCCCAGTCCCACGTTGTTGGCATCCGTGTACAGAATGAAGGGTTGATGGTAATCCGGATACGCCAGGATCTCTTCTCCTGTCAGCGCCCACTTTAGCTTTTTGAAGGACTCTTCCCTCTCGTCACTACACTGGAAAGGGGGTTTACGGGTTGAAGACCTTTTTGACTGTCCTACCAGGATGTCTTGTAGGGGAGCTGCTAACTTCGTGAACCCTCTGATAAATCTTCAATAATAGCCCACCAGTCATAGGAATCGCCTCACCTCTTTCACGTTGGTGGGTCTTGGCCAATCCCTTATCACGGTGACTTTATCAGGATCCGGTGCTACTCCCTCCGAACTCACGGCATGTCCTAAATACTGCACCTTTGACTTGAGAAGGTAGCACTTGGATGGCTTGATCTTCATGCCGTATTCGGACAAGGCTTCAAACACTTCTGCCAGGTCTTGTAGATGTTGTTCATATGTCTTGGAGTAGACTATGACGTCATCCAAGTACAGGAGGACAGTTTTAAAATTCTTATGTCCTAGGCAGCTCTCCATCAGGCGTTGGAAGGTACGGGTGGCCCATTGGCGTAGTAAATGCTGTCTTCACCTTGTCAGCCTCTGCCACAGGAACTTGCCAATACCCACTAGTCAGATCTAGGGTGGAAAAGTAGTTAGCAGATTTTAATGCAGCTAATGACTCCTCAACCCTAGGTAACGGGTATGCATCCTTGTGTGTAATGCGGTTGATCTGCCGATAGTCTATACACATTCTCATGTTCCTGTCCTTCTTTTTAACTAACACTAAAGGCGCTGCTCAGGGGCTACAACTGTCTCTTATTACACCTACAGTTTTCATCTCTTTGAGCATGTCTTTGGTGGTTTGATAGTGAGCGGGTGGTAATGGTCTATACCTCTCATTTATAGGCTGATGGTTACCTGTGGGTATAGTGTGTTCTACTCGTTTAATTTGCCCAAAGTCTAACGGGTGTTTGCTGAATTTCTGCTCATGATGGGGAGGTGTAGAACTGGTACCGACGTGTAGTTTTTGGCACCAATCCTCCAGCTTTTCCCTTGAGTCATTGTCATCTGCCTGATTTGATGTGTTCAAGGGCTCGACGGCATTGTTATCAACCGTAAATAATTTAGCCATGGTAGCATACTTCGGTATGGTGACTTAATCTTCCCCGCAATTTAGAAGGCGTAATGGCACTCTACCCCGGTGTACCTCAACTACTCCTCTGGCCATCAGTGTAGTGGGCCTACTGTCTGAGTACACGGGTTCTACCAGGGCTTGATAGTCTCACCCTTTAATCCCTATTGCAGCTCTACACCAGACCAACATTTCAGTTTTGGGAGGTATTACAATCGGTATCGGGTCACTTACCCTTACACTGCCAGTTTCATCTCCTGATATTTCCACCTGTTGTTTCAGCATCAAGGCTTTTATTTCTTCTTGCAGGAGTCTCTGTTGCCTGATTCTGGCAGTCTCAGCGATCTGCTGTAAGACAGTAATTACCTCTGAAAAACAATTTTCAATTACCGTACATTAATTCCTAGCAACATTACTGGTTCACGTTCTCGCCGGTCAACATCTACAATGATAATACCCTGATTCTTCAATTCTACCTTCCCAATCTGAATGGTCATTTCTCTGAACCCAGCTTGTGGTATTATTTCACCATTACTAGCCCATAAGTTCAATGCAATGCTAGATGGACCACTACTAATGTCTGAATCAGCCCAGTACCTCTTGTAGAGAACATGTGAAATTGATGTTATCTGGGACCCGGTATCCAACAAGGCGCTGAAGGGAATGCCATCCAACACGATAGGGATGACTGGACGTCCTCCCACGAACTTGTCATACCAGGCTGAAGGACCTTGGGAGTTCATACCTGAGGAGCGGCCCGTCATCCCAGGGAATCCTCGTTTAAACCACATTCCCGGGCAAAGTGACCTGGCTCCTTGCAACGGCGGCAAATGGGCTGTTCATCCAGCTGATAGCGGTCGCTTGGTACTTCCTGGGCCTCATCCATGGGACATCCTCCTTGCTGGTCGCCAACTCGATCTTGGGTGCAGGCTTGGATCCACGCAGGTCCTTGATGACTTTAACTATGGAAACAACAGTGTCCGTCAGGGCATATAGCTTTTGGTTGAGGGCCTCATTAGAGATAGGCTCTTTGTGTTCAGCAGCAGTCGCTAACATGGCAGATGTTGCTGATGCTCCTGGCTGCTGGGGTACTGCTACAGGGCTTTGAATAGAATTTATATCCCAGGGTTCTTCTGTCTGCTGGAGACGGATGGCTCTATCTTTTAGCTGGGCAAAAGTGATTCACGGATCCTGGATAGTCATCATGCTCAACTGTCCTCTGTGAGAATGGGATAGGAGGCCCTCTATGAACTGATCTATTAGCATTTTGTCAGCTCCCAGGGCTAAGGCAGGTTCTGCTAGTTTAAGTGCTTCGAGCGCTTCCTGCAAGTTAAAGGCATAGTCTCTTGCGCTCTCCTTAGGCTTTTGTTGGCATCCAAAGAACCTCATTTTAGCCCGTGTGTCAGCACTGGACTCAAATGCTGCTTTCAGTCCAGCCACAAGATGCTCTACAGTATCTTTGTCTGTGTCCGGCTAGGACGTAACTTCCCGCTGTGCATTGCCGGTTAACTGCCCAATAATCATACCGACACGCTGGGCTTCTGTTAGGGGGTACATAACGTAGTATGCTTTGATTTTGGTAACAAAGTCATTGAGGGTATTGGGCTCACCTGAGTATTGTGGTAGCCACATTGCTCCTGAAGTGTACGGCATCAGGAATGGCATGATGGGTGCTGCTCCTTGCGCCGCAGCTGCTCGGCTGTTGTACGGTGCCGCAGCATCTCCTTGTTGCGACATCCTGTGCCCCCTTAGTTAAAGTTGACCCTCCTGGTCTTCTGCTTCCGTCCGGATGTCTACTAAAGGTTCCGCGGTGGGACAGGGATTCTCTTCCCCACCAGATGACATCAGAGCACTCTGCAGAGTGCCGCCCACAATGACACTCCCCCTTTTCTTCCCGCGCGTCACGCACCTTGTAATGGCGGCAATTCAAAAATACAGTTTGCCGCGCACTCTGTAATGGCGACAATTTCAAAACAGTTTCTCTCACAAATCACGGCACATAATGCCCGGTTTACCGGGCACAGTAGATCCTGTTTGTGGAGCCCACTGGGACGAGATACTCGGTGCTGGACCGGGCTATCATGGGGGTTATCACAGCGGTCTTAGTCCGGACCGTGTCCCGAGCCCACAAGTAAAGGGGTTTGGGGTTATTTACAGGGGATATAGTCGTGACGCCACCCGTGGTATGTGGTTAGGGTGACCACCGCTGCTGCAGAACCTCTGGGGATGATGTTTGGCAGCCGGTGATGTAACGGCTCTCCACGGGCAGAGCCTGGTTCCCCGGAGCAGTGGTGATGATAGTCTATGGATGATGCAGGGTCGGGGTAGTAGTAGAGATGATAACAGTTTGTGAGAGAGAGTAGGGCTCGAGCGTAAGGATTACACAGACTCATGGTTTTTTAGTTATCCAAGTCTTTACTGCAGATGGTATTCAGTAGATATTGTCCACGGAGTCTGTACAGGGGCCGGGTTTCTCCCACCCTCACTGGTACCAAACTTGCTAGGCAACTTGAGTCTCATCTTTGTGTTTCTGACTCCACCGTGTTGCTTCGCTGTGGTACAGTGAAGATATATAATCTTCACTTATCCGGTGTTTTCTGTGCTGCTTGTGTCAGACGCAATTGCGGATACGGTCTTTGCGCTTCTCCGGGGTGAGTTTAGGGTAACTCCGTGTCCCGGGTGTGTTCCTATGCTTCTCCTATTCCTCAGACCCTGGCTGGCCTGGAACTGGACAGTGGACCATGGGGTGAGCCTAACGCAGCCGTTTTACACCCAGGTCCTTTCCCTCAGTCCTCTCAGGAACTGAACTAATTGCCACTTCCTCTCCACCCAGAATATATAGGGAAGCAGCTTTAGCTCCCCCTTCTGGCCTGGAGGCGCTAGTGTAGTGTTGTGTGTTGTGTGGGGAGTTAACCATTGGTGATGTCACTGTGGCACATTAACCCCTTGGGTGCCACAACAGCACAGGAATACAACACCAGAATTGCTATCAGTACGGAAGTACAACATCATAATAATCATCAGTGCATCAATGTATTTTCAGAACTACTATCAGTGCATACAGTCCTGCTCATCATTATTGGCACCCATGAAGTTTAACCCCTTTACAACCTTGCATTTCCCTTTTTTCTTTTTTGTACTTTCAATTTTTTCTCTCCTTCTTCCAAGAGACATAACTTTTTTATTTTTATATCAATATAGTCATATGAGGGCTTGTTTTTTGCAAGATAAGTTGTACTTTTGAATTACATAATTCATTTTACCATGTAGTGTAATAAAAACTGTTAAATTTTCCAAGTGCATTAACATTGCAAAAAAAGTGAAATTCTACTTTAGATTTCGTTTGTTTTTTTCCCATCATATTCACTATATGCTAAAACTGATGTGTCAGAATGATGCTTCAGGTCAGTACAAGTGTGTAGATACTAAATACACTTTTACTTTTATCTAATTGGTGAAAAAAAATGAAGACTTTTTAGAGAAAAAGAATTGCACTTTTACGACCTATAGTGTTCTCATTTTTCGGAATTTGGGGCTGAGTAATGCCTTATTTTTTATGTCTGGAGCTGATGTTTCTAATTATACCATTTTTGTTTAGATGTGATGTTTTGATCGCCTGTTATTGCAATTTATTGCAATGTTGTGGCGACAAAACAAACATAATTTTGGCATTTGGACTTTTTTTTCTTACACAGTTTATTAGTCAGATTTTATATTTTGATAGATCAGTTATTTCTGAATGTGGCAATACCAAATATATGCATTATTTTTTTTAAGTTTTATTCCCAAGGAAAAAAAGAGAGGTGATTTGAACTTTTAGGGGTTTTTTTTATATTTTTTTTTTCATATTTTTTTAAAAAAAAATTCACACTTTTTTTTATTATAGTTGGCCCCTTAGGAGGCCTTAGCACTGCATTGTTTGATCACTTCTGTTATCAAGAGAAATGCTTCAGCATCCCTCTTAAAAGCAGAAATGCTTTCGGTGAGCAACACTTCTTTGGCATCGCTGACAGGAAGTGAGTCATAACAGCATACAGGGTCATATTTAAATCTTATTTCTTAGCGAGTGTGACACGAGCTTAGTGTGACCGGGAGCGTAAGTTTGGACAGAAGCATGTGTGTGACTTGTGATTCAGTGAGGAGGTATTTGGGAATCCTGCAACAAATACTTGTGTGAATTGCTGACTGCTTTCTTTTTTTACCTTTTTAATTTTATTGGGCTTTCTTAAGTTTCTTTTCTCTCTACAAGTTTCTAGTCTCTTATCTTACTACCTGTAAGTTAAAGGGTTAAATACTTTGCACTTAAAACCTGTGGTGTCGCTGTGGTGTAGCTATACTTACAAGGGGTTAATTAAGGGTGGGGGTGCATAATTAAGGGTTTATAAGTAACAGCTTGTTGGGGCTTCAGTTCTTTGGAAGTACATTGAGCTGTAGGCTTATTTTCTGCTAAGGAAAAAAAAAATTAAATCTTATTTCTTAGCGAGTGTGACACGAGCTTAGTGTGACCGGGAGCGCAAGTGCGGACGGAAGTAAGTGTGTGACTTGTGATTCAGTGACTTTGGATTAAGGGGGTTTGGAAGGGAGGTCTTACTGAATTACTGGTTGTATTTAATTAATACTTTGCATTTCTTTTTACTTATCATTTCTGTCTGGTGCAATCCCCATTAGGAAATGAGCTCCATAATTGACAATGCCATCCAGTGTACATCTTGCCACATGTATGCAATCCTTGAACAGCCAGTCGAGGGTGCATACTGCTGTGTGAGATGTGAATATGTTGTGCATTTGGAAGCCCAGATACTGGATCTAAATGAACAATTGACAATGCTGAGATCCATAGACAATATGGAAAGGAGTCTGCTGCTCACTGAACAGCTGCTCAATGGGATAGAAGTGGGGGAGGATGGTAGCATGGAGCTGCAGGACAGTGTGGTAGCTAGCTGGGTGACAGAAGGCGGGGTAGAGGGAATAGTGTCAGGGAGGCTAGCCCTGATCTGGCACACCCCAATAAATTTGCTAAGTTGGCAGATGAGGGGGGTGTGAGTTCAGGGATAGCACTGCTGCAGTAGGGCATGACTTCTGAAATGCAGAGCAATGTCTGCTCCAGTAAGGGGGAAAATAGGAGAGAAGGGTAGGCCAGACAGGTGCTGGTAGTGGGGGACTCAATTATTAGGGGAACAGATAGGGCAATCTGTCACAAAGACAGGGATTGTTGAACAGTGTGCTGCCTACCTGGCGCTCGAGTCCGGCACATCGCTGATCGGGTTGACAGATTATTGGGAGGGGCTGGTGAGGACCCAGTGGTCACGGTGCACATTGGCACAAATGAAAAAGTTAGAGGTAGGTGGAAGGTCCTTAAAGATGATTTCAGGGAATTGGGCTGCAAGCTTAAAGCAAGGACCTCCAAGGTAGTATTCTCTGAAATACTGCCTGAACCACGTGCCACACCAGAGAGGCAACGGGAGATTAGAGAGATAAATAAGTGGCTCAGGAATTGGTGTAGGACGAAGGGGTTTGGGTTCCTGGAGAACTGGGCCGACTTCTCTGTTGGCTACAGGTTCTATGCTAGGGACGGGCTGCACCTCAATGGGGAGGGTGCATCTATGCTGGGGGAGAAAATGGCTAGAAGGTTGGAGGAGTGTTTAAACTAGGGATTGGGTGGGGAGGGTATTCATTGTACAGGAGGGGAAGATAGTGTAAATAGTAACCTGGGCAGAAGTAATAAAATTGGGGGTGGCATGGGGGGAGGGGTTAGAACAGTCAATTTACTAGGAAGGAATAGAGGTAAAGAGAGATGCATAAAGTGCATGTACACTAATGCCAGAAGGAATTAGAATTGATTTTGTTGGAAAATAATTATGACATGGTGGGGATTTCGGAGACATGGCTGGACGAGAGCCATGACTGGGCTGTTAATTTACAGGGATATTGTCTGTTCAGAAATGACCGTACAAATAAGCGAGGGGGAGGTGTATGTTTATACGTAAAATCATCCTTAAAACCCATCCTGTGTGATAATATAGGTGAATCTAATGAAAATGTAGAGTCTCTGTGGGTGGAGATAAGGGGAGGGGGAAAAAATAATAAATTACTGATAGGGGGTTGTTATAAGTCCCCAACAATAATGGAAGTGGAGGAGAATATCCTCATAAAGCAAATAGAAGAAGCAGCGACTAAGGGAGAAATCATTATTATGGGGGACTTCAACTACCCTGAAATACATTGGGGAACAGAAACCTGCAGCTCTAGCAAAGGTAATAGGTTTTTGACAACTATGAGAGACAATTATCTTTCCCAACTGGTTCAGGACTCAACAAGAAGGGGGGCACTGCTCGACCTAATATTAACCAACAGGCCAGACCGCATATCAAATATACGGGTTGGAGGTCACTTGGGTAATAGTGATCACAAAATAATAAGTTTTCAAGTATCCTTTAATAAGATGTGTAGTAGAGGGGCTACAAGGACACTAAACGTCAGGAAGGCAAATTTCCAACGGTTGAGAGATGATCTTAGTGCAATAAACAGGTGTTCTGAGACACAAGAGTACCGTATTTTCCGGCGTATAAGACGACTTTTTAACCCTTAAAAATCTTCTCCCAAGTCGGGGGTCGTCTTATACGCCGGGTACCTAGTGGAGAAAAAAATTGCCAGCATCTGCAGGGGGCCCACGGTGCTTAATATAAGCCCCCACCCCCTGAAAATGAGCGGTGCAGTGCAGGCACAAAAAAAAAAAAAATACTCACCTGCCTCTGCCGTCCATGTCCCCCGGAGCTTCCCGCTGCCACCGCCGCCGTGTACTTAGCCACCGGGCTCCATAGATGTACGGTAATAAGCCATCAGCCAATCAGGCGGCTGCTGGTGTCTGATTGGCCGCAGCACTACCGTACATCTCCTGTAAGGAGGTAATCTGCGCCGCTCACTGTGGATGTACGGTAATGCCAGGGCCAATCAGACGCCAGCAGCCGCCTGATTGGCTGATGGCTTATTATCGTACATCTACGGTGCCCGGCTACGTGCAGTGGCGGTGGCAGCAGTAAGCTCCGGCAGGGTCTGGTGACAGTGTGTCTGGCTGTGTGTATGTCTGGCTGTGTGTATGTCTGACTGTGTGTGTGTGTGTCTGACTGTGTGTATGTCTGACTGTGTGTGTGTGTCTTACTGTGTGTCTGTGTCTGACTGTGTGTGTGTCTGACTATCTGTGTGTGTGTGTCTTACTGTGTGTCTGTGTCTTACTGTGTGTGTCTGTGTCTGACTGTGTGTGTGTCTGACTGTGTGTGTGTCTTACTGTGTGTCTGTGTCTTACTGTGTGTCTGTGTCTGACTGTGTGTATGTCTGACTGTGTGTGTGTGTCTTACTGTGTGTGTGTGTCTGACTGTGTGTATGTCTGTGTGTGTGTGTGTGACTGCAGGGTAATATTGGGGGTTGATGGGGGCTGTACTCCCCCACCACTACTGGCACAACCCTCTCCATGTCACCTACCCCCCTCCCCTTGACATTGGCACATCCCCATCTCTGTCTCTCTTAAACCGCCCCATCTGGAGCTGGTATGTCCCCCACTCTGTGTCACTCACCCTTCCCACCCACCCCAGCGATGTCACATTACACTCTTTATAGTACATGGAGTACATGTTTATAGTACATGGAGGACTATGGGGGTGCATTACACTATATGGAGAACTATGGGGTGCATTATATTATCTAGAGGACTATGGTGTGCATTACACTATATGGAGGACTATGGGGCGTGCATTATAATATATGGAGGACTACGGGGGTGCATTATACTATATGGAGCACTATGATGATCCATTATTATTTATGGAGACAATTATACTATATGGAAGTCATTATAATACTTAGAGGCCTCTCTGGGAGCATGATAATATGAGGGAGCCTCTTTACTTTATGCAGGGCTATTTTAGGGCTGTGTGGGGGCCATAATACAGTGTGAAGAGATGTAGGGGCTATTATTCTATATGTGGGTCCATTATACTGTGTGGGGGTCATAGTGGGGATCATACCGTAAAAGAGGGGTAGTCTTATACGGCGAGTATATTCCAAATTCTATATTTTAACAGGAAAAGTTGGGGGTCGTCTTATACGCCCAGTCGTCTTATACGCCGGAAAATACGGTACACAAAGCAAATAGGAGACGTTTATTAGCATCCTGAATAGGGCCTGTGCACAATATATACCCTATGGGAATAAGCATGCTAGAAATAGGAGGAAACCACTATGACTAAATAAGGCTGTAAGGGGAGCAATAAGTGACAAAAAGAAAGCATTTAGGGAATTAAAGCAAGTAGGTAGTGATGAGGCATTAAATAAATACAGAAAATTAAATAACATTTGTAAAAAGCAAATCAGGGCAGCAAAGATTGAGATAGAGAGACTCATTGCCAAAGAAAGTAAAAATAATCCCAATATATTTTTTAACTACATAAATAGTAAGAAACTAAAAAATGATTGTGTTGGCCCTTTAAAAAATAGTCTGGGTGAAATGGTGGATGAGGATGAGGAAAAAGCCAATATGCTAAATGACTTTTTTTCAACAGTATTTACACAAGAAAATCCCATGACAGACAATATGATCAGTGATAACAAAAACTCTCAATTAAATGTCACCTGCTTAACCCAGCAGGAAGTACGGCATCATCTAAAATTCACTAAAATTGACAAATCCCCGGGCCCGGATGGGATACACCCCAGAGTGCTGCAGGAATTAAGTACTGTCATAGATAGACCATTATTTTTAATATTTAAAGATTCCATAATAACAGGGTCTGTACCACAGGATTGGCGTATAGCCAACGTGGTGCCAATATTCAAAAAGGGGACTAAAACTGAACTTGGAAATTATAGGCCAGTAAGCTTAACCTCTACTGTGGGTAAAATCCTAGAGGATTTTCTAAGAGATGCTATACTGGAGTATCTGAAGAAAAATAACCTCATGACCCAATATCAACATGGTTTTACGAGGGATCGTTCCTGTCAAACTAATCTGATAAGCTTCTATGAAGAAGGAAGTTCTGGACTGGACCAAAGAAATGCAGTGGACGTGGTGTATATGGACTTTTCAAAATCTTTTGATACAGTGCCACACAAAAGGTTGATACATAAAATGAGAGCAATGGGGATAGGGGAAAATATGTGTAAGTGGGTTAAGAACTGGCTTAGTGATAGGAAACAAAGGATGGTTATCAATGGAACACACTAAGAATGGGTCACAGTTTACAGTGGGGTACCACAGGGGTCAGTGTTGGGCCCGCATCTTTTTAATAAATTTATTAATGACCTTGTAGGGGGCATACAGAGTAGAATCTCAATATTTCCAGATGACACTAAACTCTGCAGGGTAATCAATACAAAGGAGGACAATTTTATATTACAGGAGGATTTATGTAAACTAGAAGCTTGGGCTGATAAATGGCAAATGAGCTTTAATGGGGTTAAATGTAAGGTCATGCACTTGGGCAGAGGAAACAAAAGGTATCATTATGTGCTTAATTGTAAAACACTGGGCAAAACTATCACTGAAAAAGACCTGGGTGTATGGGTAGATGATAAACTCACATTTAGTGGCCAGTGTCAGGCAGCTGCTGCAAAGGCAAATAAAATAATGGGATGCATTAAAAGAGGCATAGATGCTCATGAGGAGAACATAATTTTACCTCTATACAAGTCACTAGTGCGACCACATTTAGAATAATGTGTACAATTCTGGTCTCCGGTGTATAAGAAAGACATAGCTGAACTAGAGCGGGTCCAGAGAAGAGCGACCAAGGTTATTAGAGGACTGAGGGGTCTGCAATACCAAGACAGGTTATTAAACTTGGGGATACTTAGCTTGGAAAACCGAAGGCTTAGGGGTGATCTTATAATAATGTATAAATATATGAGGGGACAGTACAGAGACCTTTTTAATGATCTCTTTACTCTTAGGCCTGAGACGCGGACAAGGGGGCATCCTCTACGTCTGGAGGAAAGAAGGTTTAATCATAATCACAGACATGGATTCTTTACTGTAAGAGCAGTGAGACTATGGAACTCTCTGCCGCATGATGTTGTAATGTGTTACTAACTACTAAAATGAAGGGCCTGGATGCCTTTCTTGAAAACTATAATATTACCAGTTATATATACTAGATTCTTTGATAGGGCGTTGATCCAGGGAATTAGTCTGATTGCCATATCTGGAGTCAGGAAGGAATTTTTTCCCCCAATGTGGAGCTAGTGTTGCCAAATTGTTTTTTTTTTATCTTCCTCTGGATCAACATGCTAAGCTATGGGTTGAACTAGATGGACTAAAGTCTACCTTCAACCTTAAAACCTATGTTACTATGTTACTATGTAAACTGCAAAGGAAAAGAAATACCAGCTGAGAAGTGCAAGAAACTTATAGATGGCTACAAGAAACTTTTGGAAACTGTCATCAATGCCAAAGGGTGTGCAACCAAGTATTAGTTGGGGTGGGGCTTTTATTGCTGCACATGCTGTTTATTCTGTTTTTTTTCTTTGAAATTGCAACATGTAAGTTGAGAAACAATGTTGTATTGTTGTATTACTTGGGACCACTAACTAAAAAATCCTGAGGATATAACTTTGGTACATTTCTATTTATTTGTGAAGATATTGTACAGCCTATGAAAAAAATGAAAGGGTGCCAATAATGTGAGCAGCACTGTAAATAAATAGCCAGGACCAGTACAAGAATGTAACACCAGAACAATCATCAGTTCAGGAACATAGTTCAAGAGTCACCATCAATGAATACAGAACAATTATCAGTACTTAAAACGAGAACCATTATCATAACAGGAATACATTGCCATGCTTAGTACAGTAAGAAAACCTATATGCAAATGTCAAGAGAACCGATAGATGTGTACATATAAAGAGACTATGTCACACATCCAAAAAAATAAAATACAATAATTTATTAGTTAATATTAAGATAATACATCATAGTCATATTATATTGTTAAAAAACTATTTCAAGGAAATACAAAATAGTAAATGGGTAAATTAGTGCCAATATTATATTAAAATACACATTGAACAGTAAATTGGTATACAGCATAAAAAGGTACATGTACAACAAGATCAATCAGATGAGACAAGTCTTTGCTACCCAACCATCACAACAACCCCTTTGTATATCAGACCACTCCCCTCCATTACTGAAGGAGAACTTGCATACTTCCACTCCAAATCGCACCTCACCACTTGTGCCTCGGACCCCATCCCATCCCACTTCCTCCCCAACCTCCCCACTATGCTTATCCCAGCCCTAACCCACCTCTTCAATCTATCACTTATCTTCAGTACCTTTCCTTCTGCTTTCAAACATACAACAATTACAACTGTCTTGAAGAAGCCATCTCTTGATCCGACCTCCACATCCAGCTACCACACCATATCGCTGCTCCCGTTTGCCTCCAAATTTCTTGAAAAGCATGTCCACACTGTACTTTCATCCCATCTTTCATCCTACTCTCTCTTTGACAACCTTCAATCTGGCTTTGGTCCCCACCACTCTACCGAAACCGCCTTAACCAAAATTACTAACGTCCTACTTACCGCCAAAGCTAACGGACACTTCTCCATCCTCCTCCTTCTTGACCTGTCCTCTGCGTTCGACACAGTCGACCACTACCTTCTATTACGGATCCTCTCTTCCATTGGTATTGTGACACCCCAGGGGTTAATGTGCCACAGTAACATCCAAGGGTTAACTCCCCACACAACACTGGACACTGCACTAGCGCCTCTAGGCCAGAAGGGGGATCTAAAGCAGCTCCCTTATATATTCTGGTCTGAGGAGGAAGTAGTGAGTTGACAGTTCACAGTTCAGTTTAGTGCAGGGAGCACTAGGAGGAGGACCTGTAAATGGGAGCAGTCCTGAGCTCCTGATAGGGACCACTGACTACTTCCAGGCCTAGCCAGGGTCTGAGGAGAGGAGTACAAGAAGCAGAGGAACACATCTGGGAGACTGAGTTACCCCATAACTCGCCCCAGAGGAGCGCAGAGACCGGATACCGGATCTGATTCTGTGACTGAAACACGTAGCACAGAAAACACGGGGAGAGTGGAGGTTGTAGATCTACACTGTACCTCAGCGAAGCAACACGGCGGGGTCAGAAGCACACAGAAAGACTCAAGTTGGCTAGCAAAAGGGGGTACCTGTGAGGAGGAACAGGGCCAGCAGCCTAGCTAAAGTAGCAGCAGGGCCACACACAGTGCAGCGGTGTGAAGCTGAGGACCCGGACAGGGTGGGAGCAACCCGGCCCCGGTACAGTCTCCGTGGACAGTACTTGCTGAACAACAACTCCAGTAAAGCCTTGGAAAACTTCAAAACCGTGAGTGTGTGTGATCCTTGTGCTCAAACCCTGCATGCCCTCACAATCTACCATCATCTCCACTACTACCCCTATCCTGCAACATCCATAGCACCATCTATAGACTATTACTACCACTGCCCCGGGGAACCCAGCTCTACCTACTGAGAGCCATTACATCCCCAGCTGCCCAACATCATCCCCGGAGGTTCTGCAGCAGCGTTGGTCCCCTCACTGACCTCAACCCGTGGGTGGCATCACGACAAAACTCCCTGTAAGTATACCCCCCATTTATTGCGGAACCCCGGGACACGGTCCGGACCAAGACCGCCGTGATATCCCCAGCAGTACCCCGGTCCAGTACCGAGTACCCCGTCCCAGTGGGCTCCACAACTTGGCGTCACGAACAGGATTCTGAATAATCATCATACTCAGCTGTCCTCTGTGAGTATACCTGTGGGTATAGTGTGCTCTACCCTTTAATTTGCCCAAAGTCTAACAGGTGTTTGCTGAATATCTGCTCATATTCTTTTATTACCAAAGTATGCTACCATGGCTAAATTGTTCACGGTTGACAACAATGCCATCACAGCCGTCGAGCCCTTAAACCCGTCAAGTCACGCGGATGACAATGGCTCAGGGGAAAAGCTGGAGGATTGGTGCCAAAAGCTACATGTGGGTACCAGTTTTACACCTCCCCATCAGAAGCATGGAGTATACTGGGAAGTAAAAGAATATGAGCAGATATACAGCAAACACCCGTTAGACTTTGGGCAAATTAAAGGGGTAGAGCACCTTATACCCACAGGTAACCATCAGCCTATAAAAGAGGTATAGACCATTACCACCCGCTCACTACCAAATCACCAAAGACATGCTCAAAGAAATGAAAACTGCAGGGGTGATAAGGGACAATTGTAGCTCCTGGGCAGCACGTTTAGTGTTGGTTAGAAAGAAGGACGGGTCCATGAGAATGTGCATAGATTACCGGCAGATCAACGGCATCACACATAAGGACGCCCGTTACCTAGGATTGAGGAGAAATTAGCTGCATTAAAACCTGCTAACTACTTTTCTACCCTTGATCTGACTAGTGGGTATTGGCAAGTTCCTGTGGCAGAGGCCGACAAGGAGAAGACAGTGTTTACTACGCCGATGGGCCTCAGTGAGTTCAATTGTATGCCGTTTGAACTCTGCAACGCACCCGGTACCTTCCAACACCTGATGGAGAGCTGCCTAAGACATAAGAACTTTGAAACTGTCCTCCTGTACCTAGATGATGTCATAGTCTTCTCTAAGACGTATCAGCAACATCTACAAGACCTGGCAGAAGTGTTGAGGCCTTGCCCAGATACGGCATGAAGATCAAGCCATCCAAGTGCCACCTTCTCAAGCCAAAGGTACAGTACCTGGGACACGTCGTGAGTTCAGAGGGAGTAGCACCGGATCCTGATAAAGTCACCGTGATAGGGGATTGGCCAAGACCCACTAATGTGAAAGAAGTGAGGCAATTCCTGGGCCTGGTAGGCTATTATAGAAGATTTATCAGAGGTTTCAAGAAGTTAGCAGCTCCCCTGCAACACATCCTGGTAGGACAGTCAAAAAGGTCTTCAACCCGTAATCTTCCATTCCAGTGGAGTGAAGAGAGGGAAGAATCTTTCATAAAGCTAAAGTGTGCGCTGACAGGAGAAGAGATCCTGGCGTACCCGAATTATCATCAGCCCTTCATTCTGTACACGGATGCCAGCAACGTGGGACTGGGAGCAGTACTGTCACAGAAGCAAGGAGGCAAAGAGAGAATCGTTGCCTTTGCAAGCAGGAAACTCCGGCCTACGGAAAGAAACCCCAAGAATTACAGCTCCTTCAAGTTAGAACTACTGGTAGAAGTTTGGGCTGTAACTGAACGTTTCAACCATTACTTGGCAGCTGCAGAATTCACCATCTGCACATATAACAACCCATTGACCCACCTGGATTCAGCAAAATTAGGTGCGTTGGAGCAGAGATTGATAGCCCAGCTGTCTAACTACAATTTTGTCATCAAATATAGGGCAGGCCGCAAGAACAGGAAAGCAGATGCCTTATCCTGGATGCCATACCTGGAAGACGTGGAAGAGGAACTGGAGGTGCTAGAAGAAATTGAGCTACCAGCCTTTCACCGTTCTAAGGTAGAAAAGTATCAACCCGGCATCTACCAAAGAGACCAGCAGGCAAATCTCAACCCGTTAGCACACTATGGATGGGCTGACACTCAGGACAGTGATCCAGCTGTGAAGCTAGTGAAAGAACTGCTTACACAACAAGGTGCGTACCCTAATCATAACGCTCCAGCTGAGACCCAACAGCTCTGGAAAGAGAGAAGCAAGTTGTTCCTGTATCAAGGGAAGCTCTGCAGAAGGCACACCAACCCTAAAACACATGAACTGGTCTGGCAGATTATCGTACCCAAGCGAGACATTAAAATGGTCTTAGAAGCCTACCACGACGGTGCAGTTAATTTTGGATGGAAGAAGTTGGAAGTGCTCTTAAGAGAGAGATTCTACTGGGTTGGCATGAGGAAATCAATTGAAGATTGGTGTAGAAAATGTGGCCCGTGCAACCTCAGAAGGAAAGATCAACAGAGAGCCCCACTCCAGTCCATAGTAACCAAGCAACCACTTGAGTTAGTTGCATTAGACCACGTCAAGTTGTCACCAAGCCGGTCAGGCTATGTCTATGCCTTAACTATCGTGGACCATTACTCACGCTTCTTAGTAGTGGTAACCGTCAAGGACCTGACAGCAAAGACGGCTGCAAGAGCGTTTCAGACACATTTCTGTAGACCTCATGGGTACCTGGAACAAGTCCTTGCAGATCAAGGTCCAGCCTTTGAGTCAGAGATTTTCCAGGAATTCTGTAACATGTAAGGCTGTAAGAAGATCCGCACGACAGCCCATCATCCCCAAACCAATGGCTTATGCGAAAAGATGAACCATATTGTAATTGACCTGTTGAAAACCTTACCAGAGTCAGAGAGAAATCAATGGCCTGATAAATTACCTGACTTCGTAGACTTGTACAACCATGTCCCAGTGAGTTCTACAAACTGCACCCCAGCCTACCTTATGTGAGCAAGGCCCGGTAAGCTGCCAATTGATTTAGATATGGGAATTCTGAAACCTGACGTAGAAGTTGAAGAATCCAATTGGGATACCCTATGTCAACAACAGTATCGCCAAATACAAGAGTGAGTAGAGAAAAATCTTCAGCAAGTTAGAGCAAGACAAGAGAGAACCTTTAATCAATGTGCTCAAGCAACTCCATTACAACCTGGTGAGCAAGTTCTCAAGAGAAAGAGACGCACCAACAAATTGGATAATCAGTGGGAAACCACCCCATATACAGTCTTACCATCCAATTTAGACAATGCTAAAATGTGTCTAATAAGCAAAGATGAAGGAAGAACGTCAGCAGTTGTGTCAAGAGACCATCTCAAACCGTGTCCTGAAACCTTGAAGACACCAGAAGTAACCTTACCTGTACAGGTCCAATCTGTCAAAGAAGAAGATGACGTTTTCCATACCGTTCTAGGAGATTTCCCCAAAACATGGCCAAATTACTACGAAGCAGTTGTAGCCCCAATGATTGCTTTCCCTCCAATGGTCGAACCAACACCAGAACCTGTATTACCAGAAAAAGTCCCAAAACCTGAAGAACTGGAAGTCGAGCCTGAAGAGGAAGAACCGATTCCTGGTCCCCATGAGCTTGCCAGTCCTACAGTCAGATCTCCATCTGCAATAGTACCAGACACCCCAAGTAGGTACACGTCCACCCACACCATCAGGCTAAATACACCCAGTACACCAGCATTACACAGATCAGAGCGTAGTACCAAGGGTCAGTTAACGGCAAAGTACAAAGACTAAAATGCAAAATTAACCCCTTAGTGACTGAGCCAATTTCCACCTTAATGACCAGACCGTTTTTTGTAATTCTGACCACTCTCCCTTTATGAGGTAATATCTCTGGAACGCTTCATTGGATCCGAGCGATTCTGAGATTGTTTTTTCGTGACATATTGGGCTTCATGTTGGTAGTAAATTTAGGTCAATCATTTTTGTGTTTATTTGTGAAAATATAAAAAAATTGGCAAAAATTTTGAAAATTTCACAATTTTCAAATTTTGAATTTTTATTCTATTAAACCAGAGAGTTATGTGACACAAAATAGTTAATAAATAACATTTCCCACATGTCTACTTTACATCAGCGCAATTTTGGGGAAAAAAAAATGTTGGGTTAGGACGTTATAAGGGTTCAAAGTTCATCAGCAATTTCTCATTTTTCCAGCAAAATTTACAAAACCATTTTTTTAGTGACCACATCACATTTGAAGTCTCTTTGAGGGGTGTACATGAAAGAAAACACCCAAAAGTGACACCATTCTGAAAACTGCACCCCTCAAGCTACTCAAAACTACATTCATGAAGATTATTAACCCTTCAGGTGCTTTACAAGAACTAAAGCAAAGTGGAAACAAAAAATGGACATTTTAATTTTTCCAACAAAAATGTTCTTTTAGCCTCAATTTTTTAATTTTAACATGGGCAACAGGATAAAATGCATCCTAAAATTTGTTGGGCAATTTCTCCTGAGTACACCGATACCTCATAAGTGGTCATAAACCACTGTTTGGGCGCACAGCAGGTCTCAGAAGGAAGGGAGCGCAATTTGATTTTTGGAGCTAAGTTTCCATTCAAAAATTGAAATGGCGCTCCTTCCCTTTCGAGTCCTGCCGTGCTCCCAAACAGTGGTTTATGACCACATATGAGGTATCGGTGTACTCAGGAGAAATTGCCCAACAAATTTTAGGATGCGTTTTATCCTGTTGCTCATGTGAAAATTAAAAAATTGAGGACAAAAGAAAGTTTTTGTGAAAAAAAAAGTACTTTTTCATTTTACGGATCAATTTGTGAAGCACCAGAGGGTTCAAAGTGCTCACTATGCATCTAAATAAATTCCTTGGGGTGTCTAGTTTCCAAAATGGGGTCACTTGTGGGGGAGCTCCAATGTTTAGGCACACGGGGGCTCTCCATACGCGACATGGTGTCCGCTAACAATTTGAATGGAAAATTAGCTCCAATTGTTAGCGGAGACCATGTTGTGTATGGAGAGCCCCTGTGTGCCTAAACATTGGAGCTCCCTCACAAGTGACCCCATTTTGGAAACTAGACCACCCAAGGAAGTTATCTAGATGGGTGATGAGCACTTTGAACCCCCAGGTGCTTCACAAATGAAACCATAAAAATGAAAAAAGAAACTTTTTGTGGAAAAGAAAGTACATTTTCATTTTTACGGATCAATTTGTAAAGCACCTGGGGGTTCAAAGAGCTCACTATGCATCTAAATAAATTCCATGGGATGTCTAGTTTCCAAAATGGGGTCACTTGTGGGGGAGCTCCAATGTTTAGGCACACAGGGGCTCTCCATACGCGACATGGTGTCCGCTAACTATTGGAGCTAATTTTCCATTCAAATTGTTAGCGGACACCATGTCGCATATGGGGAGCCCCTGTGTGCCTAAAAATTGGAGCTCCCCCACAAGTGACCCCATTTTGGAAACTAGACCCCCCAAGGAACATATCTAGATGCATAGTGAGCACTTTCATACCCAGGTGCTTCACAAATTAGTCCGTAAAAGGAAATAAAAGAAGATTTTTGTGAAAAAAAAGTACTTTTTAATTTTTATGGATCAATTTGTGAAGCACCTGGGGGTCCATAGTGCTCCCTATGCATCTAAATAAATTCCTTGGGGTGTCTAGTTTTCAAAATGGGGTCACTTGTGGGGGAGCTCCAATGTTTAGGCACACGGGGGCTCTCCATACGCGACATGGTGTCCGCTAACAATTTGAATGGAAAATTAGCTCCAATTGTTAGCGGAGACCATGTTGCGTATGGAGAGCCCATGTGTGCCTAAACATTGAAGCTCCCTCACAAGTGACCCCATTTTGGAAACTAGACCACCCAAGGAACTTATCTAGATTGGTGATGAGCACTTTCAACCCCCAGGTGCTTCACAAATGAAACCATAAAAATGAAAAAAGAAACTTTTTGTGGAAAAGAAAGTACATTTTCATTTTTACGGATCAATTTGTAAAGCACCTGGGGGTTCAAAGAGCTCACTATGCATCTAAATAAATTCCATGGGATGTCTAGTTTCCAAAATGGGGTCACTTGTGGGGGAGCTCCAATGTTTAGGCACACAGGGGCTCTCCATACGCGACATGGTGTCCGCTAACTATTGGAGCTAATTTTCCATTCAAATTGTTAGCGGACACCATGTCGCATATGGGGAGCCCCTGTGTGCCTAAAAATTGGAGCTCCCCCACAAGTGACCCCATTTTGGAAACTAGACCCCCCAAGGAACATATCTAGATGCATAGTGAGCACTTTTATACCCAGGTGCTTCACAAATTAGTCCGTAAAAGGAAATAAAAGAAGATTTTTGTGAAAAAAAAGTACTTTTTCATTTTTACGGATCAATTTGTGAAGCACCTGGGGGTCCAAAGTGCTCCCTATGCATCTAAATAAATTCCTTGGGTGTCTAGTTTCCAAAATAGGGTCACTTGTGGGGGAGCTTCAATGTTTAGGCACACAGGGGATCGCCATACACGACATAGTATCAACTTACAATTCCAATTGTTAGCGGACACCATGTCACGTATGGAGAGCCCCTGGGTGTCTAAACATTGGGGCTCCCCCACAAGTGACCCCATTTTGTAAACTGTACACCCCAAGGAACTTATCTAGATGCATAGTGAGCACTTTGAACCCCCAGGTGCTTCACAAACTGATCCGTAAAAATGAAAAAGTACTTTCTTTTCCACAAAAATGTTCTTTTTTCATTTTTATGGATCAATTTGTGAAGCATCTGGGGGTTGAAAGTACTCATTATGCATCTAGATATGTTCCTTGGGGGTCTAGTTTCCAAAATGGGGTCACTTGTGGGGGAGCTCCAATGTTTAGGCACACAGGGGCTCTCCATATGCGACATGGTGTCCGCTAACAATTTGAATGGAAAATTAGCTCCAATAGTTAGCGGACACCATGTCACGTATGGAGAGCCCCTGTGTGCCTAAACATTGGAGCCCCCCCACAAGTGACCCCATTTTGGAAACTAGACGCCTCACGGATTATATCTAGTGGTATAGTGAGCATTTAGAATCTACAGCTACTTCACAGAATTTGATAACGTCATATTGAACATTTTCTTTTTTTCACACAATTTCTCACTTTTAGGGTACTTTCACATCAGCGGTTTTTGACGTTCACGGCAGAGGCGGTGAAAAAAACGCATCTGCCGCGATTACCGCATAACTGCTGCACTTGCGGCACAGTTGCGGCAAGCCCCATAGAATGTCTATGCGGGCTTGCGGCAGGTGCGGCAAGTGCAGTATCAGCACTTGCGGCAGATGCGGCCGCAAAAAAAACCGAGTCTGACCGCGTTTTTTTTCGCGGCTGCACCTGCTGCAAGTGCCGAAACCACACTTGCCGCTCGTGCCGCACACTTAGCGCAAGCCCCATAGACATTGCATGGGGCTTGCCGCAACTGTGCCGCAAGTGCAGCGGTTATGCGGTAATCGCGGCAGATGTGTTTTTTTCACCACATCTGCCGCGATCGGCTAAAGCCGCTGATGTGAAAGCAGCCTTAGAGCATGTGCACAAGATCCGGAAACACCGTGTCCTGGTCGTCTCCTCTCCTGCATTTTTTTTCTAGTATTTCTTTATTAAATTTGAAAAAAAAAATTACGTGGGGCTTCGCCACACTTTTGGTCCAGCCAGGTACAGCAGGCAGCTACGGGCTGCCACCAACCCCTTCTGCCTAGTTTTACCTGGCTGGAAACCAAAAATATAGGGAAGCCCTTTTTTTTTTATTATTTCATGAAATAATTTTAAAAAAAAAAACGGCGTGGGCTTCGCCATGTTTTTGGGCCAGCCAGGTACAACTAGGCAGCTGGGGGCTGGTATCCTCAGCGTAGGGAGGCCCAAGCATTCTGGGCCCCCCCCGCTGCGAATTGCAGCCCGCAGCCGCCCCAGAAAATGGCGCATTCATAGAAGCGCCATTTTCTGGCGCTGTATCCAGCTCTTCCAGCTGCCGTGTAGCGGTGGCAGACTGGGTAATAAGGGGTTAATGCCAGCTTTTCGGCAGCTGGCACTAAGCCCGAGATTCATAATATAGGGCCAATGTTAGACCCGCCATTAGGAATCTCTAGTAAATTGTAAAGAAGACACAACACAGAGAAAGATTTTTTTATTAGAAAAAAAAACAAACACAATTTAGACCCCATCTTTATTTGTCTGTGGCGTCCGACGTAGTCCAGTGGGCGGTGATGTCCGACGTAGTCCAGTGGGCGGTGATGTCTGACGTAGTCCAGTGGGCGGTTCCGTGATGTTTCTCGGTGTTATAGCATATGGGGGCATCCCCCATATGCTATAATAAGGCACTCTCCAAGGGGAATGATAGGTCATGAACGCTGTAAGTTCATGACCTATCACGATCCTGGGGTCACACATAACAATCTCTAAGGGTACATTTACACGCCGCAACCGCGGCGAGAAATATTGATGGCGATGTGTTGCCTTGCAATAATCGCCGTTCAAAATCCCTCCCAATTGCGGCGTGTAATTGGGGAATTTGGCGGCGATATGTCGCCTCGCCACGGTCGCCTGATTTCAGAGCAGTGCACAGAGATCAGGCGACCGTGGTGAGGCAACATTTTGCCACCAAATTCCCCAATTACATGCCGCAATTGGGAGAGATTTTGACGGCGATTATTGCAAGGCGACATATCGCCGTCAATATTTCTCTCCACGGTTACGGCGTGTAAAGGTACCCCTGTGTGACTCCTGGATTGTGATGGGTCATGAACTTAGAGTTCATGACTTAACCCTTGTTTGACCTCAGGGGAATGATAGGTCATGAACTCTAAGGTCATGACCCATCACAATCCAGGGACCACACAGGGGTTAACTGATCTTCATGATCTCTAAAGCAGATCACCATGAAGATCACTTAACCCCTGTGTGACCCCAGGGGAATGATAGGTCATGAACTCTGTAAGTTCATGACCTATCATTCCCCTGAGAGTGCGCGCACACAGCGGCGCGCACAGAAGAGGAGTCAGACTGCTGGTGCCACTGCCAGGAGCGGGACCCCAGGATCGGGACTCCAGGATCCAGGAGCGGGACCCCAGGATCCAGGAGCGGGACCCCAGGATCGGGACTCCAGGATCCAGGAGCGGGACCCCAGGATCGAGGAGCGGGTGAGAGAGAGAGGAGGAGGGAAGCTGGAGGAGCGGTGCTGCAGGAGCGGGGCCGGAGGAGCGAGGAGGGGAGCCGGAGCGGTGCTGCAGAAGCAGAGGAGCGGGGATAAGAGGAGCGGAGAGGGTTAGAGGAGCGGGGCTGGAGGGGTAAAGATGGGGGGCTGTGGGAATCAGAGGAGTGGGGCTGGAGGAGCGGAGGGAAACTGGAGGAAGGGGCTGGAGGAGCAAGGAGGGGGCTGGAGGAGCGAGGCTGGAGGAGCAAGGAGGGGGCTGGAGGAGCGAGGCTGGGGGGGCTGGAGGAGCTGGAGATGGGGGGCTGGAGGGGGTCGGAGGCTGCAGAAAGTGTTGGGGGGCACAGGGGGATGTGTCAGTCATGCGATCTGACTTGTGACATGTCAGATCGCATGCAGCTGCAGGTAAGGCGTTTTTACATGCGCCACCATTTTGGATGTTGTGGGGGAGGGATGGGGGTGGGGGGGGTGATCTGGGGGTACTGGGGGTCTTTGGGCAGTGAGGGGTTGCTGTTTCACTTTAATCCGACATGTGTTTTCATGTCGGATTAAAGTGAAAGTACTTTTTACCGGCACTGTCACTGTTTGTGATGTGATGATCGGTAAACGGTGTTTACCGGTCATCACATCACAGGTGCGGGTACAAAATCAGCTAATTCCTAATCTCTAGGGTGTCAGCTACAATCGGTACACTGACACCCTAGAGATATTAGCTCCAGGGGCGGCGCTATAGAGCTTTTTCCTGCCAACGTCTACAGACGTCGGCTAGGCTTTAGTACCCTTTTTTTCCGACGTCTGTAGACGTTAGGCTGTCGTCTAGGGGTTAAATGTGAGATGTAAATATGTTTATGTAGATGTAAATTGAACCCGGTAGAATGTAAACATACAGAAAGGGTGAAAATATCTTGGTGTTAGGTGGCAGCCACGGAGAGTAAGAACATGGCCTCTTATGCGGTGACCCAAGGGCTTAGAAGCCTGATGCACTTAATCCAGAGACACCCGTGCGTGTTAATATTGTTTTGCAACGTTAAAAGCCCAGTACCTACAGAGACTTTCCTGTATGAACCATTTAAATTTTCTTGAACTTTGAACTTTTTTCATTTTTATTTATTTACGGACCATGCCTTCCACAGGACTAGTTGTGGTAAAAACTCTTTTGTATATATCTATCAGCCCAGAGGCAATAGACTAAACCCCCGGAAAGACTGCTTTTTGAACTTTTGGACTCTTTTGAA
Organism: Allobates femoralis; assembly: GCA_033576535.1. Taxonomy (NCBI): domain Eukaryota; kingdom Metazoa; phylum Chordata; class Amphibia; order Anura; family Aromobatidae; genus Allobates; species Allobates femoralis. Next base: position 473,538,837 of record JARQOC010000005.1, read on the forward strand.
TTTTAGTGATTCTTGTATTTTTATTTTTTAAGACTCTGTAAATATTTATTGTATTAACTCTTTGTTTGCTTTTCTACAGTCCCGGAGTACTGCCTTTCACTAAGGGGGAATGTGGCACCCCAGGGGTTAATGTGCCACAGTAACATCCAAGGGTTAACTCCCCACACAACACTGGAGACTGTACTAGCACCTCTAGGCCAGAAGGGGGAGCTAAAGCAACTCCCTTATATATTCTGGTCTGAGGAGGAAGTAGTGAGTTGTTGAGTTGACAGTTTACAGTTCAGTTTAGTGCAGGGAGCACTAGGAGGAGGACCTAGCAAAAGGGGGTACCTGTGAGGAGGAACAGGGCAAGCAGCCTAGCTAAAACAGCAGCAGGGCCACACACACAGCGCAGCAGTGTGAAGCTGAGGACCCGGACAGGGTGGGAGCAACCCGGCCCCGGTACAGACTCCGTGGACAGTGCTTGCTGAACAAAAACTCCAGTAAAGCCTTGGAAAACTTGAAAAAATTTGAGTGTGTGTGATCCTTGTTCTCAAACCCTGCATGCCCTCACAAACTACCATCATCTCTACTACTACCCCTATCCTGCAACATCCATAGCACCATCTATAGACTATTATTACCACTGCTCTGGGGAACCCAGCTCTACCTGCGGAGAGCCATTACATCCCCAGCTGCCCAACATCATCCCCGGAGGTTCTACAGCAGCAGTGGTCCCCTCACTGACCACAATCCGTGGGTGGTGTCACGACAAAATCCCCTGCTAAATACCCCCCGTTTATTGCAGAACCCGGGACACGGTCCGGACCAAGACTGCCGTGATATCCCTAGCAGTACCCCGGTCTGGTACCGAGTACCCCGTCCCAGTGGGCTCCACAGAATCACTCACCTTGCCCTCTCCTGGATCTCTTCCTACCTTTCCAACTGCACATTTAGTGTCTCCTAATCCAACACTACCTCCTCACCCCATCCCCTCTCTGTTGGGGTCACTCAAGGGTCTGTCCTGGGACCCCTTCTTTTTCCATCTATACTCTTTGCCTAGGACAACTCATTAAGTCCCATGGCTTCCAGTACCACCTGTATGCTGATGACACTCAGATCTACCTCTCTGGCCCAGACATCACCTCTCTGCTGTCCAGAATCCCAGAGTGTCTATCAGCCATATCCTTCTTCTCCTCTCACTTCCTTAAACTAAATGTAGACAAAACTGAACTCATCATCTTTCACCCATCTCGTGCACTTCCCATACCTGATCTATCTATCACAATAAATGATATTACACTTTGCCCTGTACCTGAAATCCGCTGCCTCGGAGTAATCCTTGACTGTGCCTTATCCTTCAGACCACACATTCAAGCTCTCGCCACCTCCTGCCACCTCCAACTCAAAAATATTTCCAGAATCCCTTCCTCAACCCTCAATCTATTAAACTACTAGTGCATGCCCTCATCATCTCCTGTTTCGACTACTGCAACCTCCTCATCTGTGGTCTCCCTGCTAACACTCTTGCACCTCTTCAATATGTCCTTAACTCTGCTGCCTGACTAATCCATCTCTCTCCTTGCTGCTCCTCCACTTCTACCCTCTACAAATCCCTCCACTGGCTCCCAATTCCCCAGTGTATCCAATTCAAACTACTAACAGTGACTTACAAAGCCATCCACAATCTGTCGCCGCCATATATCTCTGATCTAATCTCGCGATATCATCCAACTCATAATCTTGGATCCTCCCAAGACCTCCTACTTTCCTCCACACTTGTACGTTCCTCATCTAACCGCTTGCAAGGCTTTGTTTGAGCTTCCTCCAACCTCTGGAATTCTGTACCTCAAAACATCCAACTGTCCCCCACACTTGGAACCTTCTAGCGGAACCTGAAAACCCATCTTTTTAGAACAGCCTACAGCCTACAATGTCCACGGTGCTATTGCCCTGTAGATTGTAACCCCACAAGGGCAGGGTCCTCTCTCCCCTCTGTAAAAGTCTGTCACTGTTAGTTTGTTCATTGTATTTTTAACTTGTTTGTATGATCCCCTTCTCATTTACAGCACCATGGATTCAATGGTGCTCTATAAATAAATTATAATAATAACCACCACACTTCTGCCCCAATTAGCTAAAACTACCACAGTGTTCATCCCTTTGAGCTTATAACTGCTACACCACATTCCCTTATTAGCTAGAACCATCATACTGTCCACCATTATGATTTATAACAACCATGTTGTCCCTACATTCAATTTCCCCCCCATGCTGCACTCTTTCCATACTGGGCCTCTTCACACTCTGTTTTCAAACTGCCTCCCCCATGCTGCCCTTTGTCTATTCTGCATATGTACTTTCTGGTAACCTTGTCCTCCCCATTCTGCTGAGTCTATATTGTACTCCATCTTCACACTTCCAAGACTTCACTGTCCCAATATACTACTTCTCCCCCAATAATACACCTCCCCATCTTCAGCTCCATGGTCAGTTTACCTTCCCAGCTGTCTTTGCCTCCAATGCAGTGCTGCATTGACATAAGCACTATGATCTCATGCTGCTGCCCTTCGCCACCACCCCAGAACTGCTGATATTCACAGCTTCAATTGCATTTGAATCTGAAAGACACAAATACAATTAATTGCAAGTAACTAATTATTACTACTTCTCTGAGCCTGCTCTCAGTTTAACAACCAGTGTGACAAATGGCCAATCCCACTTATGTGAGGATGTACAAATAATGGAACCCTCTGTATCTTCTCCTGACCACCAGGCGATCTCCATTATTGACAGTATAAAAGGCTCAGCCTTGGCTCAACCGGATGTGAAGAAAGTGAGAGCCAGAAGTGTAGGTTGTCTTGTCACTGGTCGTCGACAACAGAACTGTATGACGTGACATGCTGAATCGGTACTGGACTGTGACTTCTCCCCTCCACGTGAAGAAGTAGTAGTGTGCTACCAGAGAGAGAGGTGCTGTGAGGAGGAGTTTTCCCTGTTTTCCAATGGGTCTGTTGAAAACACAAGCAGCACATGAATGACATCTGTGTGACATCCATGTGCCATCCATGTTACGCGTACCAGACAAATGCATTGAAGAAATTTTAGATTTTTATGTGTTAAAAATGTGCAGAGATGATAGATAGATATATAGATGATGATAGATAGCTAATAAATAGCTACCGTATATACTCGTGTATAAGCCGAGTGTTTCAGCCCAAAAATTGGGCTGAAAAGTCACCCCCTCGGCTCATACACGGGTCAATACGGTAATCCTAGGTGTCCGGGTGCTGGGGAGGCTGGAGGAGGCGGGGGGAGGCTGATGAGTGAGCGGCCCGTCACGTGGGGCCGCTCATTAGATATGCACGGATCCCCCGCCCATCACAGCGGCAGGGGGAGCCGTGCATACAGCCCCCCCAGTGTATACAGGCAGCCCCCCAGTGGCACTAGCCCCCCCCATCATGGAAAGAGCTCCCACACTTGGCAGAGCACCCCCGCTGCTTTACCATCCAGTGTGTTCACCGCGGGTCCTGCGCGCTGTCATCCCGGTCTCACGTGATCCGGCGCGATGACGTCATTCCACAGCGACCGCCGGGTCACATGAGACCGGGAAGACAGCGCGGGAGGAAGGACGCGACAGCCCGCGGTGATGAAGACGCTGGATGGTAAGTTAATGCAGCTGGGGGGGGCTCTGCACAGTGTGGGGGCTCTTTCCATGATGGGGGGGCTAGTGCCACTGGGGGGCTGCCTGTATACACCTTGGGGCCTGCTGTATACCTCTGGGGCCTGCTGTATATACCCTGGGGCCTGCTGTATATACCCTGGGGCCTGCTGTATATACCCTGGGGCCTGCTGTATATACCCTGGGGCCTGCTGTATATACCCTGGGGCCTGCTGTATACCCCTGGGGCCTGCTGTATATACCCTGGGGCCTGCTGTATATACCCTGGGGCCTGCTGTATATACCCTGGTGCCTGCTGTATACCTCTGGGGCCTGCTGTATATACCCTGGGGCCTGCTGTATATACCCTGGGGCCTGCTGTATATACCCTGGGGCCTGCTGTATACCTTTGGGGCCTGCTGTATATACCCTGGGGCCTGCTGTATACCTCTGGGGCCTGCTGTATATACCTCTGGGGCCTGCTGTATATACCCTGGGGCCTGCTGTATACCTCTGGGGCCTGCTGTATATACCCTGGGGCCTGCTGTATATACCCTGGGGCCTGCTGTATATACCCTGGGGCCTGCTGTATATACCCTGGGGCCTGCTGTATATACACTGGGGCCTGCTGTATACCTCTGGGGCCTGCTGTATACCTCTGGGGCCTGCTGTATACCTCTGGGGCCTGCTGTATATACCCTGGGGCCTGCTGTATATACCCTGGGGCCTGCTATATACCTCTGGGGCCAGCTGTATATACCCTGGGGCCTGCTGTATATGCCTCTGGGGCCTGCTGTATATGCCTTTGGGGCCTGCTGTTTATACCTTTAGGGATGCTGTATATACCACTGGGGGGGATACTGTATACTACCACTGGGGAGGCTGCTGTATACTACCACTGGGGAGGCTGCTGTATACTACCACTGGGGAGGCCTGTATACCACACAGCTGGGGGCTGTATACCTGTGCTGGGGTCCACCTTCGGCTTATACACGAGTCAATAGGTTTTCCCAGGTTTTGGGGGCAAAAGTAGGGGGGTCGGCTTATACACAGGTCAGCTTATACACGAGTATATACGGTAAATAGATTATAAAGATATTAACCAAATAAATAATTTAAGAATTTTTGATAACCAGCAAATGTGAAACAGACAGCTGTGAGCTGTAATTGGGCCCTTCCCAGCCTAAAGCATACCAGCCCACAGCTGCCCCAAAAGTGGAGCTACACCTCCCCTGTCCTCGTTCACGTCTTTAATAAAAAAAATAGCAAAGAAATAACAAGCAGGTCTGGCATAGTCCTGCAAATCCATTATAGTCCACAATTGAAAATCTGCAAAAAAACAGAAACATAAAAACACAGCAAAACTAAATAAAATAAAATAAAGCAAAACACAATTCCTTGTTCACCACATTATTTAAAAAACAAAACATAAAAACATCAGGCCCAAAATAGTCCAGAGCGAATCCAGCAAAACAAAATCTATGGAGCATCGCTTTAACGCTCCATAGATATTTCCAATAGCACTTTCGGCTCACACTGCACTGTGCAAGACCAGGTGACAATGAAGAGAAGTGATGTCAATAATGTTACAGCTCTTCAGACGTTTTCAGTCACGCTGCACTTTTCATGACTCGGTAACTCTGTAGAGCGGTAATGTTCCTGATGTCACTTCTCTACAGAGGTGCTTGGTCTCGTGCAGTGCAACATGTGCTGGAAGTGGGTGTTGGAAATTCTGTAAAGCCTCAAAATAAATCTCCATAGACTTTGTTTATCAAATTTGCTCTGGACTATGTCAGGCCTGCTGTTTTTTTGTTTTGTCTTTTTTTTATATATATAATACAATAAAGTGGTGAACAAAGAGGCTACTTGTAGCGACTCGGTTACCGAAGGAAGTCACATTTTTTCCCTTTTCCTGGAGTGTGACAGGACTATTATGGACCCTTTCCTTTTCCTCATATAGTGGCATCAGTAATCATACGTCCCCGAGCTCAGGTCCCACATACACACTTATCTTTGGCTGGTAAAAGTCTGCACAATGTTTTGGCGGCAAAAGTTATTTAATGGCTGCAGCCAGTGTCACAAGTCAGTGTTGAGCTCAAAGACGTTTCTACAGTACTGTTAGACATATACTCAGGTATCACAATTGCTGTGGTGTATATATGTGTTGTGGGTATAGTAGCTGAGTTAAGTTTGCAAATCAAAGTTCCGTACCAGGGACTCGCTTTACTACATATGCATTAATTTACATTTATTTACATTGGCCCTCTAATGCAGAGAAGTTTTGGTTCTGGAGTTAACCTGTGTTAAATTAAATTATTCCCACAGTTCCTGCTACACAAAAGGGAGTCTGTGGCATGGAACTCTGATCTCGGTCACTGGGTTGGGTGTATGTTCATATACTCTATATATTTGAGCTGGTGAAGTGTAGATGGAAATTGTGTTAAATTGCCGTAAAACAACTCACCATTCCTGGTGCGCTTCAGCAAATTTTCAGTGCATAGTATCCAACTGGCTCCCTCACCTGCTGTATCCTAATTGAAATGTGACATGATGGCATTTACCTGCACCCCATAGGTACGTCCCTGTATATGACCTGGCCAGGGGTCTTTGGGAACTTGGTACCCGGGTGTTAGTGCTGATGTCTCGGTGGCCGGTGCCTTGGCCCGTACACTGCGGGTCACTGGGTAAATAGGATGAAAAATAACAAAAGAAAAGAATAAAGTCTCATGACGCCACCTGCAGTTTCTGGTGATCTCACCAGTGCCGCTATCCCTCCGCCGGGGATGGTGGTCTTGCAGTCAGTTGATAGCGCTCCCTGCAGGCAGAGCGAGGTTCCCGAGCCAATGCTGCTGCTGAGCTGGTCGATGTGGCAGCAGCTCCTTCTTAACTTAAAGAGAATAAAACTCTGGAGGCTTGCTGACTCTGTACAGGTACTTTACTGGTAACGGTTCACAGTAACACTTCAGTTTACAGTCACCCAGTCTTTGTGGGCAGCTGGCCGGGTAGTCACCAGAGGGTACAAAGTCTTTCTGACGCTCTCCAAGTGTTTCTTCTGCTACGTTCACTGTCCTCTGTGTCTTTCTTGCGCCTCCTTTCTATCCTTTTGCTGCCCTGTACAAACCCACTTCCTACCAGACCCGTCGAGTGTGATGAGGTTACCCTTCTCCTCTCTAAGGGGCTCAACCCAGTGTGAGGGTACCTGGTGGAGCTGTACGTTGTGGCCGAGGTCGGGGCTGCTTGGCAGACTTGCGACCCACTGGTATTGGCAACTCAGGGTTGGACTCGCCTGCACTGCGACTCGGAGCCGGCACACTGTTGTGGACTGGGATTCCTTAAAGGGAACCTGTCACCTGGATCTAAGCCCCTACACTATCACTACCTGTCCCTGCACCTTCCTAGCTGCTCCCTATCTATCCCTCTCTGAGCTAAATCCGCCCTATAAAACTGCAGAAAAATAACTTATAACTTACAGCAGTCCTTGAGGCTGGGGACTGAGAAGGCGGCGCCAGGCTCCATTCAGCCCCTCCTCCATGCAGCAGCACACGCCCCGCTGGGCGGTGTTATTCTTTCTTCATCGCCGCCTCCTCCATTTGGAATCTCCCACCCACTTTACACTGTAAGGTAGCGGTTAGGAACGGCACGACAGAAGGCAGTGACTCATATTTACTCACACAGCACACAGTTTAATGGCACAGTTCAGGTATTCACAGACCTCCAGGTTCCGATGTAACAGGTCAGACTAACCCCCCGACCAGAATATACCCGAGGTATAAACTGGGCTAGCCCAGAATATACCCCCCTGGGCCAGAATATACCCTTGGTATATTCTGGCCTAGCCCAAACTATACCCCGGGGTATAAACAGGCCTAGGCCAGATTATAACTCTCCGTATACCACAGCAGCTGTAGATCAGGGCCCCAAGACGTGCACAGGGCCCCAAGCAATGCATGAGGGCCCGAGGCAGCACAAGGTGGCCCCAGGCTGCAGAAAGTGGCCCTACGCAACATACAGGGGCCCCAGGCAGTGCTAGGGGCCCCAGGCAGTGCATGGGGGCCCCAGGCAGCACACAGGGGCCCCAGGCTACACACAGGATCCCAGGCTACACACAAAGGCCCCAGCCAGCATACAAGGGCCCCAGGCAGTACACGGGGCCCCAGGCAGTGCACAGGGCCCCAGGCAGCACAAAGTGGCCCCAGGCAGCACAAAGTGTCCCCAGGCAACATACAGGGGCCCCAGGCAGTACTAGGGGCCCCAGGCTACACACAGGATCCCAGGCTACATACAGGGTTCCCAGCCAGCATACAAGGGCCCCAGGCAGTGCACAGGGCCCCAGGCAGCACAAAGTGGCCCCAGGCAACATACAGGGGCCCCAGGCTACACACAGGATCCCAGGCTGCACACAAGGGCTCCATGCAGCATACAAGGGCCCCAGGCAGCACACAGGGGCCCCAGGCAGCACAAAGTGACCACAGGCAATATACAGGGGCCCCAGGCAGTGGGCCACCCGGGGCCACTTTGTGCTGCCTGGGGCCACTTTGTGCTGCCTTTGGCCCCCATGTGTTGCTTGGAGCCCTGATCTACAGCTGCTGTGGTATACGGAGGGGTATAATCTGGCCTAGGCCACTTTATCCCCGAGTATATTCTGGTCGGGGGGGTTAGTCTGGCCTGTTACACCGGGGCACAGCCGAGTAGAACCTCATACAATCCCAGCAGATCCTGCTGCTGTCCTGACACACTCCACCCCCTCCCCACAGCCCAGGGCAGCACATATCATCTCCTATTCACCCGCACACCTGGGGGTCAGTGATTTCAATCAGCACTTAGCTCCAGTAGCAGCTCACCCTGTGTGTGCTGCTACCGAGCAGAAGATACAATCTCCCATATGCTGTGTCTCAGTCAGGGGACACATCGAGGTCGCATCACCACAACATGATAGGTGTAAAGCACAGATTCCAAATGGAGGAGGCGGCGATGAAGAAAGAATAACACCGCCCAGCGGGGCGTGTGCTGCTGCATGGAGGAGGGGCTGAATGGAGCCTGGCGCCACCTTCTCAGTCCCCAGCCTCAGGGACTTCTGTAAGTTATAAGTTATTTTTCTGCAGTTTTATAGGGCGGATTTAGCTCAGAGAGGGATAGATAGGGAGCAGCTAGGAAGATGCAGGGACAGGTAGTGATAGTGTAGGGGCTTAGATCCAGGTGACAGGTTCCCTTTAAGACCGTTTACTCTAACAGTCTGGCACTGGGTCTCCCCCTTCTGTCTGGGTCACCACTCCTTTTCGGGTGCCCTCCCTGTGGTGTCCCTCTAGGACTTGTTTCTTGCTTCTTTCCTCAGACTAGACTCGATCCATCTGTGTGTTTCCCACTCCTTCTACCCTAACACTCCTCCCACCAGGACCAGTTACCCTGGTAACAGGTTAGCTGATTGGTCCCCTAATCTAGGTGTAGGGATGCTGGGATGAGAGCCTCAGTTTGACATTATTCCCTCCAATGACTGGGATACTGCACACTCTGTTTTGCGTGCAGTACCCCTACAGTGGCGCACTGACCAGTGGGGCGCCACATATACCAGTTATACATATGTCCTTTTAAGATCATATACAGAGGGTGAATTAAGTATTGAACACATCACCAATTTTCTAAGTAAATATATTTCTAAAGGCACTGTTGACGTGAATTTCTCTCCAGATGTTGCTAACAATACATGCAATCCACAAAGGCAAAGAAATCAAACCATAAATGTCCATAATTTAGTGATGTGTGATAATGAGAAATGACAAAGGGAAAAAGTATTTCAACACGCTTACTGAAATTAATTTAATACTTCGTATAAAAGCCTTTGTTGGTAATGACAGTTTCAAGACTCCTCCTGTATGGAGAAACTAGTCACATAGACTGCGAGCCCTCGTGGACAGGGCCCCTGCCCCTCCTGTACCTGTACGTCCTGATCACCTAGATTTAGTGTACTTGCTCCTGTCTCCCTTATCCTCATGTAAAGCGCCATGGAACCTAATGGCGCTATATAAATAAATAATAATAACATGTATTGCTCAGGTATGATTTGGCCCATTCTTTCACCAAAAACTCTTCACACCCTTCACGTTCCCTTTTGTGAACTCTGAGCTTTGGTTCCTTCCATAAATTTTGTATTGGATTGAGGTCAGGTTATTGGCTGGGTCATTCTAACAACTTAGGCCAGGGTCACATTTCCGTTTTTGGAACAAAATCCTGATCCGGTTTTGAGCTTCCAAAAAGCTCAAAACCGGACCAGGAAACGCTCCCCATAGGATCCAATGCAAAACACCGGATGGCTTCACAAGCCATCCGGTGGCCGGATCCGGCACTGCTGCCTGCGTTTAAAATCATGCAGGCAGCAGTTTTCGCAGCGTTTGCCGGGACCGCACTGCGGTCACCGGATGGCTCAGGATGTGTAATCCCTGAGCCATCCGGTAACTGCATAGGTTGCGGTTCCCGATCGGCAAAGTTAATAAAGATTTAATTTGAGTACAGAACTGACTGTTAGAGGTCTGTAGGGGGGCTTAGACCCCCCTACAGACCGGGCGGCCACTTCTATAGTGTTCTTCTCCAATTTTCCCTATGGCACGGGCTGATCTGAGCTCCGTGCATGTTATCAAAATATCCCCCTCCCCCTATCACTATACAGGGGTGCATACACCCCTCTAGTACAGTACTGCTTTATTTATGTTATGAACACCAAGACTTGTCCCAATCGCAACATAAGTATATATTTACATGTTCCGTAGGCAGAGTCCACTGATGTCCATGGGCGGGGCTGTGTGCAGAAGCCTCCGCCCGCTCCTTCTTGATGCCCGCCCCCTCTGGCCGTAATCCAGTGTTGTGGGGGTGGCCGAGTCGTTAAAGGGGCGTGGCTAACCATGTGCCGCGGTTAGCCACGCCCCTTTAACGACTCGGCCACCCCCACAACACTGGATTACGGCCAGAGGGGGCGGGCATCAAGAAGGAGCGGGCGGAGGCTTCTGCACACAGCCCCGCCCATGGACATCAGTGGACTCTGCCTACGGAACATGTAAATATATACTTATGTTGCGATTGGGACAAGTCTTGGTGTTCATAACATAAATAAAGCAGTACTGTACTAGAGGGGTGTATGCACCCCTGTATAGTGATAGGGGGAGGGGGGATATTTTGATAACATGCACGGAGCTCAGATCAGCCCGTGCCATAGGGAAAATTGGAGAAGAACACTATAGAAGTGGCCGCCCGGTCTGTAGGGGGGTCTAAGCCCCCCTACAGACCTCTAACAGTCAGTTCTGTACTCAAATTAAATCTTTATTAACTTTGCCGATCGGGAACCGCAACCTATGCAGTTACCGGATGGCTCAGGGATTACACATCCTGAGCCATCCGGTGACCGCAGTGCGGTATTATGCACACATTTTTGAGAAAAAATGTGTGTGACCGGCATTGCATTCACCGCATCCGGATCCGGATGCGGTGAATGCAATTTAGATTTCCAATGTGACCCTACCCTTAATTGTCTTTTTCTGAAACCAACTGAGAGTTTCCTTGGCTGTGTATGTGGGATCACTAGAAAAATGACAATCACATGTCCACTTCTTTTTCAATGCAAAAATATATTTTTGCATTCAAAAAGGAGTGGGCATTTGATTATCATTTTTCTATAGTTATGTAGGATTCTGAACCAATCCCCTCAAATTGTACCTCTGTCCATTAAATATTTCTGTGTGCATGTCAAAATCTAATCTTATGATATTTGGCATCGTTGTCTTGATGAAATATTTGCCCTCATTTCATATTGATCATTGTGATAGTTGGCAGCAGATTTTTATCATGGATATCTTGATACATTTGTCTATTCATCTTTGCTTCAATAGCATAACGTTTGCCAGTACTATATGCTGAAAAACAGCCCTAATTCATCAAACGTCACTGTTGGTATGGTGTTTTTGGAGTGATATGCAGTGCCTTTTGACCTCCAAACATGGTCTGTATTCTGGCATCCAAAGAGTTCAATTTTGGTCTCATCTGACCAGACTATGTGCTCCCAGGCTTGTTTAAATGTTTTGGAACAGTGGCTTAACTTTAAGTTCATGGGCCCATATGGAAAAGGTCCAATTGGGCCCCCGATCAGTGCAAATCCTTAGTAGCAAAAATCTTTTTTTATAGGTCAAAGGGACTTTTGGGGCCCCCTAGGCTCCAGGGCTCGGGGTGTTACAACCCCTACTCCTATTGTAGTTACACCCCTATTGTTGAGCAAACTTTATACCTGGGCATGCTTTTTTTCAGCAATGGAGTCTTGCGTGATGAGCATGTATAAGGTGTGCAGGTGTGCCTCAGCATGTCACAGACAAAATTGGGATGTGTGAAAACCTGTTTATTTTTGGAGGGAACCTTTAGCGGGAGACCCCTTGCTTCTTTTTGATCGCACTTAGTGTGGTACTGCTGAGTTTAGCATCTTGTTAAAGCCTCTTTCACATCAGCAGTAAACGCTGATCATGGCAGTTGCGGTGAAAAAAACGCAACTGCCGCGATTACCACGTAACAGCCACGATCACGGCACATTTGCGGCAAGCCCCATACAATGTGTATGGGGCTTGCAGTAAGTGTGCGGCAGGTGCGGCAAGTGCGCCCCATCCATCCCATTCTGCCTACTCTTCCAGGCCGCCCCATCCATCCATCCATCCATCCATCCAATTCTGCCCCCTTTTCCAGGCAGCCCCATCCATCCCATTATGCCCCTTTTCCAGCCACCCCATGCATCCATCCATCCCATTCTGCCCCCTCTTCCAGGCCGCCCCATCCATCCATCCCATTCTGCCCCCTCTTCCAGGCCACCCCATCCATCCATCCATCCATCCCATTCTTCCCCCTCTTCCAGGCCGCCCCATCCATCCATCTCATTATGCCCCCTCTTCCAGGCCGCCCCATCCATCCATCCATCCATCTATTCCATTTTGTCCCCCCCAGGCTGCTATCTTCGGCTGTAACAGCGCCTTACCTGACTCCACGCTCCTGATCCCAGATCCCGAGAGCTTCTTCCTCTGCGGCTCCTGGTCTCTGGCACCAGGTACCCGGCACCAGCCACCTGGCAGCTTCTTCCTCTGCCGCTTCTGGTCGCCGACACCAGGTACCCGGCAGCTTCTTCCTCTGCGGCTCCTGGTCTCCGACACCAGGTACCCGGAGCTTCTTCCTATGTGGCTCACGGTCTCCGGCACCAGGCACCCTCTTCCTCTGCGGTTTACGGTCTCCGGCACCAGGTACCCGGCAGCTTCTTCCTCTGTGGCTCCCGGTCTCTGGCACCAGGTACCCGGCAGCTTCTTCCTCTGTGGCTCCCGGTCTCTGGCACCAGGCACCTGGCAGCACCAGACATCCGGCACCCTGGCAACCTCCCCCATATAACCCAGGCTGCTGGTTACCCTCCTCCCCCATATGTCCCAGTCTACTTATTTCCCCCCTCTCCCATATGAGCCTGCTCGTTCCCCCCTCCCATATGTCACAGTCTGCTCATTCCCCCCTCCCCATGTCACAGTCTGCTCGTTCCCCCCCTCCCCCATGTCACAGTCTGCTCATTCCCCCCTCCCCCATGTCACAGTCTCCTCGTTCCCCCCTCCCCCATGTCAGTCTGCTCTTCCCCCCCTCCCCCAGGTCACAATCTGCTCGTTCCCCCCCTCCCCCATGTCACAGTGTGCTAGTTCCCCCCCTCCCCCATATCAAAGTCTGCTCGTTCCCCCCCTCCCCCATGTCACAGTCTGCTCGAATGCTGTGCCCCCGGGCCCCCCCTCCTCCAAAAACACTCCAGATTTAATAGAGTTTGGAGGAGGAAGGGGGATTAAAAAAAAACAAAAAAAACATTTTTTAACTTGCCCCTGGTGCCGCCCCCTTGACACCTGGCTCCCTAGGCACGTGCCTACGGGTGCCTAATGGTAAATACAGCCCTGCCTGCTGGAGTACATACCGTTAACGGTATCTACTTCAGCAGAAAATGTCTACGTTTTTAGCGGATTTCTCTGACATCTGCTAAAAAGGGTGAGTGTGACCCTGGCCTTAGCTGGGCGTTTCTCACTAAAATGTCCCCATTCTATGCTCGCCAACACTGTCTCTGTTTATATGCTTGCATGTCGGAGTCACCTTGTCTGCGGCCTCTTGAAAGTTAAAATTGCATCTTCAGCCTGATCACTTATATTCCTTCTACTTCAGTCTACTTGCTCTACATGCTACCAGTACACCACACACTATACCCTGACTTACTTAAATAAGGAACTAACTCTCCTTTTTCTAAACTTCCCACTCTACTGTGGGTCGGCTTTGCAGTTAACCCTGCTAGTACTGTCACCTTCCAGCCATGCTGGAAAACGTAGGCCCTCACTCAGTATGCTACAAGAGTGGACAACCAGTGGCGGCATCTTGTGGCCATAAATAATACTACAGTTTTATCATTGAAATACCAGCTTCCCATTACAAAACAAATATATAACTTACAATACATTCAATCTTATCCTCATTCCATATTTCTTCCTAACAAACATCTCTAAAAATATCAACAAGTTATTACATCCTAAGTTACACATAACATCACATTTCCCATTACAACTGTTGATGTCTTCAGGGGGAATACTAGACCATAAGTCACACTCTTACACATGTATACAGGTCATGGAGGTTGAATGTGTTTCTTGTTGTTTTCTTTGAAACAATTGTACCTGCTGATTGCAAGTCTTTCTGTAGGTCTTTGTAGGACAACGTTTTTGATAGTTCTTTTCACCCATCTGACTGAAATCTTGTGCAGAGCACCTGGTCATTGTCAGTTTATGGTAAGATTATGTTCTTTCAACTTCCGGATTGTGGCTCCAACTGTACTCACTGGAGACTTCAGTAGTTTAAAAATTCTTCTACAGCCAATGGCATTAGTATGTGTTGCTACAATAAGGTTGTGAAGGTCTTGAGACAGCTCACTGGTTTTACCCATCATTAGATGTTTCTTGTGTGGCACCTTGGTATTGAGACACCTTTTTGTAGGCTATCTGTTGAACCAGCTGGTATTATTTTTCACTGTTGCAGGTTTGCTTTGTAATTACTGATAGATTTCAGCTGGTGTCATGACTTTCTATGGCTTTTTGCACCTCTCTTTCTTCATGAGTTCTATACTTTTCCCTGTGTCATTTCTCACTATTACACATAATTTATGGATATTATAGTTTCTTTGCCTGTGTGGAATGGATGGTTTATTACCAACATCTGGTGAGAAATTCATATCAATAGCACTTTTAGAAATATATTTACTTGTAAAATTGGTGATGTGCTAAATAATTGTAACACCAACTGTATATGTAAAATGTAGTGATAAGTGAGCATTAAAAATGCTCAAGTATAAGTAATGAGAATAATTGAATTCAAAGGGAAACTTGAGCATTTTTTCATTAGACCCTACTAGGGGGGCTGCAGGGACAGGAGAATCACTGAAATAGTGCTAATAGCTAATAGCTAATAGCGATTAAGCCTGAAGAAGAGATCTGAGCTGTCTGGAAAGCTTGAAATTATTTATCATCTTTTCAGTTAGCCATAAGGTATCAACCACTGAGGACTCCCAGATTCTAATATTTTTCTATCTACTGGCTAACGTGGTACAAACATTGTTTACCTTAATGAAGTAGCGCTCAAGTTGAATGGGAACAGCATAGGGAAGACGCCTAGACGCAACTCCGACTCCCAGGTTGCTGTTGTGGGCCTTTTCAAATCTGCATTTTGGCTGTGTTTGCATTTGTCTGCATTTTTACTGCTAAAAACGCACCCATAGGCTGCAATGCAAAACTCATTTCAAATGCATGCAAAAACGCATGTCATTTTTCCAAACCGCAAAACACATGTGTTTTTTCAAACGCAGC
>JARQOC010000005.1:473554458-473680186 GCA_033576535.1 Allobates femoralis
GTCCATAATTTTCACTGCAACCAGAGATCTGTGACCAATATCTGCACAAATATCTGTGTGTGTGACGTGGGCCTAAGGTATACACAAACTCAGCAATTTACTGACAAATGTACAGAACAGAATTCTAGACAATGTAATTTTGACATTCTATTGAAGAATTAGGTTACATTCACACACAGCATTTTGGCTGCATTTTGTGAGGATCCGTTTTTGGTGGAGAAGCTGCACCAAAATTGGATCCTCACAAAACACAGTCTTGTGTGTGTGAACATGTGTGGCCTTATCTGCTGTGCTAATTACTTACCTCCCCACCATCCCAAGGTGACCTGCGGCAATGTCCTCTCATCCCAGAAGGCTGCAGGACCTGTGGGTTCTCTGTACAGTGCTTCTAGGACCTAGCACTGCACCATGTGACAGATTGACGTCACTCAGTCACATGCGCAGGTCCTGCAGCCTTCCAGAGGACAAATCCCACAGGTCACCGTGGGGTCACGGGGAGAGGGAGCAATTAGCGCAGTAGATAACGCCACATTATTGACATGCTCATTATTTGTAAGGACCCGTTTTTGAGCCAAAAACAGATTCTCACAAAACACTGTGTCTGATTGTCAAATCATGAAATACATTGACTTTGCTGGGATGCCCAGAGTCACTGCACTTCACTGCAAAAACGAATTTGCAAAAGATGCACCTAAAATGCTGTGTGTGAATGTAGCCCTAGAATTACTCTGTACTTCATAACGTAACTCCTTGATTGCTGCACAAAGGATCATGATAATGTTCTTAACATTTTGTAATGTGGCCAGGGGTATCTGTGAATGAGGTACTCATCTCCTATGCCCTGATACATTACAAGAAATTGGGGGGTCCTTGATAGGCGTGTGTGTCTGCATGGTATTTTTTGCCTGGGCTATACGCCACCGTAGACTGCCAATTGCCATGCGATACTACAGGCCAAGACCAGATGGTTCATGAAGAATTAAGAGAGAATAAAGTTTAGAAATATAATTTTTCCTGAACTGTAGCTTGGCAACTATGTACCATATACATAGTAGGCATGATTCTTCTTTAATACTTTATTTGACACTTCTCAGTTAAATCATGTAACAGTTTCTTCCGCTTGTTATCCATATACTTGCATCTCACTACATTCCAGTTAACAATTCTGAAAGATATTGTCTTTCCCTGTGAGGTCTTCATTATAGAGATTATGCCGATATGATTCCTCATCTATATATTAAGTCCATTCTCTGGGTCACAGACATCAGGCTATGATACGCCCCCATTCACCCATACAGGTATTTGTGTCCCAATATGGTGACCATATTACGTATCGGGGCTCTTAGTACCTTTCACTCTGTATTATGTAATTTACTCTCGTCTCTCTGATACAAGCCCTTTGATAGTCCTTTTTTCTCTACACAGGCCTCCCATTTTGCCTGAGTCTTTCCATTTTATTTATTCAGCCTTCCTGGCCTGGATTCTGCTCTATCAGATTTCCTGATCTATTGGTTGCTACAAACTATCCAATCTCCTCTCCAGTTCCATGGTCTTCAGATCTTGCTACCTGTTGTTGTCTCTCATCAAGACACACACCTAAATTTCACCATCAAGATTCGTACCCTTGATTACTACTGATGGATTCTTCAGTTTTTCCCTGTTTGACTTCTTGTGTCAGTGACTATCTGATCCCTTCTTTATCATTGTCTCCTGCCCAGGTTATCAGTACAATATTGAGTTTCTTACTTTGAGACTGATAGCATTGGGTGTTATAGGGTATTCTTCCCTACTTGCATTATATAGGCTGATTTTTTTGTCCTCAATAAATTTTTATTGAAAAATTTCTCAAATACAAAATTCAAAGAAAGAACATTAACAACATCAAGCAACATGGGGGGGGGGACGGGCAGGAAAGAGGGGGATGAGAATTAAAGAAGGGGGGTGGGTAGTCTGCACTGAGAGATCAGGAATGAAGTGCCGAGGGGAGAGTTGGGGGAGGGAAATCCTGCCTATAGGCCGATGTTTTGATAATGCTCTGTTGTATAGGACTGTGCTTTTTATTTGAAAAAAGGCACTTATATAAAACTGTACTTAAGGGTCTGGTATTTAAGTGCACCTTGCATTTGTGATATAGTATCTCTATATTTAGTGTGTGGATTATCCTAAAAGTCACTAATATATATATATAGCACTTGGGTAGTATTTTCTTCCATCAATCTACATCCATACTTGGGGTTACCTTCCTGTTATTTCAGAATACATTATAATTATATTTTGATATTGGTGGTGATTACTGTCATTTGGACCTTCCTCCTTCCTTTGGGTGTGCGGGTTCTTAATTCTGTGGGTCTGTGTGCCTGTTACTGTACTGTCAATTTTATGTTTTTAATTAATTTTACAAAAAATATAGCTATTTTATTAGTACACTAGTAGTAGAGCCTGGAGTTGCCTAGGTGTAATGCCCATATATGGTAATATCGCCAATATATGATAATGTATGAATGTGTGTGTATGTATGTATTATAGTTCCGCCCCCTCCCAGTAGGTCTGCCCTTACGCATAGCCATGCCCACTCCACATAGCCCCACCCACTCCACATAACCATGAACACTCCGTATATCTTCACCCCTACATATAGCCCTGCCCCTTCATAGCTCCACCCCTCCACATAGTCCCAGGGCAGGGCTGTGTATAGGGTCATGGCTATGCGGAGTGGGTGTGGTTATGTGCAGTGGGAGCAGCTATGATACATACACACATTCAGCTTTATATATTACATGTTGTGCATCTTATTTTTGACTCTTTGGGTCAAAACAGTGTTATCTATCAAATTAAATAGCAATAATCTGCTGACAGATTTCCTTTGATTCCCAGTGTCCACAGTTTTAAAAGCACATCTCTTTGTTCTGGCCTATCATATCACTTTGTTAATCAATAGCAATGAGCTCCAGAATATACAGGCACTATATAAGTATAGTATATAAGTTATTGTATATATTATAACACTAGTAGCAATGAGTTATGGCTCTAGTTACACCTGCTAGGAATAAAATGTAGACTATGACATCCATAAAGAACAGGAATCATACATTTTCATAAACAAATACTGTAGATCTGTTCTAATATAATTTATATTCTGGAAAAGGTATATATTTATTGCCCTGCATATAATTACTACTATGTGTACCTAATGAATGTAATATCTTTTTTTTTAACAGATGTTTACTAAGCCTGCAGCATGTAATAAGTATGAACTCCAGTACTATTCAATGATCCTCTGAAGAACTGTTTAATTTTCTACCAAGAGATTTTCTATAAGAGATTGACTCCAATACCTACAAAGTAAGTTCATGGAAAGAGATACAGAGAGTGACTGAGTTACAGAGTGATCTATTGGAGCAAGGGTCAGAGGACTGACCGAAGAACTAAGTGACCGAGTGAAGATGGGTTCAGAGAGAAGAAGCCTAGCAGGATAATCTCAAGTTTATATGTTTTAAAGGTAAAACAGGCCAGGACATAACAGAATGTGAGATGTGAGCGCCCCGGGTAAAGTTCCCTAAAGTGTCAGGAAGATTGAAACTGAATTCAGCAATATTGGCAAATCAATCCTCTAGGAGGCAGATTAAATGCAGAAATGCAGGTGAAGAAGAGGACGTTTATGGACTGTACTGGGGTGTCTTGCTAAGATGGATTGTGGTGAAACAAGTGAGACTATTATAGGAGTGACGCCCTGTCAGGGCCATGGGGTATTCAGTAACCGGGCCGGTGATTGCTTAGGAGATCATGGTGGCAGTGACCCTGCTCCTTGGTCCTGGGCGTGCAGAAAAAGGGGATTATTTACAGGGCATAAGTTTGTGATGCCACCTGTGGTTATTCTGGTCAGAGTGACCAGCGCTGCTATGGGTCCTCTGGGTCAGTGGAATGGCAGCCTGGATGGTATCGCTCCCTACAGGTAGAGAGTGGACCCAGGGGTAATGGTAAAAGTCTATGGAGATGGTAGTGGTGTTGGTGTAGTGGTGCAGGAGGGCGTGGAGAATAACTGGAGGAGACCAAGGTTGCAGTTCTTTACCTTTACTTGGCAATCACTCAAGTCCACCCAGCTGGGTGCTGTGCACCTCCGTGGCACAGCCTCGCCAGCTCTCAGATGATACAGGGCTACTTCACAAAGTCACCTTTCGTGAGCCTTTCTTGGCCATCTCCCATGCTGGATACTCTCCTCTCCTGCCCGGCGTCTTCGTGCAACAAGGTCCCAATCTAGTGGCCACGGGTCCTGTCGGGCGACTTAAAGATGTCCCTGACCCTATATAGCCACCGTCTTGCATAGTGACCACGGTTGTGGCTGCTGCCCATGCAAGCCAGCAGCCTTGGGTTTTGCTAGCTAAGGCTTGCAGTCCTTTCACTAGATCGGGGTCAGTCCCCTCTGCAATCTGTCCCTCTGCCCAACTCGGGTTGGTCAAGAGTCAGAGTACACGGGTGGTTCCTCCACTCCCGTGTCCCCTAGGACTCCTCTTTCTTCTGCAGGTCTCCTGCCCGCTTGACTTCTCGACTCCGATTCTCAACTCTCCATCTTTTAAGTCTCTCCCCACCCCCTCTACCTACTCCCTCCTCCACCCTGCAGAAGGGGCCCTCCCTCAATAGGGTCCGCCCAGATCCCCAGACCTGGAGTTGGGTTGTGTTGGATGTAAGTGAATGTGTCTTGGCTAGGCAACCCCACTCATCTGAGAGCGGTAACACCACACCTGTGGAGTAGGTGTAATGTTACTATGGCTACCAGTCCAAAGGGGCGCCACATAGGCAGAAACAAATGAGGTGGAAGAGGTGAATAGACTGTGTGTAGAGATACTTTGTGTTAATGAAGAAATGTAGGAGAAGACATGTGCCTGCTATCTCTTGTATGTAGTTGCCATCAAGTGGTTGTGCAGTAAAATAACATTTTTGAAGAACTGATAGTCTCCCTCAATGATTTGGTTAATATCTGGTCCTGGCCAGCAAAAGCATACCGTTACCGTAGCAGAAGTCCACCCGACTAGGACCCTTTTTCTCATATAACATGCTAGAACTCAAGAAACTTAGACCACACCCATGACTGCCACAATGGGCCATGCTACAGCTTCACCAACAATCTTTCCCCTTTAAGACTGGGGTTAACAATTGTGGTTGAAACTATATCCTCATATGTTAAGCATAGGGTTTGAAGTCACACTCGGGCCCTAGAGGCTATGGGGCCCTGTTTGAAAACAGCAATTTTAATAAAGACCAATGATAGTTAATGATAGATAATCGTTTAAATAGTCTAAAGCCGTTGGACACTGCACAACTGCACTGTGGAAACCAAGTGTCTGTTTTGGATATCACTTTATCTATCTACCAAGTTTTATTTTCAGGATAAATTCATATGAGGCAGATTTGTGCTTGTGTTAAAGGGTTTGAAAGTGGTGGGATAGAGTCCTGGGGACCTTAGAGTGTAACATCTTTTCAGAGCAATTAGAAGCTTTAAATTATAAATGCTGCAAATCAGTTTTTTGGGGGAAACTTTGCCAAACCTGTCAATTTCAAATTCCAAGCAATCATCTCTAGTCACAATATATAAAGGGGTAATCCAGAAGAAAATGTTTCTATATGAAACATGCATTCAATAGGTATGAGCAAAGTGAAGACCTCTCTCTTATTACGCACTTACTGTGTACATGTATTGCTCAGCATCTTCATCCTTCTGCTTTTAGTGTATACATGCCTACTTTGGGTCCTAACATTTTCATTCTTCCATTTTCTTACATTTGATGAGAACAAAGCAGTTTGAAGCCATGATATAAAAGCAAGAGGTGAGTTTGATATTTTTTATGTTTTTCTTGTAGGGATCTGTTCTGATCACAGAGGAGTTTACAATCATTTTCCATTTTCCAGACATGCACACACTATTACATGAACAGTGGAAATCCGGTTAACATGATGATATATACTGTAATATTGGAATGTCGTGTCTAAAGGAGATCAAGGAAAACCAAACAATCGTCCTATGGAAGTAGAAGTGAAAAAAGTGGCACAGCATAAAAAATTGTTCTTTTACTATATTCTGTTTCAATATTTTTTATTAATAGTTTCTCATGTAAGTTGCAGAGCTGGACATATCATGTCTTTTCATCACCTTTCTCTAAGAGCATATTATGCCTATATGTACTGCTCAATCTCTAAAACAAAAGGGGAGGAAAAAAATGAGATTTGGTTACAATAGGTAATTTTATTATTTACAAAAACAGAACAAATGTAGATAAAATTGTCAGTACAGATAAGGCGGTGAAGCTGCAGCAGAGACAAGAAAAGCTCGTACGTGGCAGTAAAAATCAATAAACAACCTCTAGTGCAATAAAAACTATATATCCATAGAATAAATTGTAATACTTATCAATTGTACAATGAGTATACAGAATATGATATATGTGCATTATATCAAGTGGTAATTCAATCTACACTGGTAAATTGCTGATTAGTAGATTAATGTCAGGGTAGACTTATTGCATCGATAAAGTGGCAGTGCAATGCTTGGAGAAGAAGTCAACTAGAAAAGTGCTTAAGAATTATAAGCAATTGATTACCTGCACTATAAGGTATCAGTGTAATGCTGCACTAGAAGGTGATAGCGTAGTTCTCAATGCACCATAAAGTGCCAGTGTGATGCTGTAAGATAAATCCACAATAGAGTGCTAGTGCAAAAACTATACACATCAAGAAGCTCAACATCAGACTAATAAATGAAGTAGCGTTATTACCTATGAGGTACACAGCAGGTAAAGCCACAATCGACGCCCACCTATATGTGTGGTAATAAAACTGAAGATAGGAACAAAGGAGTGATGCAAACCTTGTATCTGCACTGCTGTGAATTGTATGATAAAGGTGCAGGACACATGCGAAAAATGAAGGCTGCATTTTATTGTTGAATCGTGTTATTCCAACCTCTTCATCTAAAAAAAAGCACATGTTATTGGAAAATATAAAAATAAGAGAGCTTTCTGAGGACTTGAGAATCAAAATTGTTGAAAAATATCAACAATCTCAATGTTACAAGTCCATCTTCAGAGATCTTGAAGTTCCTTTGTCCACGATGTGCAACATAATCAAGAAGTCTACAACCCATGGCACTGTAGCTAATCTCCCTGAATGTGGACATCAGAGAAAAATTGATGAAATGTTGCAATGCAGGATAGTCTGGATGGTGGATAAGCAGCCCCAACCAAGTTTCAAAGACATTCAAGCTGTCCTGCAGGCTCAGGATGTATTAGTGTAAGCACAAACCATCTGTTGACATTTGAATTAAATTAAATGCTTTGGTAGGAGACCCAGGAGCATCATACTGCTGATATAGAGACATAAAACACTAGACTGCAGTTTCCCAAAATGTAAGTGAGTAAGCCAAAATAATTCTAGCCAAGTTCCATATGAACTATCCTGCATTGTAGCCCTTCATCAATTTTTCTCTGCCCTCCACGTCCAGGGAGATTAGCTACAGTGCCACGGGTAGTAAACTTCTTGATCATGTTGTGCACCATAGAAAAAGGAAAATTAATATGAAGATCTCTGAAAATTGACTTGTGCCCTTGAGATTGATGATATTTTTCAACAATTTTGATTCTCGAGTGCTCAGACAGTTCTCTTCTATTTCTGTTTTCCATGCTTAGTGTAGTGCACACAGACACACAATGCAAAGATTGAGGCAACTTTTCTCCTTTTTATCTGACTTCATATTTGATTTTCTTATTGTCCACATCAGTTCCTTGCCACAGATGAGTTTGAACGAGCATCACATGCTTGAAACAAAGTTGTTTAACCACAATTTTGGAAAAGTGCCAACAATATTGTCCTAAGATAAAAAAAGGAGGGGGAACAAGAGGCGCAATAGTGCCCTATCAATGTGGCACTAAGTATGTGAGCGGTGAAAATAGGGATTCACTCACCTGGGGCAGTTGTGAAACCCACAACTGGCTTGAAGGCGTTTTTTATGATCGTTACCAGATGGCCGCTGCAGGACTTCCACCGTCCACCCAAGTGTGGAGATACATCAGATGATAGAGAAAAATGGTGTCTCAACAGTCCGCGCTGCCACGATTATCCAATCCAAAGAAAACACGTGAAGATGGAACTTCCACAAAATACTTTATCTCCTCCTGCCTACTACGCGTTTCGGTGCCCTCCTGGCACCTTCCTCAGGTATCCCTGAGGAAGGTGCCAGGAGGGCACCGAAACGTGTAGGAGGCAGGAGGAAATAAAGTATTTCGTGGAAGTTCCATCTTCACGTGTTTTCTTTGGATTGGATAATCGTGGCAGCGCGGACTGTTGAGACACCATTTTCCCTATCATCTGAACAATATTGTCCTGCCATATTTGTGGTTTTGTGTGAAATTATGTCCAATTAGCCTTTTCCTCATTTTTGGGGTTGTTGTATTGCACACAAAGTTAATAAACATGTTTACAGAAAACGAGTAATTGCATTAATTTCTTGGGAGAAATACATTTTTGGGATCAATTTCAAGGGGCCAACACTTTCGGCCATGACTGTATATATCCTCCAGTTCTTTTCCAATCTTGTTAATTGATTAAAGCTGTATGAAAACCAATAATAAATCATATACATATATATTTTATATGTATTGTTATCATCTCTGTGTCCAGATTCATTGATTTTTATGCTAGCTGTCTGCCCTAGCCTTTGAATGCCACGTTTTCTTGATTTGTTATAGATGTTGGACAGGTACATACATTGAACTGCCAGTTGTACCAGGCTTAAGGCCACTTCACACGCTAGGATCTCGTTAACGATATCGTTGAAACGTCACAGATTTTTGATAGTTTAAAACTATGTCGTTTGTGCGTCGTTGTGTGTAAACAAACGAGGTAGGAAGGAAAAATCGTTGGAACGTTCATCAAAAATTTGAGATCCTGACCTCAAATCTATCGTTTGTCGTCCAATTAACGTTCTGGGAAGCAGCAACATCGTTCAGTGTGGCACCTTTTTGAACGATGTCGTTCATAATTCTCCTATTCCTGCCGCTGTTTTACATCGTTCAACCGTTCTTCTCAAAATAGCTGGCGCGTTGCCAAATTTAAGATTGGTAACAATATCCTTACGTGTGACAACGCACTAACGATGTCGGAAGGATCACGGTCACGTGACATAGCTAATGATCTCGTTCACCTATATCCTAGCGTGTGAAGTGGCCTTAACACCCCAAACCTCCACTTTTAAACACAACTTTTTGTTTAGTTTTTGTTTTATTTTCTTTTTTTTTTTACTCATATAATTGTTGTGTCTGATGGGTGTACACCATATTGGGCATGGCATGTAAAAAATAAAAATTGCTAAGTTATTAAAAACAGTAGACAACTTTTATATTTCATGACATCTGTGTGCTATCTGTGATTTTCAAGCACAGAAATATTGTATGAGTGATTTTAATCCTCAGATAAAAATGGACATTTCTGTTTTCTTTACAGACTGTTGGCAAATAGACAGTCATGTAAAAAGCACCAAAGACCATAATGAGTCGGCAATGTATCTGATAAAAATATGGATAGAGGGGCGTGGCTTGCCGATGGAGGAGTGAGATGCACTCTACAGCAGCTCCGTGCCACAAAGCCTCCACCGCTGTTAATATACAGTTTCCCAGCAACTATTTCACATGGGGAAAAGCAGAAAAGCTCACTTGTGGTCCCGCATCCAAAGATGCCGGGATTCAAAGGAGTATGGACCGTTTTCTACGCTCCAGTGCCTCAGGTCTCCCTGGGACCATGGCCGCCAAAATGGCGATGGCAGCATATCATGCTGGCTCCTCACCGCGGGAGAGAAGAGACAGGGGATGCCAGCAGGAAGAGCAGCTGGAAGATCTCATCGATACTGACGACAGCCTGGGAGTAGCAGGGGATCTTAACATCTCTAAGCTAAGTAAATACATCAGGAATTAACCTCAAAAAGGGATTTTTGGCTGGCTTCACACTACATTTTTTACCATCCTGTTCTGTTCGTTTTTGAAACAAACAGAACAGGATCGTTTTTGCTCCCCATATATCTCTATGGTGCAGGATTGGCCCTATTTGGCCATCCAGTTTTGTGTATCTGGTACAGGATTCGTTTCTATGCTGTTTTTCACCGGTCCTAAAAACGATGCCTGCATCATTTTTGAGCTCCGGTGACAAAGCAGGACACAAACAAATCCGGTCCGGTCCGGCACACACAACATGGGGGCCTATGGAGCCAGATTCAGGAAACAAGAGAATCGTTTCCCAGATCCCGTTCCAGGGTACAGAGCATGCTCAGAACAAGAGCACTGCTCTGTACCCATGGTATATCTGTGTAATATCACTTAAGCAGTGTATCTACATACACTGCTAAAGTGATGTTAAATAAAGGGATGGTTTAATAACAAATACAATAATACATTTTCACCTTCCGACGACTTCCGAGTCTCCCGCGCTGAATTCATCTCTTGGTAGCTGAAGGACCTTGCATGAGGTCACTGGGAGGGGCAGGGCAACCAGCGTGATTTAAATCCTGCGCGCTGATGCAGTCATGTGATCCATCAACTGAACGGGTTGCCCCGCCCCTCCCGGTGACCTCATGCAAGGTCCTTTAGCTACCAAGAGATGAATTCAGCGTGGGACACTCAGAAGTCGTTGGAAGGTGAGAATTTATTATTTTTTTATTTTTAACCATCCCTTTATTTAATATCACTTTAGCAGTGTATATGGATACACTGCTAAAGTGATATTACACAGCGCCGACAGCACTTGTCACAGGCTCTGCTCCACGCTGCTCTTTCTGTGTCTGGATACCGGACTGGACACAGAAATGGCATCTGGAGTTGCTGATCCGGTGCTGTCTGTTCCTGTTCGTTGGATCCTGCGAAAAACAGGATCCAACAAACAGGAACAAAAATGCAATGTGAAAAGCCAGTCTTAGAGACCTTTGCCTGCAGGCTGGAGGGCTCTTACAAAAAAGAACTGCATAATCTTAAAGCTGAGTTCACCTGCAGAGTGGAGGAGGTGGAGAGAGCTCAGGAGGTTTTTTTGGGGAATTGCAGGCCCACAGAAGGCTCCTTGAGGCCCATTCTGCTAAAATAGAAGAGCTGCTATGTGGTCAAGAGGACCTTGAGAACCGCAATAGGCGGAACAATATCCGCATATGGGGGCTCCCTGAATCTGTTTTGCCCCTAGACCTAAGCAGAATGCTGCAACAACTGTTCAACCATGTTCTGGGAGAAGAGCAGGATAAGGTCATTGAGCTCGACTGGGTCCACAGAGCTTTAACACAGCGACCTCCTGCAGAGTCCAGACCCTGAGACATGATCTGCAGGGTCCACTTCTTTACAGTCAAAGATACCATAATGGCTGCATCGAGGCAAAAGAGCCAATCACTTTCATGGGCACGAAAATAACGTTGATGCCTGACCTAGCCAGACGCACGCTCCAGGAGAAGAGAGGACTGAGACCCCTGCTCGTGCTCCTAAAGGACAGGTATATCCGCAACTGCTGACATCTAAGGATAGGAAATCAGCCTCATTCCGTAGATTGGAGGACCTTGAAACCTTTTTAAGTGTCTTTGACCTCCCCGCAATTGACCTACCAGACTGGCCTGGGACCCCCCAACTACTCACACCACCTCCAAGATGGCAGAGGGTTAGCAGGGAGAGAAGCCCTCGACGCACCTTCCCACAGGACAAGGTGGACTGAACCCCTCCTCCTTGCTTGTTTTCCCTGCATTCATCCCTGAGATATGCTATAAAACCACACCAATGATGGTGGGTTGTCTCACAGCCCTCTCCTCAAGAAATATATGCCCAGATAGACATTACTTTTATATCAGTTACAGGCTTATTGATCTGACTCACACCACACAACTTACTACATAGCTTCTGACATACTTCTGTTCTTTGGAAAACTTTTACTCTGGATATGGACCAATACACCTTGATCCACTGATGTACTATGAGACCACGAGATAGGTCAGTCATTGTAGCTTTTCTGGCAACAAAAATTACTCACTGATTCCAATTAAGACCGTCATTACATGAATGCACAGGGTTCACATTGTTCATGTTGTTTTTGCTGTTTATTGTTATTCTTTTTGTTTTTTATTATTATTATTATTTATTTATATAGCGCCATTGCTTCCATGGCGCTTTACATAAGGAGTGGGGGTAACAAGGACAGGTACAGTACATATGAGCAGTCAATGCTTGCTGATACACGACGGGAGAGGATCCTGTCCACGAGGGCTCACAGTCTACAGGGGTGGGGGAGGACACGATAGGGGGGATAATTGTTTGCAATTGTGTTTATTCCAACCCATGTGATACGAATAGCGGTGGTAGGGTGTGGAGATGGAGATGCAGTCCCTCAGCTATCACGCACACCCATCAGTACTAGATAGTATGACCTACTGTCCAAATTTTGCACCTGTTTGTTTTGACCTATACCATAGTATGAGCATAATACTCATGAGTACTTTTTTTTCTCATTTTTTCCCTATTCACCATTCCTGTCTGGGGGACACCGTGACTCCATGAACACACTTATACCACATAACTTTTCGTATGGATAAGTTAAAATGTTGCTCATACAATTTGAATGTTTTCACATAAACATAATGTCTTGGTGTAAATGCTCCAGGAGACACATTTCCAGTCTGACGCAGCTCCCAAATGCGAGTCAGGATATTATCCTCCATGGTATCACTTCACAAACCCTGACTCCAAATCAAAGGGGGTTTCAATAGCGTTTCACAAATCCTTCAGCCCAACTATTCTCAAAACTCTTATTGATCCACTGGATCAATTCCTTTTCCTGCAGGTGTCTTGGTCCACACACACTTTTGTACTTGCTAATCTATACTATCCCAACAGTGGCCTGAGGAGGTTTAGGGCGGACTTCGCAGGTGCCTGTCTGATCATCCTGGGAGGGGATTTTAACTTCCCCTTGCATCCGCAGTTCGACGTATCTACAGGTAGATCTTACCACTCTGCACCATCTCTCCATCACCTTAGACGACACTGGGATAGCCTCCGTCTGGTTGACATCTGGAGAATCCTCCACCCGAACACCAAATATTACACATTCTATTCCCCCGTGTTTTCCACATATAGCAGAATTGATCACTTCCTCAATTCTCATTCATTTCTAGATTCAGGTGCGGAGGCAGAGATCAGCTTGATTCTTTGGTCCGATCATGCCCTTGTTTATCTGTCCCTCACGCTTAGCACTGACACAAAAAAAGAATATACGTGGCGTCTAAATGAGAATCATTTACAAGATCCAATACTCATATCAGACATCAAATCCACGATTCAAAATTTTATTTTAGATCTTTCACATGACCCGACCTCACCCTCAATAAAATGGGAAGCATTCAAAAGTGTCCTGAGAGGTGTTTTGATCTCCCACTGCTCACGCCTTTTAAAAGATAGAGTGGCAGAAGTAAACACCCTTCTCTTTTAAATTTCCCAAATGGAATCCCAACATAAACAAACCCCAAGCCCTTCTCAATATGCCCAACTCTTATCGTTACGCCACAATGTCCTCAATTGAAAAGTTAGGCAATAAAAATGGCAAATTATTCAGAACCTTACACCTGAGAATCACTAACTCCTTTATTCCCTATATACGGTAGTAACTAGACAAAAGAGGGACAAAACTACAAACGACTAAAGACATACTTTCCTGCTTTCAGCAATTCTATACCTCTTTATGTAATATCAAAGGGCATAACCATGATCTACCTGACCCTCAGCTAAAAGAGAAGATAGGCTAGGGTCAGACTTGCGTCTGCCCCTGGGCCTGGCCAATCCATCAGAAACTTAGTTTTTGCATGGAGCAGCGCATAGCATTACCAGCAGGTAACGCTATGCGCCGCCATGCTATTGATCTTTATGGCAACTGGACGCTTACCACAGCCGCCAGCTCCACAGAAACCTTCAGGATATGCACTTTTGCAGAGCACACAGAACACAGGAAAACGCTGCAAACAGCATTTCCTGTGTGCTCTGCAAATGCGCATATCCTGTGGAGTCGGAGGCTGCGGTAAGCGTCCGGTTGCATAGGGATCAATAAACAGACAGCGCATAGCGTTACCTGCTGGTAACGCTATGCACTATTCTGGCCAGAAACTAAGTTTCGGCCAGATTCTGCAGGCTCAGCGGCAGAAGCAAATCTGACCCTAGCCATAGCCTCTTTCCTCCAGAAAAATCACCCAGCCCAACTATCAGAGTCTATTTTAGCTGAATTAGAAACGGCCTTTACATTGGAGGAAGTAACGGATGCAATGAAAGCCATGAAGACCAGTAAAAGTCTAAGGCTGGATGGCGTTATGGTCGGGTTTTTTAAAATGTTTTCCCCCCCTCTAAACTCAACATTCCTTGAGGTGTGCAACTATGTTTCCACGGGTGGCTTTTCCCCCACAGGCCGCAATGGCTCACATAGTGTTCAATCCTAAACCTGGGAAGAACCCAGCCTGTTGCGGAAGCTACCGACCGATATCACTAATAAGTTTTGATATCAAATTATATGCCAAATTAATCGCAAACAGGCTGAGGTTATACCTCTGATGTAATTGATGCTGATCAGATGGAATTTGTTCCTGGCCGAGAAGCCAGAGACAATTCTATCTGCTCAATAGCTTTAATAGACAGAGTCAGAAGGAGGGGGACCCCCATGTGCATCCTGTTAGTGGATGTGGAGAAGTGACAGGGTGTACTGGGGATTTATGTTTACCTCACTCGCAAATGTGGGCCTCCAGGAAGAAGTGATGATGCACAGAATAGGAGCCTTCTATACTTGTCCATCGGCTCGCATAAGAGTAAATGGCTCTCTCTCTCCGAATTATTTAGTATCCAAAATGGTACACGACAGGGGTGTCCTTTATCCCCAATCCTTTATATTTTGACAATATAAACCCTGGCAATAGCACTGAGAATCAACTTTTCCATCCGTGGCGCTGGCAACTCTTCGGGGGAAGATAAATGAGCCCTCTTTGCAGATGACTTGCTTGTCAGTATCCCTAACATTATGTCAGAGATGCATACATTCGAGGGAGAAAAAGAACCACTGTAATACGGGGGTGCACTCTTGAGTGATTTATTTTTGTATTACTTTTTAAAGTGATAGCAAGTGACAGTGTATAACAGTGACAATAAAAACATTTAAAACAGTTAAAGGGTAACTTATCACCAAACCACACAATACCCCCACCACAGTGGTTGGTGGGGGGGGGGGGGATCGATTGTAGAAAATAGGCAAGGTTAGTAAACAAATTATTAAAGAATATATACAGGCAGTGTTAGAGTATTGCAATAATATGACCTTCGACAAGAGGTGAGTCAGATTACACGTACTGATACATATGAAGGATCATATACATGGAACTAATTCACAAATCATATTTATATTGTGATTTAGGCAAGATGTTATTGGCTCTGTACTCCACATATGAGGTTGTTTGCTGTTGTGTCATTCTATATAAATATGATTTGTGAATGAATTCCATGTATATGATCCTTCATATGTATCAGTACGTGTAATCTGACTCACCTCTTGTCGAAGGTCATATTATTGCAATACTCTTAACACTGCCTGTATATATTCTTTAATAATTTGTTTACTAACCTTGCCTATTGTCTACAATCGATCCTTCCCCCCACCAACCACTGTGGTGGGGGTATTGTGTGGTTTGGTGATAAGTTACCCTGTAACTGTTTTAAATGTTTTTATTGTCACTGTTATACACTGTCACTTGCTATCACTTTAAAAAGGAATACAAAAATAAATCACTCAAGAGTGCACCCCCGTATTACAGTGGTTCTTTTTCTTCCTTTAATATTCTAATTTACCACTGGGTGGGGTGGCACCTTATAATTAACAGAAGCTTGAGCACCCCTGCCAGCAATAATAGATGCATACATTCAGTCGCCTTAGTAATTGTAAAATTAATACCTGTAAATTGGAGATATTGAACATCTCTCTCTCGTCGGAGACAGTTACACACCTGCGGTCGGTTTTATCCCTTTGCGTGGAGAACTGGTTCACTAAAATACCTAGGTATTAAGTTATTCTGACTTAAATAAATGGAACAAACTGACTCTATCCTGGCTAGGCTGGATCAATACTATCAAGATGGACCTTCTATCTCGCTTACTATTCTTCTTTCAAACTATCCGCTTTCTTTTACCACCCTCTTTCTTTTCCAAACAAAAAAGCCTTTTAATATAGTTTATCTGGTCACATAGACGACCACTATTTACATACCTACTACTTAGTAGACGAGTTGAAAGGGGAGGAATTGGACTGTCAGATGTCCAACTATACTATTACGCAGTACTGGGAACTTGCATATTGGACCTCTTCCACACAGATCTCAAAAAGAGATGGACGGAAGTAGAGGCATCTCATAGCTCTCTTAATCCCCTAATGTTGATCTGGTCCCCCAGTTCCTTGGAAGACAAGAATCTCCCATTCATTACTAGGAATCTAAAGACATTCCTTCGACATCATAACAAATCGCCACACCTGACTTACGTTCCCTGGCCCTCTGACACCTATAAATGGAAATTCTTCCTTCCCTGTCGACCCTCATAAAGACTCATTCCTTAGTAAACCGAAGAAGTGCCATCCCATCTTACTTAACTTCCTCTCCCCATCTAGGGATAAATACATTCACAAACTTTACCCAGGCATTTCTATCCCCTTAGACATGTGGTTACATCATAATAGATTAAAAAGCTATATTAGAACATTACCTTCCACAGTTTTATTCCGTCCCTTTCTCTACTTCGAGAAGACATGGGTGGGGGAGGGTTCTCCAGACTACCCCATCTCAACATCATATAGAACTTTCCAAGATGAAGTGGACGCTTCCCTTGGTCAGTTCCCTATTTTTATGGGAAAATGGGAAAGGGACTTAAAGAGACAGTTCTCTCAAACTGAAAAAGATTAAATATTCCTGTTCACCTACAAGTCCTCACTCAATTCTATCTCACAGGAAAGAAATGATAAGGTGATGGTGAGATTGTACAGATTCCCTGCAGATCTTCATACACTGTTTCCCTCAGTTTCGGACAAATGCTGGAGGTGCCAAGTGGAAAGAGGCTCATATTTACACACTTGGTGGACCTGCCCTCCTGTTAACTTTTTCTGGTCCATGGTTAGTGACCTTTACAGTAAGGTCACCTCAGACCATGTTGACTTTACACCGGAACTGAACTTGCTGAACTTCGGTGACATGTCCATATTCCAGTTTAAGCGTGGTCTGCTCCCACACTTTCTAACAGCGGCCAGAGGATTGATACCACGCTACTGAAAACAAACTTGCTGTCCATCCAGCAAGGAATTAGAAGACGAGATCAATGACATCTGAAGGATGGAAGGCCTCATAAATCAAACCCTACCAGAGAACTTGGACACTAACAAGCACTATAATACCTGTGTTCCATGGATCCTATTCAGGGATTCCCCTGACCTTGCTACCTGGCTGTCCCATGGCTAATCCATCTATGTTGTAACTTGTGGCTCGCGATATTCCCGCACCCCCAGACATATTCCCATACTCCCCTTCCTTTATCTACACCCTCTTTGTTCTTCACTCTCTACCTACTTCCTTCTCCCATTCTCTCTCTCTCTACCGGGGGTAGCTGAGACCCTGCAGATTATGGATCGGGCCGGTTTTTATCACGCTTATTCACAGTTCACCGCTGTATAACCGCGATCACATATATATATACTCTAAATTGTCGATAAATAAAAGATTTGTCTGTCATGCCACAGGATCAAATCTACAAAAAACGGTCTGGTCATTAAGGTGGAAATTGGCTCTGTCACTAAGGGGTTAAAGAACTATTGCCATCCGGACACTGACAATTCTTACCTAAGGCTTCATCCTAAAAATTAATCAGAGACTTGATGTTTTCCGATATCTCTCACTTCTTATGTACCTTTTTACGAACAGCTGGATTGCGTCCTTCACACAATTGACCCTCTCACTAGATGTGCTTTGTATCCAATTGTGCCTCCATGATTGTCTAGCTCTCACCTGATACCTGGTGGTGATAATGTATTGTAGTTCTGGTTATTTTCTACTTTGTTCTTTACTAAAAACTGATTTAACGAAAAAAAAATATGGATAGAGTATAAATGGGAAAAATGATTATATGAGTTAATACATAATATATTCTCTTTTCCCACTTCCCTCAAACAAGGGTATTAATAAAAATATTGTTAAAAAAAAAAGTTACACGACAGATTGTGTGTTTTTAACTCGTATCAAACCTGCCACAAAAATCACTACGATGTCTTATAAATCTCAATTTTTTAAAACTGAAATGCAACTTGAAAATTAATAGCATGTGCCATCAGGTGTGATTCCATAAAAACTTATCTGGGAAAAGTCTTGCTCAAATATACAGCACCCACACGGAAGTAATTATGGTACGGTGAGGTTCAATGTTAACTTGTCTTAATCCATTTAAATAAGCCCTCCCCCCCCACACACACACGATAAATAATGATATTTGGCCCTTACAAAGTAATTTTCCTCCTATTAAACCCCAATAGTGTTCCAATGCATTAAAATACCTCTTTCATGATCTCCATAAAGTATGATGCCAATAAAAGTGCCCCTAAATGCAGTATGATACCCTTAAAGTGAATTCCTACACAGCACCCTCCAGACAGGCCCGGCGCCAGCACCCGGCATACCTGGGCAGATGCCGGGGTCTTGAAGCAGTGAGGGGGCCCACAGCTGTCTGTGAGTGGAAGCAGAGGAGACCCGCTCACAGACAGATACCCTCTCTCCCTCTCTTCTCTCCTGCTCTGTAGTGATCTAGGTGATCGGTACACAACAGGAGAGAAAGCTTACCGGGAGATGAATGGAGGCTTAATGACCTTCCAGTTCCAGTCATGTGACTGATCACATGACTGAAAGTAAGGTCCTAGAAGAAACTGCTTCTGCTTAACTTCTGCATCCTCCGCTTAGCTCCCAGTGCCTCCCCTCCTGCTCTGCACGGATCAAGATAATTTGAATGTGGTAATATATATGTCTGTGTGTGTGTGTGTCTGTATGTGTGTGTGTCTCTGTGTGTATCTATATCTGTATGTGTGTGTGTGTGTGTCTGTATGTGTGTGTCTCTCTGTGTATCTATATCTGTATGTGTGTGTTTGTATGTGTGTGTATTTGTGTATATCTGTATTTGTGTATCTGTATGTACATGTAGCAGAGCTGTGTGTGTGTATCTGTATGTTCATATATTGTACATGTAGCAGATCTAGGTGTGTACTGTGTATGTAGTGTCCATGTGGCAGAGATGGGTGTGTGTCTGTATGTGTATGTATTGTGCATGCAGCAGAACTGTGTGTATATGTACATGTATTACATTGTATATGTACATGTACATTGTATATGTACATGTATTGTATATGTGAGCAGAACTGTGTGCGTTTGTATGTGTATGCATTGTACATGTAGCAGAGTTGGGTATGTGGTATCCATGTAGCAGAGCCATATGTATGTCGTGCAAGTAGCAGAGTTATATATGTCAGTATGTGCATAAATTAGGCATGTACCAGTGCTGTGTGTGTATCTGTATGTTCATGTAGTGGAGCTGTATGTGTATTATGTGTAGTGTGCATGTAGCAGAGCTGTGTGTTTACATGTGCATGTAGCAGAGCCATCTATGTCTATGGACATGTATGTCTATGTGTAGTGTGCATGTAGCAGAGCTGTGTGTCTACATGTAGCAGAGCTGTGTGTCTACATGTGCATGTAGCAGAGCCATCTATGTCTATGGACATGTATGTCTATGTGTAGTGTGCATGTAGCAGAGCTGCTTGCATTTGTATTTGCATCAATTGGGGATGTACCACTGCTGTGTATGTTGTATCTGTACGTTCATGTAGTAGAGTTGTGTGTACTATGTGTAGTGTGCTAGTAGCAGAGCTGTGTGTCTACATGTGCGTGTAGCAGAGTCATCTATGTCTATGGCAGCAGAGCTGTGTGTGTCATATATAATTTGGAGAGGCGGGGGTGGATTGTAAAAGGGCCCATTAAGACTCTTTCGCACAGGGCCCACAAATATCTGGAGCCGGCCCTGCCTCCAGACATACATTAAGATGACCCTAGTGTAGCCCTTACCTCCCAAAAAGCATGATACCACACAGTGATATCAATACAGTATGATGGCACCAACACAGCCCACTATAGAATACAATGTTCTCCACATAGCTCTTCAAATGGTATATTGGACCCCATGTAGCCTTTCAAACTGTATTTGAGCCCACACATAGCCATACATACTGTAGAAGGTCCCACACATGGCTCAGCACACTGTGTATGGGCCCACACAGGGGCTTAAGAATCATGATCACAGTGGTCACAACCGCAACCGGACCCGGGGTTACAGAGGCCCACCGCCCCCAGCACCTGCTTCAGCTGGATGTGCCTTTGATCCGAGGATGCATTGCAGCACAGAGACTCGTCGGGTCCCTGCACTGCGAAACATGCTGCCACCCAAACATCGGCTTGTTAGCAGCTGATGTTGGAGGTGCCGCCACGGAGGGCACACAATTTCAAATGTGAAAGGTGAGTAGAATGTTTTTAATTTTAATTATGCGTTAGAGACAGAACAGGGATAAATATACTAGGATGGGGACCATGTATACCTGGGGGAGAGACATATATACCAGGATGGGGACCGAATATACTATATATACCAGGATGGGGAACCTATATGCCATGATGTGGGACATATATATCAGGATGAGGACATACATACCAGGATGGGCCCCTATATACCAGAAAGCAAACCATATATATCAATATGGGGGTCATATATACCAGGATGAGGGCTATATATACCATTATGAGAGAACTATATACCATTATGGGGTACCCATATACCAGGATTAAGATATATTAGGATGGGGATCATATATACTAGGATGGGCCCAGAAAGAGGACCATATATGCCAGGTTGGTGGACATACATACCTGGATAGGGGACATTTGTACCTGGATCTGGATCATATATATCAGGATGAGGATCATATATATCAGGATGGGGATCATATATATCAGTATGGGGACATACATACCAAGAAAGGGAACATATATACCAGGATGGGGACATATATAACAGGAAGGGGGACATTAATACATAATGAATGGGGAGGAGAGGCAATGCATACGTTTTTAGAGGATTTAGAACACTACAGGGGCCCATTCAGTGACATAGGCGAACAACCTGATGGAAGTGGATGAGCCACTTCACAATTATATAATTAGATAACACAAAAAAAAATTTTCCACTCATGCTTAGTGGTTGGGTAAAGCCATTTATTGTCAAACTACTGTGTTTTCTCTTTTTAATCATAATGACAACCAAAAACATCCAAATGACTATCAAAAGCTCACTTATGCTGATGATTTTGGCCTGATAACATGCACAGAAGTTGACACAAATGGGTTTGAATGGCTAATAAAGGTAACATCTTCACCTGTGACCTGCTTGCTTGTAATTAGTGTGTGTGCATAAAAGCTGAGTGAGTTTTGGGGATCCAGACAGACTCTTGCATCTTTCACCAAGCCACTGACATTTCTGGATTGTATGTCATGAGGTAAGCAAAAGAATTAGATCTATGGGAAAAGATAGTTTAACTGTATAAAACAGGAAAGGGATACAAAAAGATATCCCAGGAATTGATAATGCCAGTCAGCAGTGTTAAAACTGTGACTAACAAATGGAAAATCAGGGGATGTAAAAACCAAACCATGATCAGGTAGAGCAACAAAAATTTCAGCAACAACTGCCAAGAAAATTGTTCTGTAAAGATAAAATAGGGAGGGGGATAAGAGGCGCAATATGCCCTATCACTAGTGACACTTATATACAGTGGTGGTGCTGTGAAGCTGCTAACCTGGTCAAGTTGTGATCCCCACAACTGGTTTGAAGGCGTTTTTGGAAACGATGTTCCAGCTGCTGCAGGACCTCCACCAACCACTGGATAGTGGTATGTATCAAAGAAATGATGGGAGTGCTGGTGTCTCACGGTCCACGCTGCTTCAGGGTTAAATAAACTCACCAAAGAGCCAAATCGATTTCCATCCTTTTATTCCTCCTCTCTTCTACGCGTTTCGGCGCCTATCCTGGCACCTTCATCAGGGATATCACCAGAGAAAAGCCATTACTGTGCAAATGCCACAAAGTATCTCGCCTACAATTTGGAGTGATAAGACCAAAATCAAACTTATGGGCCAGAACCATAAACTTTACATTTGGAGAGGTGTCAACAAGGCCTATGATGAAAGGAACACCATTCCTACTGTAAAGTATGGAAGTGGATCGCTGAGGATGTGTGAGCTACAAAGGCACAGGAAACTTGGTCAAAGTTGAAGGAAAGATGAATGTAGCATGTTATCAGCAAATACTGAAGGCAAATTTGCACTCATCAGCTTGGAAGCTGCGCATGGAATGTACTTGGACAGTACAACATGACAAAGATCCAAAATACAAGGCCAAGTCGACCTGTCATTGGCTACAACAGAACAAAATGAAGGTTCTGGAGTGGCCATCTCAGTCTCATGACCTCAATATCATTAAGCCACCCTGGGGAGAACTAAAGCGTGCCGTTCATGCAAGAAAGATCAGGAATTTACAGGAACTGGAGGCTTTTTGCCAAGAAGAATGGGCAGCTTTACAATCTGAGAAACTGAAGAGCCTCATCCACAACTACACAATACACAGTAACAAGTAACTTTTGATCAGGGTCATTTGCATGTTTTCGGTTGTTATTATAATTTAAAAGACAAAACGCAGTAGTTTGACAATTAATGGTTTCACCCAAAAACTAACCATGAGTGGAAAAAAACTTTTTGTGTTATCATTCATATTCTCTGAAAAAAAGGCCAAGAAAGCAAAAAATCTACTGGGGTATATAAATTTTGAGCACAACTGTATATACCTGGATAGGGGACATTTATACTTGATTAGGGATCATATATATCAGGATGGGGATATATACACAATTTTAGGTCTGAAGATGAAATTATTTCATAGCTTGAGAACCACTTTATTAAAAATAGAAATATTGAGAGGCTTAATTGATGGAATGCTAGTGGACAATTGTTTATCTAGGTGGAATATGATGGGGATTTCTTT
Organism: Allobates femoralis; assembly: GCA_033576535.1. Taxonomy (NCBI): domain Eukaryota; kingdom Metazoa; phylum Chordata; class Amphibia; order Anura; family Aromobatidae; genus Allobates; species Allobates femoralis. Next base: position 473,577,645 of record JARQOC010000005.1, read on the forward strand.
TATGTGGACCATCACATGCCTTTAGCCACTCTGATGTTTTCTGGGAAGCTGGTATAATGTTTTGATAACTTGATATGCTGTCAGTGAACATATCATTTGTCACTAATATTAATGTATTGTAAATACCGTATATACTCGGCTGAAAAGTCCCCCCCTCGGCTTATACACGAGTCATATACTTTTGTGTGAAGTGGGGGCTGTGTCCGGGAGCAGGAGGAGGCTGGAGGAGGTGGGGGAAGGCTGTAATATGAGCGGCTCGTGACGTGGAGCCTCTCATAACTTATTCATGATATGCACTGCATCACCCGCCCATCCGCGGGGGGAGCAATGCATATCGCATTACAGGCTCCCCATAACAGTATGGCGCCCCCTAACAGTAAGGCCTCCCCATGCTGCCGCTGCTCACTGTACAATGAATAGTGTTATTAGCTCTCACCCTCGCTCCTAGCTCAGTGCATCCTCCCTCCTCCCTGCGTGTCATGTGACGTCATCGCCGTGAGCCCCGGTCACAGGACAAGCAGGAAGGAGGGAAGATGCACCGCCAAAAGCGAGGGTGAGAACTAATAACACTATTTATTGTACAGTGAGCAGCGGCAGCATGGGGAGGCCTTACTGTGAGGGGGGCGCCATACTGTGAGGGGGGGTTCCATACTGTGAGGGGGGCACCATACTGTGAGGGGGAGCCTGTATACCAGGGATGGGGTCCTGTATACCCTGTGCTGGGAGCTGTATACCCTGTGCTGGGAGCTGTATACCCTGTGCTGGGAGCTGTATACACTGTGCTGAGGGCTGTATACCCTGTGCTGGGAGCTGTATACCCTGTGCTGTGAGCTGTATACAGGCTCGGTCTTGGCCGCCGGGTGACCGGTTTAAAAGTAATGGTGGGCTGCAGGCATTGTGGCCCCGCCCCCTTAGCCCCGCCCCCCAGCGGTGGAGAACGTCTGGCCGCCTCAGTGCACAGCGTTAGCTAGCAGCAGGTAACGCTGTGCACTGCGATACTATTGCTCCCTTGGCAACCCGACGTTTACCTTGCCAACCGGCTCCATTCAATGCTCCCGGATGTATGCTTTAGGACAGTGCACAGGAAACGTGGTCTGCAGCGTTTCCTGTGCACTGTTCTAAAGCATACATCCGGGAGCATTGAATGGAGCCGGTTGGCAAGGTAAACGTCGGGTTGCCAAGGGAGCAATAGTATCGCAGTGCACAGCGTTACCTGCTGCTAACGCTGTGCACTGAGGAAGACATGTCTAAGCTTAGTGGAGAACCTGCCTAACTGCTGCCTGTACTCTGCCTTTACTAGGGTACCTGCTTGACTACTGCCTGTACTGTCTATACTGGGGAACATGCCTGACTGCTGCCTGCCTGTACTGTACTGGGGAACCTGCCTGACTGCTACCTTTGCTGGGGAACCTGCCTGACTGCTGCCTGTGCTGGGGAACCTGCCTGACTGCTGCCTGTGCTGGGGAACCTGCCTGACTGCTGCTGTGCTGGGGAAAGTGCCTGCTGCCTGTGCTACCTGATTGCTGCCTGTGGCTACTGCCTGTGCTGCCTGACTGCTGCCTGTGGCTACTGCCTGTGCTGCCTGACTGCTATGTGTACTGGCTACCTGCTGCCTCTGAGCACTGCCTGACTGCTGCCTGTCACTACTGCCTGTGCTGCCCATGCTTCCTGACTGTTATGTGTGACTACTGCCTGTGCTGGCTGCCTGTGAATGCCACCTATACTGCCTGACTGCTACATGTGACTATTACCAATGCTGCTTGACTGCTACATGTGACTATTACCTGTGCTGCTTGACTACTACATGTGACTATTACCTGTGCTGCCTGACTGCTACATGTGATTACTGCCTGTGCTGGCTGCCTGACTGCCTGTGCTGCCTGTGAATGCTGCCTAAACTGCTTGACTACTACATGTGACTACTACCTGTGCTGGCTTCCAGACTGCTGCCTATAACTACTGCCTGTGCTGGCTCACTGCTACATGTGACTACTGCCTGTGCTGGCTGCCTGTGCTGCCTATGACTACTGCCTGTGCTGCCTGACTGCTACATGTGACTATTGAATGTGCTGGCTGGCTGACTGACTGCCTGTGACTGCTGCTTGACTGCTGCCTATGCTGCCTGACTGCTTCATGTGACTGTTGCCTATGCTACCTGATTGCTGACTGTGACCACTGCCTGATTGCTGCCTGTCACTACTGCCTGTGCTTTATGACTTGCTACATGTGACTGTTGCCTGTGCTGGCTGCCTGACTGCCTGTGACTGCTGCCTGACTGCTACATGGGACTACTCTCTGTGCTGCTGCCTGATTGCTGCCTGTGACGGCTGCCTGACTGCTGCCTGTGACTACTGCCTGTGATGCCTGACTGCTACATGTGATTACTGCCTGTGCTGGCTGCCTGCTGCCTGTGACTTCTTCCTGACTGCTTCCTATGTTGCCTGTGCTGCCTGACTGATACATGTGACTACTGACTCTGCTAGCTAACTGCTGCCTGTGCTGCCTGACTGCTACATGTGACTACTGCCTGTGCTGCCTGTGACTGCTGCCTGACTTATGCCTGTGCTGCTTGACTTCTGCCAGTGACTGCTGCCTCTGCTGCCTGACTGCTGCCTGTCTGGGACTTATCTTCTCCTTCTCTTCCTCACTCTCTGCTCAGCTCCTCTGTTCACAACACCATGCAGGGCTGACGACAGATTTTTGTGGGCCCCGGGTGAAAGAGTCTCAGTGGGCCCCTTTAACACTCACACACAGCACTGCTACATGCCCAATACATGCACATACAGATACGCAAAGCTCTGCTACATGAACTCTACATACCCAGGTCTGCTACATGTACAATACATGCACATACAAACACACACAAAGCTCTGTTACATGCACATACAAACACCCAGCTTTGCTCACATGTACAATACATGCAAATACAAACACACACAGCTCTGTTACATGCACATACAGATACACACAGCTTTGTTACATGCAAACACAGATACACAGCTCTGCTACTCGGACACTATATACTCAGCTCTGCTACATGTACAATACATGCACATGAAAACACACATCTCTGTTACATGCACAATACATGCACATACAGATACACATACAGATATACACATCGACATGCACACACAGATATACACACACATACAGATAGACACACACCCACACACATATACAGATATACACACAGGCACAGATACCTACAGATATACACACATGTACAGATATACAGACACACAGATATACAGACATACATACAGATATACACACACACATACAGATATACAGACACATACAGATATACACACATACAGATATACAGACATACATACAGATATACACATACATACAGATATACACACATACAGATATACAGACACATACAGATATACACACACAGATATACACATACATACAGATATAAACACACACATACAGATATACAGACATAGATACAGATATAAACATACATACACATATACACACATACAGATATACACACATATACAGATATACACATACATACAGATATGCACACACACATACAGAAATTCACACACATACATATATACACACACATACAGATATACACACACACATACAGAAATTCACACACATACAGATATACACACATACAGATATACACACATACAGATATACACACATACATACAGATATACACACATACAGATATACACACACATACAGCTATACACACACATACAGATATACACACATACAGATTATAATTGTACATTGCAGTTCTGCTGAGCGCAGAGTGATGTGCAGGAGCCGCCAATATAATGGGTATAATAACAGCTACCAGGTATTTACATATAGCTGAAGGGTGGGTGGGCCCCTGAAATCAATTTCCCTGGTGGGCCCCAGACACCCCAGTCCGACCCTGGCTGTATACCCTGTGCTGGGAGCTGTATACCCTGTGCTGGGAGCTGTATACACTGTTGCTTGCATTTGAAATGCTAAAATGTACGCGTTTTTTCAAGGTTACGCCAACAGCCAATCACAGACGCCCACTCTCTGTGACAGCATCTGTGATTGCCTTTGTGCCCCTCACCAGTGAATAATCCAGACGTTAATGAGTGGCGCATGGACACGGTAAGTATGAGCTGATACTTAATCACTATTTTGTTAATTGTTACAACTCCCAGACGAACGCAAACCAGAATTGTCACAAGGACTTCTCAGGGAAGTCTGCGTTCGGGGGTCTGGGCCTGAAAACTAGGGTTTTGGTATGTACCCCGAACTTTACAATTCTGGTTCGCCCACCACTATTAGTGATGTCTGTTTTTCTCTTGCAGAACATTATTAGTTATTGCCGAGTAGCTAAAATTCCAATCATACTTGCCCAATAAGAAGGCTAGGTACAGAATTAAACTGTAAAATCTGTGTGCGAGTACCTCAGGGTATACTCTCAGATTTAGGGGATATGACAGGAGGTACACTTGGATTGACACCCTTTGATGCCCCCCTGTCCTTGTGATGGGAAAATTGTGTGGGTAATGGTGCAGTCACAGCTGGATAAGGGTTGTCACCTCGATGCAGATAACTTTTACATCAGCATCCCACTCTTCAAGTCCCTCGCTGCCAGAGATCCAGTTACATGCGACACCGTGCAAAACATTCAGAGAAACCTCCCTAAACCACTAATTGAGTAATGCTGAGAAAGAGTGACAGCAGAGCCTATAGATGTGCCAACATGCTAGTGGTCAAGTATAAAGACAATAGGGATGTCGCTATCTTGACCCCAATAGACCATGACAACAGCTAATTGACACTGTCCAAGGTACCACATTAGACGTCCCAAAGTCAGATTGTATTCTGGATTGTAATAAAATCATGGGTAGGGGAGAGATCTCTCAGATCAGGTGAAATGCAAAAGTATGGTACAAACAGTTAGTTGTGCACATTGTACAAATGGTAAAACCTCAGAATTCAGCGCCATTAAAAGCACAATTCTTTATGTTATTCAAGTGTCGCGGATGGACAATAAAGATGTCCGCCACACGGCGCAACACAAAAGGAGAGTAGAAATGGTAATGGGAACAAAGACCTTAGCAGTAGGGAGAGGGGATAGGGACACCTATTGCCACTGCCCTGTGTCTGTTCCTCACTGCCCTGGCACCTTGAGCAGGTCCTTCCGCCTGATACCATCACGTGCCTAGTCCCTCCCTGTCACCAAAGGTAACCCTGACTAGTACACTGGCCGGCAAGGGCGCTAGCCTCTCCACTGCAGGTAATAAGACACAGGGATAGGTTGACAGCCAGGGGATACAAAAGGATACAAATAATTGAGATAGCAGCGTAACTCCAAGGTAAAAAAAAGGCTCGGCTCCTACACAGCAGATCTCCAGCAGACACACAACAGCTCCACACACCAGGATGGTCTAGTATAGCATGAACTCTATAAACAACGTCTGGTGCCTATTTAAAGGGTGATGGGAGTGGTCAGCAAAACCACATCACCTGACCTGCAGCAGCAGAGAAAAACATTAACCCTTGCAGGTCCGAAGGAAAAAAACATGTTCACTATAAACCACAGACTCCTGAGTTGAAACTCATTACAATACCTCCCCCTCTATGAGGGACCTCAGGACCCTTAAACCCGGACTTGTCCGGAAATTATGTCAACCAATCCTCCTGATTACCAAAACTGTAGATGGGGGTGGTGGTAAGAAAGTCGGATCCAAGACACAACATATTTTCTGAGTGATGACCTGTGGAATATGTTGTGGATATTACGTACTAGGGGTAGGTCAACTAGAAAGATCATTGGGTTTCTATTAGACGTCACCCTAAAAAGACCAATAACCTTAGAGCCGGGAGCTCCAGATGCACAATTCCACCTGATATGTTTAGAAAACACCCCTAAAAAAGTCATCCACACACAGAAAATAGCTCTTGTCTATTTTGTTACATGGACGGTATTGGAGAGGCTTGTCGCACTTATGAGGGAAAGACATAGTTAAGATATGATGAACAATTTTGTCAGAGGAAAGCAGTGAGGCCTAGTATTCATTGGAACCAAAAGGACATAGCTTTATAGCTGAAGGTTATGACGCAATCAAGGCAGGTTCAGTCCTTCAAGCGGGGGCCAGGACATCCGGCCAGCAGCCAGCAGGGGGGAGCTTCACTGGGTCTGAGCTGGCAGGAGAAAAGTTAGGAGTTTTCTGACAGTTTAATGATGGCCAGTGTAAGATTTAGGGGAGTTGTACATTCAAACACTTCAGTTGAGGGTGTGGAGGCTTCATACCAAAGCATTTCATTGTTTTCAAAGAAGGAAGCCTAGACCAGGGGGAGGTGCTGCAAAAGAGGTTGAGTCCAGTGATGGTTCTAGAGATGGCCCCCTATCTAAACAGGTATCCTGAGAAGGCATTGTTGTTAGATGAGTGCTTTTGTTCAGGTTTCAGGATTCCTTCTGCACCTCATGTGGTCCCATTTTCATTTAAAAATCTTAAGTCTGCTTATCAGCAACCCCTGGTAGAGGAAGAAAAGATTAAACACAAGGTTGCTTTGTGGTGGTGAGGCGCCCCCAGGCCGTGGGGTACTCAGGAACCGGATTGCTACTACTGTCACTGTGGAGTCACGGAGGTCGTGACCTAGTCCTGTGGCCTGGGCAACAGTTGAAAAAGGGGATATGTACAGGGCAGGTTGTCATGACGCCACCCGTACTTTGTGGTCAGTGGGGACCACCGCTGCTGCAAAACCTCTGTGGATGATGAATAGCAGCTGAGATGGGACGGCTCTCCACGGGTAAAGCCAATGCCCGGGGCAGTGTAAATAGACTATGTGTGGGATGCAGGGCAATGGGCACAAAGAATAGGCAGACTCACTGTTATGTAGTTTTCTCAGTGCTTTACTGGAGAAGTTGGTAAAAGCTGTCCACGGAGTCTTGAGAGCAACTTGGGGTTATTCTCACCCAACCGGGTCTTTGGCTCCCTTACTGTGATTGCAATTTGGCTCCTGCTGCTGCTTAAGCTTGGCTGCCGGCCCTGTCTCATCCTGTGAGGTACCGGTATGACAGGCAACTCGAGTCCTTTACTTATAACCTGTTCCCGGGTGTCAGTGTCTCTGAACACTTGCTGTGTCTGTGGGTAGTGTAGCTGGGAATCTGGAACCCCCACCATCCGGTATTGACTGCCGGGCTGTGTGAGCCTGTACAGTCTCGGACTCTGGTGTCCGTTCTATGCGCTTTTCCTCTGGGGTGAGCACAGAGTTGCTCAGCCTCCCAGGTGTGTTACTCCTCCTTTCCTCAGACCCTAGCCTTAGGCCTGGAACTCGTTAGTGGACTCGGAGATGAGCTTAGCATGGCTCTTTTACCCTCAGGTCCTCTTCACAGCCCTCTCAGGAACTGCACTCACTTGCTCCTCCCCAGACCAGAATACATAGGGGAGCTCACCCTGAACTCAGGCTTGGTCTCCCCCTTCTAGCCTGGAGGTGTTGGTGTTGTGTGTGTGTTGCCTGATGAGAATACCCTTTGTTGCTCTCTTGTGACACCACCACCTGGGGGCAGTGATGACATTGTGGCACTTTGACCCAGGGGTGCCACATTCCCCCCTAGTGAAAGACAGTACTCCAGGACTGTGACAAAATAAACAAACAGTTAAACATATTAAATTGTACAGAATCTTAAAAGTAAAAAGTTACAAAAACCAAGAAAATTCAAAAAGAGTTTAAAAAGCAGTCTCTCCGGTGATGAGTACTTTTTCCACCTGGGTAGATGAATATTATGTACAAGGAGTCTCCACCACAACCAGTCCAGTGGTATTTTATGGTCCATTTTTAAAAGTAAATAGTTCAAGAATATTCAAAAGTTCTTACAGGAAAGTCTCTGTATGTACTGGGCTTACCGATTTCAACGTTACACATATACACTATGTGCAGAATTATTAGGCAAATGAGTATTTTGATCACATGATACTTTTTATATATGTTGTCCTACTCCAAGCTATATAGCCTTGAGAGCCAACTACCAATTAAGTAAATCAGGTGATGTGCATCTCTGTAATCAGGAGGGGTGTGGTCTTATGACATCAAACCCTATACAAGGTGTGCTTAATTATTAGGCAACTTCCTTTCCCAAAATGGGTCAGAAGAGAGATTTGACAGGCTCTGAAAAATCCAAAATTGTGAGATGTCTTGCAGAGGGATGCAGCAGTCTTGAAATTGCCAAACTTTTGAAACGTGATCACCGAACAATCAAGTGTTTCATGGCAAATAGCCAACAGGGTCGCAAGCGTGTTGGGCAGAAAAGGCGCAAAATAACTACCCATGAATTGAGGAAAATCAAGCGTGAAGCTGCCAAGATGCCATTTGCCACCAGTTTTGCAATATTTCAGAGCTGCAACGTTACTGGAGTATCAAAGAACACAAGGTGTGCTATACTCAGGAATATGGCCAAGGTAAGAAAGGCTGAAAAACGACCACCTTTGAACAAGAAACATAAGATAAAACGTCAAGACTTGGCCACGAAATATTTTAAGACTGATTTTTCAAAGGTTTTGTGGACTGATGAAATGAGAGTCACTCTTGATGGGCCAGATGGATGGGCTAGAGGAGTAAAGTAAAGGGCAGAGAGCTCCACCCCGACTCAGATGCCAGGAAGGTGGAGGTGGGGTACTGATATGGACTGGTATCATCAAAGATGAACTTGTGGGCCCTCTTCGGGTTGAGGATGGAGTGAAGCTCAACTCCCAGACCTACTGCCAGTTTCTGTAAGGCTAGGGTCACACTTGTGTTTTTTTTGTTTTTTTTTAAATCCTGATCCGGTTTTGAGCTTCTAAAAAGCTCAAAACCGCATCAGGAAACACTCCTCATAGGAGCCGATTCTAAAAACTGGATTGCATTACATGCAATCCGGTTACCGCATCCGGCTCTGCATCATGCGTGAAAAATCATGCAGGCTGCAGTTTTCGGAGCGGTTCTAAGCCCCGCAATGCAGTAACCGCATTGCTCAGGATGTGTAATCCTGAGCAATGCTTTTACCGTATAGTTCGCTGGGATAAGCAAAGTGTTGAAACTGTAATAAAAGGTTGAATATTAATAATAATTGTGGCCATCATGTCTCTAGGGGGTGCCCACGACTAAACAGTTAAACAAAACAATATTTACACAGTGCACTGTCTTTTCCCTTCTCCAGCACTCATCTAATTAAAGTCCCCTACGCGGCCTTATTACACTGTCGCTCAAACTCAGCTCTCTTGGGCCCCCCCCTCTCCCTTTTAGACACTCCCGGGCCAGGGAAACCAAGATGATCAAGCCTACCTCTTCTATAGATCCTGACTCATCTCCATCTAGCTCATGTCTTTGGACTCCAATTCTGGCAGGCCCCAGGATGCTGCATAGCCCACACCCTGTCCACCAGACACTCCAGCCAGTATCGGAAGAGTTTCTCTTCCCAGCCACTCTTTTTTACAGGCAACATCAGAGGTCTCCATGCTGTTGCACTACTTTTATGTTGTTGCGCCAGTCTTGAAGATGACGTACCTTTGCTGTATCGCAGGTCCTGCCTTTTCTGACGCCACGGACCCCCCGCATCACCTATCCATCTCGCTGGCCGTGCCCTCAGCCACACCTCTCCCACCAGCTGTTCTGCTCTTACCAATACCCACGTCTCTTCAGACACCACATCCTCAACTCACAGATACCACCTTTTCTGGGCCAGACCTTCTGCTTCCACCGGATGCTCCTCCAAGACGTTCCTCCCTTTTAAGGACCGACTCCAGCCACTGCACCTCCCCTTTTGAAACACGGCACACCACCCAGTCTGGAACATGGCTTGACCTCTCTGGTCTCATCAGAGATGAACTTGTGGGCCCTCACTTGTATCGCAGGCGGTGAGAACCTTCTATTGGGTGCCACTATCTCTCCTGCGGTTTCTGGCTCTCGTGGTTTATGGTAACTGGTGATGGCATGTTACTTGTATACGTTTCACTACCAGGCAGCTGGATGAGACACACTTCATACACGACTACAGACAGTGATCCTTCATAGGAGGATGCCTCACGGCCCTTATCTCCCTTTGTGCATCAGCCAAGGAGTATGGCCTTAGGCCCATATGTTATGTGTGCTAATGTATGTGACTGGCCCCTTTTGGGGTCCCTGCTGCCAGGAGTATGGCCTTAGGCCCATCTGTTATGTGGGCTCATGTATGTGACTGTCTCATTTGGGGGTCCCTGCTGCCAGGAGTATGGCCTTAGGCCCATATGTTATGTGTGCTAATGTATGTGACTGGCCCCTTTTGGGGTCCCTGCTGCCAGGAGTATGGCCTTAAGCCCATATGCTATGTGTGCTAATGTATGTGACTGTCTCATTTGGGGGTCCGTGCTGCCAGGAGTATAGCCTTAGGCCCATATGTTCTGTGGGCTAATGCATGCCACTTTGTGTCACTTGGGGGTCTGACATTGCACCTGTCTGTAGTCTTTACATTTACACCTTTGTCATTGTGTGCCCCTGCTATAGGTGCTGCTGTTGCTGCTGCTGATCTATAGAGGTGTCTATTGCTGCTGGCTCGTTACCCACTTTCTCTGTCGATTTTGGTTCTTCTGGGCTGAGTGACACTGCTGCGCCAAGTTGTCCGATTGCAGTGAATACATGGACCCTCATCAAGCTGAACCTAGTGACCCTGTAAGTCAACACTTGCTTGTTTCCAAGTAGGCATCTGAAAAATAGCCCAAAATAACACTAAGGGTTATTATACAGGACTATGAAACAGAGGTGGACCAACAAGACAGTGAGGAAAGTGGAGAGGAATCAGCCCATAGTAATGGTGACGACACAGAAAATGTGGATAACCCAATTGTAAGTGCTTATGTTTGGGAAATGTGATGTATTGTAATTGTAGCGTTGAAATTACCATCTTCTTTATTACATTCTAGGAGACTGTTGACATGGGCCAACCGTATGTGGACAATGACAAGTTAATACCACTTGTTCATGAGCAATCGGCGATTTGGGACCCACGTGACCGCAAACACTTTGACAATATTGTGTTGCGAAGACAATGGGCACAGATTACCCGAATTATGTGGCCGGGTTATGACGCTGCACCTGTCAAGGACCAAGAAGCCTTTAGTAAGTTTTGTTTGGCCGGCCAAATGCGTTCTCTGTCCAGACTCAGGAAATGTGAACATTAATCAAATGATTTACTCTCTCCATTCTAGTGAAGTCTCTGACCGTTCGGTGGCACTCTATGAAGGACAGATACAATAAGGATAAGAAAATAGTCCAGAATATGCGCAGTGGTTCCAAACCTTCAAAGAAAAAGCCTTACATCTACCACCAGCAGCTCGATTTTCTGCGGGATGTCGTTACACAACGTGTGTAAGTATTCTTTGGAAATTTTCCAAAAAACAGGAAGCTGTGGTTGGGAGGCTGTAGTTGGGAGGCTGTAGTTGAGAGGGTAGAGGAGGGGGGCTGTTGTTTGTTGTCATCGAGAAGATAAAGTTACCTGGAGGGAAGGAGGCAGGGCAATAGACGGTAGTAGTAGGCAAGAGAACTAGTCCATTTCCTTTTTTTTTAAATCTTTTTTCCTTTGTGTTTTTTACCCACAGGACTTGGAGCAGCACTGCCCAGCCGTCTGATGCAGCAATGTCCCAGAATCTGTCTTCGCAGAGCGACACCGCACATTCTTCTCAATGTCAGACAGCAGAGGGAGAAGGTGGGGACTTTCCATTATCTGGAACCCAGGTTGCCGGCACAGACAGTTATCCCCTATCCCAGGCCTCTTGTCCCTCCTTGGTGGGAACATCACGGCAGAGACAGAGGGCCAGTGATAGGACACTCATGCCAGAGTTTCTCCATCTAAGTTCGAGCTTCCAGGAGTCTATGAGGCGTCTTGGTAACTCTGTTGAAAAGGGTTTTGTGTTTATGCAGACTCTTTTTGGTGAAGTCACCGGACGACTCGATCGCCTGGAGGCCGACCTTAGTAGACCGGCCCGACATTTTTTCTCATGTATCGAGAAGTGCGTGACTGATAACTTAGAACCTGAGTTTCAGATAAATGTCATGACTTCCTGTCAGGAAGGCATTGCAACAGCAGCAGCAGCAGCAACAACAACAGCAACAACAACAGCAACAACAACAGCACATGCATCAAATTGCGTTTCAGCAGCAGCAGCAAACATTATACAATCGTCCACCAATCAATTTAGCCAGAACATCGAGCTTGACTCAACCCACTGAGTTGGAACATGGACAACCGTTGACAACCTCCACATCACTGAACTTCTCTCAATCCTCAGCAGCATCGGACTTGGCACCAGATTTTCCCTCTTACACCGCCCTGCTTACATCATCTCCGCTTTGACCTGACTCCCGCCGAACATCAAGTACTTTAATGAGTACCTCTCGGGCAGTCTTCCGCTCAGCCAGCGCGGTACTAGATGGTCAGCCTGATGTTCACAGCCACACAGTAACAGCTACTTCGGCCAATCCTCGCTCCAGCACCGCAGTCCTGCCGGGCCGGACAGTCGTTTCCAGCCAGAATGTCACCACAGCCACTCCAACTCCTCGCTCAGACGACGCAGTTCAGCAGGGCCGGGCACCTCAACCAATGTCAAGAGTAATGACAGCAAACAGAAATCCTCGCACAGAGCCAGCGGTGTTGCAACCTCAAAGCGATGTTGCAATCTCCACAGCCATGACAGCAAAGCCTCCTTCATCCTGTAGCTCTGTTCCAAAGAAAACTGGTGTTCCACCTACCAAAAAGCCTTTTTTACAACACAAGAGTCAAGGTAAACCTCTCTTACAAATTCCAGCTGAGTTGATGACACCCATGAAGCCCCGGAAAAGGACCAAGACACCAAAAGCGAAGGATTTTGAAAGCCAGCAACAGCAGTCTAAAAAGTGAAAAAAAACAGCACAGGAGAATGTGGCAACCGCAGCACCACAGCGCAAGGTTGGTCGACCGAAAAAACAGCAGCACCTTCCAGACCTCTTACCCCCTGCTACTTCACCTGCAAATGTTGCACTCCTTCAGTTTTCCACTCCTCACACCCAGTCTAATCTCTCCCTTTTTTCAAACGTTTCATTTCCATCCACGGTCCCTTCTCTTCTCCTAGACACTTTTACACCTTCTACCCTTCCGCCCTCTCCCCATGTGTGTACGTATTTGACTTTAGAGGCGGCTGGTACTCCGGTGTACACCTCTGCAACAACCCCACTGACTAACCGCACAAGTCTCTCCACACCGACTGTGAATATTCCCACAGAGACTTTACCTACTTTTTCACCGGACATTGCCCTCACGGTGCCACCGGGATCCAGAAGCAAGAGCAGCAGCAGCACCACAAATTCCACAGGAAACTTTCAACCATCTACTTTCACATCACTGTGACAATGGACTTGCACATATTGTCATCTTTTACGTTCTCACTTTGATTTGGCCAGTGTTATGGCTGTTATTTGTTCAATAAATTATGTTTGGTTTACCATTTTATTCTTTTTTTATTGACTTCAATGTATAGAGCGAAGTTAGGTAATTATTAAGGTGGGTTTATGTCCAGCTATGTGTTTAGCTATGTATAGCCAGCCTCCCATCCCTGAGTTTATCTTTCAAGCATCCATGATGCCCTCCCTGTTTTTCGCTGATGTATGCTGCATACCTCATTCCATCCCATTATCTAGCTCTCTGATAGATCATTGAATAGAAGGATGTATGATATTATCATAGCTACATACTGGGAAGGAATGATGTTTGCTACCTAGATGCACACAGCTATTGCAGGATGGATGATAGATACTTATATATCTCTCATCCATCCTGCCATACCTATGGCTGGTTTCACACTGCGGTCAGATCAGGTCAGGTCAGGTCAGGTTTTGTGTTTCAAAACCAGGAGTGACTCCAAAACCTAGAACATGTGTCAAACTTTCAATTATAGTTTTTCTCTGCAAGTTCCTCTCCTGGTTCCTATCCTGGTTTTGACACACAAACCTGATCGAACCTGATCAGTGAAAAACCGCAGAGTGAAACCAGCCTATGTGTAGGTATCTACCATCCATCCTGCCATACCTGTTTAGGTATGTAGCATCCATCATGGCAGTCCTCAATTAATCTAGCTAGCATCCATCCTGTCGTCACAGTTTTTCGCTATGTATGTAGCATACCTTATTCCATCCCATATCTATCTATCAGATAGATCCTTGGTTAGAAGGATGTTTGAAATATACATAGCTACATACTGGGATGGAATGATGTATGCTACATAGATGGACACAGGTATTGCAGGATGGGGCTAGATAGGAGACAAACTTGTGAAATACACATAAATACACCAAGTTGTGTAAATAACCACAGAAACGAAAATTGTAGCCAAAAACAAAAATTTACTGTATGTGTGGTTTGAAATCGGTGTAGAAAAACCAAAGTTGGGCCAGACATTAACAGATGTCAATCATTACAGCATAACTGTACATGAATGGTGACACATATGAACTTTACATTTTAGGTGTTTTCAGGACATAGAATTTAAATGCAAACATAATGATGGCGTACTGCCATAGTACAAAAAAAGGTGCTTTGAAAGAATTTGTTTTTAAAAAATCACAGCATGTTGTCCTGCCAGTCGACTCGGCCCTCGTTTGAGACAAAGTAGGAGGTAAAGGAGTCTCGCATGCTCAACACCTCCAGACTTGAGCGCACGATGTCTTGTTGGAAATCCACCAGGTTGGTACTTTGAGGTTCATCAAGGTCCAGTCGTGGTTTTTCCATTTGATGGACATAATTATGTAAGACAACACAGGCTCGTAGCACATCGATGATAGTGTCAGTTTTTAAGTTGATAGAGGTCGATAGAATGCGCCACCTAGCTACCAGCAAGCCAAAAGCACATTCTACTGTCCGCCTGGCACAGGAAAGCCGGTAGTTGTAGATTCGTCTTGTGTATGTTAAGTGCCGGCTCGAGCATGGCTTCACCAAGTTCACACACATTTGGAAGGCTTCATCCCCCACTATTACAAAGGGCATGTCAGGTCCATCAGTGTGTGGTAGTGGTTTGGGCGGAGGAATGGCAAAAGTGTTTGTATAAAGCTTCCTGCCCATATCTGAGTTTTTGAACGTAGAGGAGTCATTGGCTCGGCCATATTGTCCCACATCCACAGCTGTGAAGCAGCAGTCTGCATCGGCTATGGCCATGAGTATTACTGAGAAGAATTTCTTGTAGTTATAATACTCCGATCCTGATCCTGCTGGCTTCTGGATCCTGATGTGTTTCCCATCTACGGCCCCCACGCAGTTGGGAAACTGGCAGACTTCTTCGTATCTGGATGCTTTATGTAACCAGAGCTCGCTGGTGGTGGGAGGAAGGAAGTCTGGCCGTAGACACTCACAGATAGCTTGACACGTCTCCTGCACTATCCATGAAAGTGTAGACAATCCCAGCCGAAATTGAAAGTGTAGCGATGATAATGTTTCGCCGGTAGCCAGGAATCTGCAAAGGAAGAAGAGAAATAGTTCAGACAAATTTATGACAAAAAGCAGAAGGTGTAGTTCAGCGGAGATGCTGGAGGATAGAATTGACATAGACGAGGACAGGGACTAGGGGCCTGGAGATTTCACACGTCGGAGAGGACTAAACAGGAACAGGACACAGGATGTGAAGGAGGCGTACAGTTGATGAATAATACAGATGTGAAAAAAATACATACCGCAGGGTGACCAGGAGACGTTCCTCTGGAGAAAAACATCTTCGTAGCTGTGTGTCTGTGCGGCAGATGACATCTTGGACACGTCACAGCAAGTGCAGGAAGCTGTCCACGGACATGCGGGTGTAGTCGTGGAACTTCACCGGATCTTCTTGCAACTCATGGAACAAGGAGTGGTACACTCCACGTGTACCCCGAAGCTCGACAATAGGGTGCTGCCATAGAAGAAGAGGTGGCCGACGTCTTCGTTCCCTTGCTCGGCGCCGATGTCCCTCGCAAGCCATGGCATAAGATACTGCAGTGTTCATCGCCAAGTCCAATTCTCTGTAAAAGCTGTCAAATCCAAGCTCCATCTTCTCTCTCTCATCAGCAACCAGCAACAGGCATAACTATGGGCAGGGTCTATTTTTATGTCTTCCTTAAGGCCACTGCCCATGGGCGTGTCTGTAGTCTGGGTCACTGAAAATTGGGCTAAGTTTACCGAACGCATGCAGATGGAAAACGCATGCGCAAAGCTATGCGCATGCGTATGTAAAACGCTACGTTTACACGCGTTCGCATGCGTTTTCACCTGCGGCTGCGCATGCGCATGGGACGCAACGTAACCGCCCTGAAATGTGAACCTAGACTTACTTGTAAACATGCCATTTCTGTCCATTTTCCTCACAACATCAGGGGCTGGTCTCTTTCAACCATAGGAAGAACTCTCTCTGTCTTGTCTTATCAGCTGCAGGTACCAGACTCTCCTAGAAACATCTCTCTGCTTTCCTAACAGTACAGACTGGCCCTCCCCCTGTGACTCATCCAGACTTAACCTTTCTGCTCCCTGCAATTATCTGTGCTAGACTCTCACCTTTCACCTACATTCTTTTGACTCACCGCCGTCCCGTGGACTCCGGTTTAGACAGGCTGTAGCTCCTTTCTCCTTGTCACGGGTGGGCCGCGCCTGCCGGTAGAGGGGCCCAGTTGAGTGCAGATCAAAAGGGTTGACGGCGTCTTGTAGGAACAGATTAAAGGGGTTAATTTATTCGTGACGCCACCTATGAGTAGTTCGGTAATCGTTACCGACGCTGCGGAACCTCCGGGGGATGGACAGCAGCAAGATGGAACGCTCCCCACAGGCTGAGCGGTGATCCCCGGAGGCTGGAGCTGCTTAAGATGTTGTGCGGCAGCTGTGGTTACCTTGTGTGCAGACGGATTCAATCATAAGGAAGCACGGACACTGAAAGTCTCTGTAACGGGTCTTTACTGTAACCAGCAGGCAGTACATGGTATACAGTTTACGGGTAGTGGACCGGGTGGACTCAGCAGTTATGGTGTCCCTCAGAGATCCGTAGTGTTCCTCCATTCTAGCTAAGTATTTGCCATTGTCGCCCAGGAATACCAGGTCGGGTACGGGGAGGCTGCTTCAATGCCCTATCCAAGATGTACGTTATGGATGTTCTGGGGAGCCTTGGGTCCCTCGGTGGGTACACCGCTGGTTAGACGACTGGAAGTTGGCTGGTGGTGGGGTGCTCCTGTGAAGCTGCTCCTCCACGCTTCTGGTTCGCGTAGCAGAGGTGAACTGCTGACAGCTTCGGTACCAGTGAACCGGCTGTGAATTGGGCACGGGGGTATTTTGGAACCCGTGGTTGGTGATGCCCGATCCCGGTTGTTGAGGCCTCAGGTGCTAACACCCGACCGGTAACGGCCCGGGGGCTGCACGAGGTGCAGAGCTCCCGCTCCTACTCCAAGTTCAAGTCTGTGTGTTGTCTGTCTCGACTCCTCCAGACCACACTAGTCTAAGTAAAATAGAAAAAGACAGCACCACATACCAAACAGGATCCTTCACAAAACTTCTTTATTCCAGCACCCCAGTGCAAGCGACGTTTCGGACTGTGTCCTTTTTCAAGCAACAACATACACTGAAACAATCCGCTTTATATAGTATAAAACTCCACCCCTTAATCACATTTCACCAATCGTGTAATCTACAAAACAATCAACACTTTCCATTAAGATATATAAAGAGGTATAAAGATAAAATTACCCCGTCCTTCACACTTCAATCCTTATTATATGCCGATGTCCATAATGTCCATGATCGATATATAACCAATCCAGATAGTGTCCACATTAGACCTTAATGATTCAGTTCATATAGTTCCTTCCTTGTTTTTCATCCACCAATCCAGGTCGGCGCTTAGGTATGTTGTCATAGTAACAGTCTCATTAAGCGTCATATCATACGACTTCCTCAGCCCCACATCCAATGGAGGATGTGCCGTATAGTGCATGCGCTAATCTTCGAGCGCTGATTGGTCACCTGGTCTAGTCCTATTGCACGTGCTCCAGCGTCCCCATTACATTAATCCACAAAACACACTTCCTCCTGAGCTCGCCGTGCACCAGTTTATCGGCTCCTTTCCTCCTCCAGTGCATCCTTTAACATTATTCCCCCAGAAACCTAGTGCTATACACATAAGTTCCACTTCATTTTATATTTGCGGCACAGCTTTCTCTTCTATCTCATATCACATCATACCATCATCTGGCAGGCAGGGAGTCACCCATTATGCCAATATGGTGTGTCTTGTGTAGGGCAGTTTTTTATACACACAATCCACATCCAATGCACTTTACCTGCCCAGTTTGTTCATAGATCCTCATAATCAGAATCCACTCATTATACTTAAACATATGGGAAAAAAAGAGAAAGATATGCTCTACCTTATTATCCAATCTTATATCATAGGCAGAACTCTTTACCCACTCAGTTTGTGCATAGATCCTCAAAAACAGAATCCACTCATTATACATAAACATATGAGAAAAAAAGAAAGATATGCTCTACATTGTTGTCCAATCTTACATCACAGGCAGAACTCACATATCCTTCTTAGTAATCATATCCACTTAATAAATCGGGGGAACATTCTGGTTCTTATTAACCCCTCCAACCTATATATACTTCACCACTCAAGATTACAACCAAAATACAAGGAGAGAAAGGGAACCCATTTTATAACGCAATATTAGGACTCGTATATTACACTTTATCCAATGTACTCATCCTATAAGGATGATAGAATATGTCATGTATTCCAGGAACTCGTATCATATCAACCCATAAATATACATTACCAGCCTTAGTCCAACTCCTATATATATATATATCCCTCAGTAATTAGTAAAAGCCATCGGTAAGTGTTATGGATCTAGGGTAAATTAAAAATGCTATTAAAAACAGAATGTACAGGAAGATGCAGTAAACGGATATAGACACATCATTTAAGGAGACATCCCCGTTGATCATATTCCAGGTTTAAACCCTTGGGGTGCAATGTATCGAGTTCAAATATCCATCTCAATTCCTTTTTCTTCAATATTGCCACCCTATCACCACCTCTTCTCAACGGGGGAACGTCATCTATTATTCTATATTTCAACTGGTTCACACTGTGACCAGTTTCCACAAAATGTCTAGGGACAGGGAGCTCCACTTTCCCATTTCTTATAGTACTTTTGTGTTTACTAATACGTGCTTTTGCCTCCATTGTGGTCTCCCCCACATAGAGGAGACCACAAGGGCAGCTGATTGCATATACCACATAGCTGCTATTGCATGTATATCTTTTTCAGATGGTATATCTCTTCCCAGAATATGGGTGGTGGAACTCCCTGCCCTTGACCATGTTACTGCAACTTGCGCATCCCAAGCAGGGGAAATTTCCCAGACTTGGCTTACTCAGGGTGAGTTGTAAATCCCTCCTTGAGCTCCCAACATCTGATTTCACTAAATTATCGCGAAGATTCTGTCCCCTCCTATATGAGAAAAGAGGTGGTGATTCAAACTCCTTGATACCTGTATGGCCCTTACCAAGAAGAGGCCAATACCTTTTAATAATACCTGAAATTTTACCACTCATCCTGTTATATGTGGTAACTAAAGGTATCCGATTCTCCTTGGCTATTTTATCCCTGGTCGTCAGTAATTCATCTCGATTCAGAGATAATGCACGTTTCTTAAACTCTGTGAGGTTATCCCTTGGGTATCCTCTCTTGAGGAACCTCTCACACATCTCCTCCAACCTTTGATTGACAACATTATCATCAGATACCACCCGCCTCACACGAATCATCTGGCTCCACGGGAGCGACTCCACCATTGATCTCGGATGCTCACTGGAGTGATGCAGCATACTGTTCCGATCTGTCTCTTTAATATGAAGATCAGTACATAATCTTCCATTCTCCTTGTATACTCTTGTATCCAAAAACTGCATCTCCTCCAGGAAGGCGCCAGGTGGAGCGCTGAAACATGTTGGAGAATAAAGACAAAGCTTGAAATAACTTCCTGCATCCCAGGTGATTTCTTTGGTACCCGGTGGCGCGGACTGTCACACACCTTTTCCCAGCTTCCTGAGAGTCTTCCCACGTGCGAGTGGTTGGTGGAGGTCCTGCAGCAGCCGGTATTGATTATATGCCTTCAAGCCAGTTGTGGGTCATCACAACTGGAATAGGTGAGTGGTTTTGACAATATACCTCTCATCTTTTAGTGTCTGAGTGATAGGGCACTATTGCGCCTCTTGTTCCCCCTTCCTATTTTATATCCCTACAGTCAAGCATGGTGGTGGCAGCATCATGCTGTGGGGCTGTTTCTCAGCCAAGGGGCCTGGCCATCTGGTCCGCATCCATGGGAAGATGGATTGCACGGCCTACCTGGAGATTTTGGCCAAGAACCTCTGCTCCTCCATCAAGGATCTTAAGATGGGTCGTAATTTCATCTTCCAACAAGACAACGACCCAAAGCACACAGCCAAGAAAACCAAGGCCTGGTTCAAGAGGGAAAAAATCAAGGTGATGGAGTGGCCTAGTCAGTCTCCTGACCTTAACCCAATTGAAAACTTGTGGAAGGAGCTCAAGATTAAAGTCTACATGAGACACCCAAAGAACCTAGATAACTTGGAGAAGATCTGCATGGAGGAGTGGGCCAAGATAACTCCAGAGACCTGTGCCGGCCTGATCAGGTCTTATAAAAGACGATTATTAGCTGTAATTGCAAGCAAGGGTTATTCCACAAAATATTAAACCTAGGGGTTGAATAATAATTGACCCACACTTTTATGTTTAAAATTTATTAAAATTCAATTGAGCAACATAACTTTTTGGTTTGTAAGATTTATGCTTCTGTTAATAAATCCTACTCTCGTTTGCAGTTTGAAGGCTCTAACTTATTTGCATCTTATCAAACCACCTAAATATGCAGGGGGTTGAATACTACTTGTAGGCACTGTATATAGGAGTTGGACTAAGGCTGGTAATGTATATTTATGGGTTGATATGATACGAGTTCCTGGAATACATGACATATTCTATCATCCTTATAGGATGAGTACATTGGATAAAGTGTAATATACGAGTCCTAATATTGCGTTATAAAATGGGTTCCCTTTCTCTCCTTGTATTTTGGTTGTAATCTTGAGTGGTGAAGTATATATAGGTTGGAGGGGTTAATAAGAACCAGAATGTTCCCCCGATTTATTAAGTGGATATGATTACTAAGAAGGATATGTGAGTTCTGCCTATGATGTAAGATTGGACAACAATGTAGAGCATATCTTTCTTTTTTTCTCATATGTTTATGTATAATGAGTGGATTCTGTTTTTGAGGATCTATGCACAAACTGAGTGGGTAAAGAGTTCTGCCTATGATATAAGATTGGATAATAAGGTAGAGCATATCTTTCTCTTTTTTTCCCATATGTTTAAGTATAATGAGTGGATTCTGATTATGAGGATCTATGAACAAACTGGGCAGGTAAAGTGCATTGGATGTGGATTGTGTGTATAAAAAACTGCCCTACACAAGACACACCATATTGGCATAATGGGTGACTCCCTGCCTGCCAGATGATGGTATGATGTGATATGAGATAGAAGAGAAAGCTGTGCCGCAAATATAAAATGAAGTGGAACTTATGTGTATAGCACTAGGTTTCTGGGGGAATAATGTTAAAGGATGCACTGGAGGAGGAAAGGAGCCGATAAACTGGTGCACGGCGAGCTCAGGAGGAAGTGTGTTTTGTGGATTAATGTAATGGGGACGCTGGAGCACGTGCAATAGGACTAGACCAGGTGACCAATCAGCGCTCGAAGATTAGCGCATGCACTATACGGCACATCCTCCATTGGATGTGGGGCTGAGGAAGTCGTATGATATGACGCTTAATGAGACTGTTACTATGACAACATACCTAAGCGCCGACCCGGATTGGTGGATGAAAAACAAGGAAGGAACTATATGAACTGAATCATTAAGGTCTAATGTGGACACTATCTGGATTGGTTATATATCGATCATGGACATTATGGACATCGGCATATAATAAGGATTGAAGTGTGAAGGACGGGGTAATTTTATCTTTATATCTCTTTATATATCTTAATGGAAAGTGTTGATTGTTTTGTAGATTACACGATTGGTGAAATGTGATTAAGGGGTGGAGTTTTATACTATATAAAGCGGATTGTTTCAGTGTATGTTGTTGCTTGAAAAAGGACACAGTCCGAAACGTCGCTTGCACTGGGGTGCTGGAATAAAGAAGTTTTGTGAAGGATCCCGTTTGGTATGTGGTGCTGTCTTTTTCTATTTTACTGTTCTCAGACTGGGATGACTCCCTGGTAGGACGTGCACCACTATGGAGGTTTGAGATATCCTCATCTACCGTGGGTGCTGTAGGCTTTGCATTTATTTATCACACTAGTCTAAGTGTCTGTACTTCTCCTACACTACCCTTGCACTCTGCCCACCAGGACCTTGGATTGGCCCTCTATGTTAAGTGATGCATGCAGGGTTTTGGATCTCTCAGTTAACCGGATAACTGCTGGGTCAGAGAATATTGCGGCTGCATTTATGGCTGCAATACCCTCCTGTGACGCACTCGTTGCGGGGCGCCACACTCCCCCTTGGTTTAATACGCTTGTCCCCAAGCGTCACACTACCCACATTACAGAGGTTTTTATATTTTATAACAGGTAATGAACACTTTTATTAATGACAGGTCATTATTTTGCATAAAAGTGAGGCAAGTAAAATAAACAGGTTAACACATTGCGCGGACCCGGCGGGCGGTCGGCTGTCCTTAGGTAAAAGTTCAGGCTGTGGCCGCCAAGTCGCGGTGTTATTTGCAAACAGGTAGAAGTCTCTTGGCAAAAAGTTCAATCAACAATGTCACTTATGGAGGGCAGTGTTCCGGACTCGTATAGCGAACCATCCGTCACAGCATATATGTCGCTCATAGGTTACAATGTCCCCTCTATATAAGTCTCGGTTAGGATGCCCTCACGGTAGGTGCGATTCCACATCACGGCGCCCCACAAACACTTCAGTACACACACCCTCCTCCCTTACGAATCCCCACCCGGTGGATAAGTTAAAGGTGCTCACCCGTCCGGTTTTACGGAACTCTTCAGGCAATGGAGGTTGGCGGCGGGCTTCAGCGCGGGCCTGCATGTTGGCGCGCAGCCGAGCGTGCCACTCCTCCCTTCGGATGCGACGTACCTCTTCGTCGGAGTGTGTGCGGCGTGTGGATAAAGTCACTACGGCGTGCTGGTTGTTGAACGGCTTGAGTCTGGTGGGCAGTCTGGAGCGGAGCCTGGTTGAATGGAACCGGAGAAGATGTTGCTGCGGCGGCACCCGACCAGTGTACCCGAGCAGATCGCCCGGCAGAAGGATCTTTGGTGTCTCCCAGGCGAACCCGGTGTAGAGGTCCTCAGCTGGGCTGTAGGTCTCGTCGTCATCATCCTCGATCTCTCCCTCGATGACCACGTCGGGCTGCTCGGCTGACGGAGATGATGGAACGGAATCCTCTGGGTCGATGGGTGGTTGTGCTGCAAAGTTCTTCTCGAGGTCGTCTTGCAGGGCTTCCAGGCTGCCTGCCTCTTCTTCTGTAGCAGCGGGAAGTGGTGTTTCAATCCCGGTCACCAGGTAGGCCTTGGTAATTGCAGAGGAGACCTCCGGATCAGGGGAGAAACAGGCGACAGTCTCGGCAGTGGTGAAACTCGTCGCGGGTTCCGCAAGTGGAACCAGGTAAGTATTTGGTCCTTCTGTGGAGCAAGTTGCAAGCTCCGGCTCAAACACGGTCGCTGTTCCAGGCTTTGGAGCGGGATAAGCGGTGGTCTCTACCGGAATGACACAGTCTATGGGTTCTGGAGACGAGGCTGGACAAGTGGTCGGCGTGGGCGAGGCGGTGCTGAAACTCAAGATGTCGTCCGGCCCTGGAGTGGTTGCACCCGAGCGGCTCTGCTGCATCGCACGATGTAGTCTGCTGCCCAAGCTTGCACTCCAACTGTGGATGGTCCATTCTACGGTTTCTAGGAGCCGTACCCGGAGGTCTTGGGGAGCTTCTTGCCAGAAGTCGGGGCTGCCGTCGATATGGAGGACGGGACCCGAACCCGGATGGCCTATTGCTGCTCTGGCCTCGGCTTCCACTTCTTGCATCAGGTCTCTCAGTCTTGAGCTGGCCATGTTTCTTGGAGGAACCACACCCGTCTCTACCCGGTAGCTGTACTGGTGAAGAGCTGGTGAAGAACGGTCTGTGACACTCCCATTTCCTTTGGGCTTTTGTAGTCCAATCGTGGGAAAAGTCTTTGGGGTCCGCCCCCATGGTTGATTCGAGCAATCAGGGCGGACAAACAGTTTGGCGCCTTTGCCTTTAGCCCTCCCACGATGAGGGGCGGTGGCTCACCCCTGGGCTTGCACGTGGCGGATCCTTATGGCGGGAATGCCATCTTGGGCGCCATCTTGGCCCACGGTGAAAAGGCGGGAAAGTTCTTTTAGGGACGAACAAAGTCTAAATTGTAGACATTAAAGTCATTTTTAAGCACATTATACCCGTTAGGGAACGGGCCTGCTCGTATCCTGTTCGTGACGCCATTCTCTGACTCACCGCCGGCCCGTGGACTCCGGTTTAGACAGGCTGTAGCTCCTTCCTCCTTGTCACGGGTGGGCCGCGCCTGCCGGTAGCGGGGCCCGGTTGAGTGCAGATCAAAAGGGTTGACGACGTCTTGTAGGAACAGATTAAAGGGGTTAATTTATTCATGACGCCACCTATGAGTAGTTCGGTAATCGTTACCGACGCTGCGGAACCTCCGGGGGATGGACAGCAGCAAGATGGAACGCTCCCCACAGGCTGAGCGGTGATCCCGGAGGCTGGAGCTGCTTAAGATGTTGTGCGGCAGCTGCGGTTACCTTGTGTGCAGACGGATTCAATCATAAGGAAGCACGGACACTGAAAGTCTCTGTAACGGGTCTTTACTGTAACCAGCAGGCAGTACATGGTATACAGTTTACGGGTAGTGGACCAGGTGGACTCAGCAGTTATGGTGTCCCTCAGAGATCCGTAGTGTTCCTCCATTCTAGCTAAGTATTTGCCATTGCCGCCCAGGAATACCAGGTCGGGTACGGGGAGGCTGCTTCAATGCCCTATCCAAGATGTACGTTATGGATGTTCTGGGGAGCCTTGGGTCCCTCGGTGGGTACACCGCTGGTTAGACGACTGGAAGTTGGCTGGTGGTGGGGTGCTCCTGTGAAGCTGCTCCTCCACGCTTCTGGTTCGCGTAGCAGAGGTGAACTGCTGCCAGCTTCGGTACCAGTGAACCGGCTGTAAGTTGGGCACGGGGGTATTTTGGAACCCGTGGTTGGTGATGCCCGATCCCGGTTGTTGAGGCCACAGGTGCTAACACCCAACCGGTGACGGCCCGGGGGCTGCACGAGGTGCAGAGCCCCCGCTCCTACTCCAAGTTCAAGTCTGTGTGTTGTCTGTCTCGACTCCTCCAGACCACACTAGTCTAAGTGTCTGTACTTCTCCTACACTACCCTTGCACTCCGCCCACCAGGACCTTGGATTGGCCCTCTATGTTAAGTGATGCATGCAGGGTTTTGGATCTCTCAGTTAACCGGATAACTGCTGGGTCAGAGAATATTGCGGCTGCATTTATGGCTGCAATACCCTCCTGTGACACACTCGTTGCGGGGCGCCACACTTTCTTACAGTATACTGTACTACACTATAAGCAGATACTTTGTACACATAACCAGCTCTGTTATATCTACACACTATTATATCTACAACAGGACAATACCTTACTACATAACATCTGTTATCACTATAATAAAGTCATACACAATATAACTAAATATTCAATGTCTTCAGGGTGCTCAGGTCCACCCTCTTACAGGTCCACCCCGATAGTTTACGTTTGTTGGAATGTCTTTGGGATGGTGTTTAATTTGTAGATCAGTGTCTGCCAATAGGATGCTCAATCTCATGCGCTTTGTTCGAAACATTTAGGTTTTTTTTTTTTTTAATGGATGGTTCAGGATGTTGCTGGGGTATCATCCGTGACCCACTATTTGGATGATGTTTTGTTCATCAGGTCAGTTGATTCACAAGTTTGTCAGCTGTTATTGGGGACTATCAAGTGGGTAGCACGTTGGTTAGCTGTTCCTTTGGCTTAAGGCATAAGGTCTGCAACTTGCATCAGTTTCTTGAGCAATACCATTGATAGAATGTAGGCTGCCAGAGGTGTAGATAGTGGCACTGCACTTAGAGGTTAGTACGACCGGTCAATTGAAAAAAACACCAGTGGTGATCAATTTGATGTGCCATTTTGTTTTGCGACTGAATTTGTGGGTTGCAGCAGTTCACGTGCAAGGGGTGGAGAATTAAATTGATGATGCTCTCTCTCATTTGCAGAAGGGAGAATAAAAGGGGTGCAACTGTCTAACAAGTATAAAACGGGTGCATCAGCGCAGAGATAGAGATATGAGAAGGCAAGGAAAGAAAAAGTGTACCTCTGTAGGGCCAAGCACAACCACAATGCATTTGCAGTGGGAATGTTTTCCGTCTTTGTCACCGAGTGTGGAGTCCGAAGGCTGCATGTGGCAGGTGGAGCTCTGGGAATTGGTGTCTGAGCATCAGGTCCGTCAACAGGAGCATCTCTTGTGGACTATGCATGGTTAGTACAAGAGGCTGCTTGGGAGGAATGGGTGACCTGAGAGCAGTAATTTGGCAAGCCACGGTCGGAAGACGAATGAGTAGGGGCATTTCTGTCTTGGTTAGGTCAGGCAGAGGGAAGGTCAGTTTCAAAAAGTTAATTGCTTCATTGCCTGGGTAGCTTTAGGTTATAAGTTGAGATGCTTGAAAGACATCACAAAGTTTTTTCCTGGTAAGTCAAGAGTTAAAGCTTTTGATGAGGGGCTCACAAAAACGGATATGCATAGGCCGGTTTGTTTCAAGCTTGTGAAGAAAGTGAGTGAGAGGCTTCAACATGTCTTTCTCACAGTTTGAGGAAATGTTGTTTTGTTTGATTTTTTTCATGGGCCTTCTTTGAGGCCATGAGGGTTGGTGAGTTGGTTTTGCCATCTTCAAAAAGGGGAGGGGCGTTTTAGGTCAGGATGTGTTTGTTCTTGGTGAGTCGGTTGTGTTTTAGGTAGCGAGCTCAAAAACAGATCAGATCGGAAAGGAATAAGAGTGAGATTGTGGCATTAAATGGATCCTTGAGGTGCCCAGTGTAGTGTTTCAGACATTATTTAGGCTTTGGGATGGAACGTTCTGGCCCTTTATTTAAGTATGGAGATGGTTCATTTTTGTCGTAATACCAACTTGTTGCAGTTTTTAGGAAGTGTTTGATGGCAATCGGGCTTAAGGCAAATAAGTTTTCTGCTCATTCATTTTGAATTGAGACTGCAATTGAGGTGGAGAAATCGGGCTGCCCAATTGAATGTGATAGAAATCGACTTATGGACTTTGGGCATTCAGGAAGGCGTGGAGTGTGGTGGTATGTTGGTGGGGTGACTCGCATTAAAAGGAAATGCTTGCTGTAGCAGTTGACGGTGGGCACGCTCATAGGAACTTACAACAAGGTAAACCTGATTCCTATAAATTGATAGGAATTTCAACATCATGGTTACTGGTTGAGTGGATACATTTGATTAAGTTTTTTGACACCCTTGGATCCTGAGATTGTTTTTTAAATACTGGATTGAGTGTATGGAGGACCAATAATATGTATGACTTGAGGATATCTTAAGCTATATCACATTTGATTTTGGTGTTTGACATCCTTGGATCCTGGGATTGTTTTTTTGAATACTGGATTGAGTGTATGGAGGACCAATAATATGTATGACTTAAGGATATCTTATGCTATACCACATTTGTTGTAGCAGGAAGGTCTTGAAATTTCTCCTTGCGCCATATATGTATATAATATACCTTTTATATTACAGACATTTTTGACATATTTACCCTATATACTCGTGTATAAGCCGACCCGTGTATATGCCGACCCCCCTACTTTTGCACCCAAAACCGGGGAAAACCTATTGACTCGTGTATAAGCCGAGGGTGGACCCCAGCACAGGTATACAGCCCCCAGCAGTGTGGTATACAGGCCCCCCAGTGGTATACAGGCCTCCCCAGTGGTAGTATACAGCAGCCTCCCCAGTGTATATACAGGCCCCAGCAGTATATACAGGCCCCAGCAGTATTACAGCAGCCTCCCCAGTGGTATATACAGGCCCCAGCAGTATATACAGCAGCCCCAATGGTATACAGGCCCCAGCAGTATATACAGCTGCCCCAGTGGTATACAGGCTCCAGTGGTATACAGGCCCCAGTGGTATACAGCAGCCCCAGTGGTATACAGCAGCCCCAGTAGTATATACAGCAGCCCCAGTGGTATATACAGCAGCCCCAGTGATATACAGCAGCCCCAGTGGTATACAGCAACCCCAGCAGTATATAAAGCAGCCCCAGTGGTATATACAGCATCCCCAGTGGTATACAGCAGCCCAAGCAGTATATACAGCAGCCCCAGTGGTATATACAGCAGCCCCAGTGGTACACAGCAGCCCCAGCGGTACACAGCCCCCCCCCATCAGTGGAATACAGGGCACACAGGGCCCCCCCTTGCTGCCGCACACCTGTAAAGTAATAGATCATTATACTTATCCCTGTCGCCGCCGCCACTGCTCTGACACCGCACTCCTCCGGGTCTTCATGCTTCCTCTTCCGGCGCACAGACAATGACGTCATTGCCTGCGCCTGCCGGAGGAGGAAGCAGGAAGAAGCATGAAAACCCGGAGGAGCGCGGTGTCAGAGCAGCGGCGGCGGCGACAGGGATAAGTATAATGATCTATTACTTTACAGGTGTGCGGCAGCAAGAGGGGGCCCTGTATGCCCTGTATATCACTGATGGGGGGGGGGCGCTGTATACCGCTATATGACTCGTGTATAAGCTGAGGGGGGACTTCTCAGCACATTTTTTGTGCTGAAAAACTCAGCTTATACACGAGTATATACGGTAATCTTATTTCGTGTCGGTGTTTGGTAACTCCTTTATTTTCTTTGATTTGTTGTTATATATACCGTATTACTTGTTTCTTTTTCTGGCTAGTAGCTAGTTATATTTGTTTTGATTTTATTTTGTTTTGCTAAGATCATATATTATTTTATAATAGATGATAACTTAATCCAAAGATAGTACTGTTTAATAAAATGATTATCTTGGGACTGCTATTAATATCTATACTCTTCAGACAATTTTGTTTTTCTTGTATTCCTAACTTGTTTTATTTGTTACTCAAATGTGACTTAACCCTATATACTGTATTATATTCTATCTTTATATGATTTGATCTGATTTTCTTGTTATCTTGAAAACTTTAATAAATATTATTTGAATCAGAAATAAAGGACTAAGACCCTTATTACCAGTATTCTAATATTACAACTTGTATAAGTTGAACTTAATTAGGTTCTGACTGGTGCACTCCCTTCCATACACCTGTAGGTGATTATAGGGGTGAACATATACATTTGTATACATTTTCATCTGATCTTGCTTGTAACGATTTTTTGGGATCCATGGCTGTCCGTTGTAAAACAGACAGCCACGGATCTGATTTGGCCCCTATGTTAGCCTATGGGCACGGATCGGATCGGATTTGCCCTTAGTGGCATCCGATTTTTGCCAGATCTGTTTTAGTCCAATTTTTTGCTGTACCCAAAATCGGAGAATGCTCCGATTTTGAGCACAGCAGATCAAATCGGACCAAATCAGATCCGACAACAGCTGATGCTTTCTCGGACCCGATTTCAGTGTACTGAACATGCTCAGTACACTAAAACTGCTCCTCTCCAGCTAATTTCACTTCCGCAATGTATACCGTATTTTTCGCTTTATAAGACGCACCGGATTATAAGACGCACCCAGATTTTGGAGGTGGAAAATAGGGAAAAAAATATTTGAAGCAAAAAATGACTTTGATATGACAGTCAGGCCCTGCGACCAGTCAGCGCTGGCATCTGTCTCCTTCGGATGCAGGAGCAAGCAGCATGTGAGCAACACCAATGACTTCTTGCTCCAGTGTCTGATGGTGGGGAGACAGACGCCAGCACTGAGTGGTCGGAGGGCTGAGTCTCATATCAATGTCACATGGGAGATGACTATGCAACTTCTGACAATGTTGGAACCGCTGCAGCATCGGGGGTAAGTATGGTCTTTTTTAGGCTGGCTTCACACTAGCGTTCCCCCTCCGCCGCTTCCTGTGGAGGGGGACCGCAAGCTGAGTGCAGGCACCGAAAGTCCCTATGTTTAACATGGGGACGCGGGTGCCTGCGCTCGGGTGCAGATTGGCATGGCACCCATTCACCGCCATATATGATTTGTACGCATGCGTATACTTGCGCACAAATCACACACTCTCGTCCGCACCCTGAATGCGACATATGTTCCTGGTGCGGACGAGACTGTATGATTTGTGCGCATGCATCTGCCTGCGTACAAATCATACATTGCAGTGAATGGGTGCGCACGCCAATCTGTACCCGAGCACAGGCACCCGCGTCCCCATGTTAAACATAGGGACTTGCAGTGCCTGCGCTCAGCGTACGGTCCCCCTCCGCAGGACGCCGCAGAGGGGGACGCAAGTGTGAAGGCAGCCTTAATTTTACACGGGCCAACAAGGTGAATGAGATGGGATTTGTTCATGTAGTGGCAATCCCTTGAAGAACTATAACTCCCAGCATGTACTGTAGATCCTATAGCATGCTTGGAGTTCTAGTTAAGCACAGTATTGGTAGTGTTAACTTTATTAGTGGTTATGTTACATATACATGTGCACTCACTTTAATGTGTCCTGCTTTGCCCTGTCACCCTGCTGAAATCAAGGAAGTGGCCATAGTCTGCAGATGAAGTTCTGATGTGATGTACTGTAAGAGGGAGGGCCAGGGAGGGGGTCTGTACACTGCTGAAATATGATGCTCCAGCCCTGTCTCCTAAGTACAATTCACCACAGCAGAGCTTGATCTGTAGATGCAGGGCCAGGGGAGCTGTACACTGTCGTTATATGCAGGCTCTAATACACTGAAGCTCCTGACCTGCAGACCGAGCTTCCTGAATTTCTGCACTGTGCAGGGCTCAGCAGGAGACGTTACAGAGAGCAGAGGGAGGGAGGCACCACACTGTGACAAGGTACTGATCTCCCTGCTCTGCCCCTGTCTTGACAATGGCAGTGAATCAGCACAGAGCTCAGTGCTGATTCACTTACAGCAGCTGTGCCCCGCTCCTCCGTTCTCACTATCTCCAGCACACAGTCTCCCCAGCAGCTGCAAGAAGCTGGGAGAGACCATGTGTGCTGGCTAAGCAGCTTCTCCTGCTCCCCGTGCTCTCACCTCTCCTCGATGTGTTCAGTGCAGAGAGGTGGGTGGGGAGCAAGTGAAGTGAATATTCATGTCGGTAATGAGCCGGAGACACGTGGTGCTCCTGCCGCCTGATTCTTCAGCAGGGACCATTCCCTGTCACTTCTGTCCCCACTTCACTGCTGTCCCCCCCTCCCAAGCAACTGAGGATGCTAGAATGTTATACTCCTTTTATAAGACGCACCCCCACTTTCCTCCAAAACTTGGAGGAAAAAAAGTGCGTCTTATAAAAGGAAATATACGGTATATACATTGCGGAATTGAAATTTAAGTAAAATCAAGTGTTAAAAATAAAAAAAAAATAGATCCTCACCTGTCCAGCGATCCAGCGCCATCGGCATCTCTGGATGTACAGGACCTGGGCTGATGTCACAGTCACATGATCGGTTACCGCGGTTATGTTATGTTTTAATAAAGGTCGATTTGGCCAAATTAATCAAAACAATGGTGTCTGGTCTGTTTGTGGGAAGGGATCCAGAAGAAATCAAGAGGGGGTGGGCCAGATGGGATTGTAGACCACATCTACTATATAAAACCCGAAGGCCACTTCCTGTGGAATCTGGCCAACTTCCGTGACGGCCTGCGCCCTGTGTCACAGACCGGAAACGGAAGTTCCAGACCCACGAGCGGCGCTCACCGCGAGCCGCTGTCAAACCTGAATAGCGGCTCGCAGTGGGCGCTAAAGCGCCACCGCCACCCCCACACAGTGCCGTGTGCTCCCACCCAGGGCCGCACCGTCCACTGGACAGTGTGAGCCCTGAGTCCAGAGCGCCGGCAGCCAGGGGGAGCGGCATCACAGAAGGGGGCGGGGCCACCAACATCAGCGCCGCCCTCAGGAGAGACGGACGCTGTGGCACTGTAGGCTGCAGGGCGGCGGGGCCGAGCGGACGCTGCAGGGGCGGCGGCCCTCAGACCCGCCAGCACCCCCCCGCCCTCCGATCGGCTCCGGCGGCAGGGTGCCTAGATGCACCCTGAGTCCCACCCACATCCGGGAACCGGCCTGGCCCACACTCCGGTGTGCGGCCTCCGCCGGCACCGCCCACTCTCCTCCTCCATCTGGGACCACCATTCCGCCACCTGCCCCGCACACAGCCCCGCCGACAGCCCGGTGAGTGTTCTGCCCCACCAGCCTCCCCTCTCCTGTGCCCCTCAGCCTCCCCTCTCCTGTGCCCCCCAGCCTCCCCTCTCCTGTGCCCCCCAGCCTCCCCTCTCCTGTGCCCCCCAGCCTCCCCTCTCCTGTGCCCCCCAGCCTCCCCTCTCCTGTGCCCCCCGGCCTCCCCTCTCCTGTGCCCCCCCCAGCCTCCGCTCTCCTCTGCCTCCGCTCTTCTCCAGCCTCCGCTCTTCTCCAGCCTCCGCTCTCCTCTGGCCTCCAGCCTCCGCTGTCCTCTGCCTCCGCTCTTCTCCAGCCTCCGCTCTCCTCTGCCCCCCAGCCTCCGCTCTCCTCTGCCTCCGCTCTCCTCTGCCTCCGCTCTTCTCCAGCCTCCGCTCTACTCTGCCTCCGCTCTTCTCCAGCCTCCGCTCTCCTCTGCCTCCGCTCTTCTCCAGCCTCCGCTCTCCTCTGCCTCCGCTCTTCTCCAGCCTCCGCTCTCCTCTGCCTCCGCTCTCCTCCAGCCTCCGCTCTCCTCTGCCTCCGCTCTCCTCTGCCTCCGCTCTTCTCCAGCCTCCCTCTCCTCTGCCTCCGCTCTCCTCTGCCTCCGCTTTTCTCCAGCCTCCGCTCTCCTCTGCCTCCGCTCTTCTCCAGCCTCCGCTCTTCTCCAGCCTCCGCTCTTCTCAAGCCTCCGCTCTCCTCTGCCTCCGCTCTTCTCCAGCCTCCGCTCTCCTCTGCCTCCGCTCTCCTCTGCCTCCGCTCTCCTCTGCCTCCGCTCTTCTCTGTCTCCGCTCTTCTCCAGCCTCCGCTCTCCCCTGCCGTCCAGCCTCCGCTCTCCTCTGCCCCCCAGCCTCCGCTTCCTGTGGCCTCCAGCCTCCCCTCTCCTGTGCCCCCAGCCTCCCCTCTCCTGTGCCCCCCAGCCTCCCCTCTCCTGTGCCCCCCAGCCTCCCCTCTCCTGTGCCCCCCGGCCTCCGCTCTCCTCTGCCTCCGCTCTTCTCCAGCCTCCGCTCTTCTCCAGCCTCCGCTCTCCTCTGGCCTCCAGCCTCCGCTGTCCTCTGCCTCCGCTCTTCTCCAGCCTCCGCTCTCCTCTGCCCCCAGCCTCCGCTCTCCTCTGCCTCCGCTCTCCTCTGCCTCCGCTCTTCTCCAGCCTCCGCTCTACTCTGCCTCCGCTCTTCTCCAGCCTCCGCTCTCCTCTGCCTCCGCTCTTCTCCAGCCTCCGCTCTCCTCTGCCTCCGCTCTTCTCCAGCCTCCGCTCTCCTCTGCCTCCGCTCTCCTCCAGCCTCCGCTCTCCTCTGCCTCCGCTCTCCTCTGCCTCCGCTCTTCTCCAGCCTCCGCTCTCCTCTGCCTCCGCTCTCCTCTGCCTCCGCTTTTCTCCAGCCTCCGCTCTCCTCTGCCTCCGCTCTTCTCCAGCCTCCGCTCTTCTCCAGCCTCCGCTCTTCTCAAGCCTCCGCTCTCCTCTGCCTCCGCTCTTCTCCAGCCTCCGCTCTCCTCTGCCTCCGCTCTCCTCTGCCTCCGCTCTCCTCTGCCTCCGCTCTTCTCTGTCTCCGCTCTTCTCCAGCCTCCGCTCTCCCCTGCCGTCCAGCCTCCGCTCTCCTCTGCCCCCCAGCCTCCGCTCTCCTGTGGCCTCCAGCCTCCGCTCTCCTGTGGCCTCCAGCCTCCGCTCTCCTGTGGCCTCCAGCCTCCGCTCTCCTGTGGCCTCCAGCCTCCGCTCTCCTGTGGTCTCCAGCCTCCGCTCTCCTGTGGCCTCCAGCCTCCGCTCTTCTGTGGCCTCCAGCCTACGCTCTCCCCTGCCTACGCTCTCCCCTGCCTACGCTCTCCCCTGCCTACGCTCTCCCCTGCCTCCGCTCTTCTCCAGCCTCCGCTCTTCTCCAGCCTCCGCTCTTCTCCAGCCTCCGTCTTCTCCAGCCTCCGCTCTTCTCCAGCCTCCGCTCTCCTCTGCCTCCGCTCTTCTCCAGCCTCCGCTCTCCTCTGCCTCCGCTCTTCTCCAGCCTCCGCTCTACTCTGTCTCCGCTCTTCTCCAGCCTCCGCTCTCCTCTGCCTCCGCTCTCCTCTGCCTCCGCTCTTCTCCAGCCTCCGCTCTCCTCTGCCTCCGCTCTTCTCCGGCCTCCGCTCTTCTCCGGCCTCCGCTCTTCTCCGGCCTCCGCTCTTCTCCGGCCTCCGCTCTTCTCCAGCCTCCGCTCTTCTCCAGCCTCCGCTCTTCTCCAGCCTCCGCTCTTCTCCAGCCTCCAGCCTCCGCTGTCCTCTGCCTCCGCTCTTCTCCAGCCTCCGCTCTCCTTTGCCCCCCAGCCTCCGCTCTCCTCTGGCCTCCAGCCTCCGCTCTCCTCTGGCCTCCAGCCTCCGCTCTCCTCTGGCCTCCAGCCTCCGCTCTCCTCTGGCCTCCTGCCTCCGCTGTCCTCTGGCCTCCAGCCTCCGCTGTCCTCTGGCTTCCAGCCTCCGCTGTCCTCTGGCCTCCAGCCTCCGCTGTCCTCTGGCCTCCAGCCTCCGCTGTCCTCTGCCTCCGCTCTCCCCTGCCTCCGCTCTCCCCTGCCTCCGCTATCCCCTGCCCTCCAGCCTCCGCTCTCCTCCGGCCTCCGCTCTCCTCCGTCCTCCGCTCTCCTCCGTCCTCCGCTCTCCTCCGTCCTCCGCTCTCCTCTGTCCTCCGCTCTCCTCTGTCCTCCGCTCTCCTCTGTCCTCCGCTCTCCTCTGTCCTCCGCTCTCCCTCTGTCCTCCGCTCTCCCCTCTGTCCTCCGCTCTCCCCTCTGTCCTCCGCTCTCCCCTCTGTCCTCGCTCTCCCCTCTGTCCTCCGCTCTCCCCTCTGGCCTCCAGCCTCCCCTCTGGCCTCCAGCCTCCCCTCTCCTGTGCCCCCCAGTCTCCCCTCTCCTGTGCCCCCCAGCCTCCGCTCTCCTCTGCCCTCCAGCCTCCGCTCTCCTCTGCCCTCCAGCCTCCCCTCTCCTCTGCCCTCCAGCCTCCGCTCTCCTCTGCCCTCCAGCCTCCGCTCTCCTCTGCCCTCCAGCCTCCGCTCTCCTCTGCCCTCCAGCCTCCGCTCTCCTCTGCCCTCCAGCCTCCGCTCTTTTCTGCCCTCCAGCCTCCGCTCTCCTCTGCCCTCCAGCCTCCGCTCTCCTCTGCCCTCCAGCCTCCGCTCTCCTCTGCCCTCCAGCCTCCGCTCTCCTCTGCCCTCCAGCCTCCGCTCTCCTCTGCCCTCCAGCCTCCGCTCTCCTCTGACCCCTCCCTCCTCTAACCCCTCCAGTTTCTGCCTCCTCCCTCCTCTGCCTCCTCCCCCTCCAGCCTGTGCTGCACTCACTGCTGACCACTGAGCCACCGCACTCACTGCTGACCACTGAGCCACCGCACTCACTGCTGACCACTGAGCCACCGCACTCACTGCTGACCACTGAGCCACCGCACTCACTGCTGACCACTGAGCCACCGCACTCACTGCTGACCACTGAGCCACCGCACTCACTGCTGACCACTGAGCCACCGCACTCACTGCTGACCACTGAGCCACCGCACTCACTGCTGACCACTGAGCCACCGCACTCACTGCTGACCACTGAGCCACCGCACTCACTGCTGACCACTGAGCCACCGCACTCACTGCTGACCACTGAGCCACCCCACTCACTGCTTACCACTGAGCCACCGCACTCACTGCTAACCACTGAGCCACCGTATACTCACAATTACTTTCACAGCACTCCCCTATTACTAAATAAACTATATATAGATTCTAGACTACCCGATTCTTTAGAATCGGGCCACCATCTAGTTGCTTTATATTCTCTGCAAATACAATCCAGAGTACACATCAGAACTTCTGTGAATTAAACTAACTTCCCTGTAACATCTTATTGTGGTCGGACAAAGCTTAAAAACTAAAAAAAAAAAAGTACTTTACTGTTCTGTTTACTTTTGATTCACCAGTTATTCATTAAAAGTCACTTTTAAAGCAAACCTACAAATTAAATGCTCTCTTTTTATTTGTCTTTATGAGAAAGTCTTGTTGTGGAAATGTTTTACAGCCCTAATAATAATAGTAGAACAAATATCTACTGTGGTTGATGGAGGTGGTGGTCCAGGAGATTAAAGCGATTTAGAGGTTTTCCGCTAAAATATTTTTATGACATGTCAATCAGTTTGAAGAATGTGAACATCACCACAGTTGTAAGCGACCTCCAGGCATAAGGAGTGGAATTATCAGAGACTGAACACACCCCTCCACCCCTGTGAGCAGGGGCTCCGGATTGTAGCACTTGCCCATAGTGACCACATGGATATCTGTGTCAGAGAAAAACAAGATTATTTGGAAATAAAAGTTCATTTGTAGCATTGTATTATGCAGCATGCCACAAAATGCATGGCAAAATGGGATCACTGATTTAAATTTATGTTCTGGTGGGTACAGAATAGGGTTTAAAGGGAATCTGTCAGCTGGTTTATGCCTCCCCAGCTATTGTGGCACCCCACATGGTCAGGGGTCACACCGGGGTATTGCACTCGTAAAAGTGGTGTAATCTTCCCCAACTGCAAGTGGATACTAGGTTGGTGGGTGGGACCCATTTTTGCACTCCCACACTAGACTAGTGGTGGGAGGTTACCCCGGGAGGGATCTAGCACCTCTGGGAAGAGAGTTAGTTGTAGTTGGAGAGGAGTTGAGGAGGAGTGTGGAGCGAGTCGAGAGGTCTAACAGGTCAGCTCCAGGCTGATCCTGAGGGAAGATGAAAGGGGATCCTGAGAGAGGGTGCCTGGCGTGTGAGTCTGAGCCCAAGAGAGAAAGGGGGAACCCCAGCATGAAGTGACCATACTCCAGGGAATTCCCCAATCCACCAGAGGAATGCCGGATCCGAGGATACGGCCAGAGTCCACCTCTGACGTCGTCAACTGGCTACTGCGGTCTGTTCACCGGCTGCGGCACCCTGCCAGACAGAGCGGTCTGCCTGCTTCTTCACTTCAAGGGAGGGAAGCCCAAGACTACCTTCAAGGAGTAATTGGGTATAGACTCATCCTAGGTGGGGAAGAAAGGACACGGGTTCGTCAACTAAGGTATACCAAGGGTACCACCCCATACCATCTGGCATCCACTTGCAGCCACCCGTAGAGCTACCTGTTTCTTTAACAACTTTTGCTGAACTGTGGACTTGCATGCTGATAACTGTTTACAGTGAAGTACCTGGGAGAGTGACTTTGCCTCCGTGTCTTTGTGCTATGATTATCAACCTCTTTGCTCACAGCAACGCTGCCCCGGAGGACCATCTCCACCTGTAGGGAGCTTTGTCATTCTCGCCGCGATACCATCACCCTCCGAAGGACAGTGGCGGCGCTGGTGACCCATCACCAGGTACTACAGGTGGCGTCACGTGACAATAACCCTTATTCCCTGTACATAACCCCTCTATTGAAGTGTCACCCAGGCCACAGGCTCAGGCACCGCCACCCGTGACATCCCCGAGAACCCCTCCGAGCCTGATACCCGAGTGCCCCAGGTCCTGGGACTCGACACTATCACTGTCTGTAGCTGCAGCTTTATAATACCAGTCTAATCATCCCTGTCTGAGCTCATAGTGTAATGTGAAAAGTGAAAGAAAAACATTTATACACTTACATTTCCTTATGTAAGGAGGCAGTCAGTCTCCAGCTTGGAGGACGTAGACTGTTTGGCAGGTTTATAGTTAACATTTCAGCCTTATGTTAGAACATGTTGTTGGGAGACCTGATGTGATGTCATAACCATGTGACTACAATAGGCGGATCTAAGTCCTTATAACAATATGAGTTTGCTCATTTAGCTCCACCCACTATAGTCACATGATCGTTACATCACATAGGTCCTTTAGCCATGCAAGTTAGTAGTTATTATCCTGCCAGACAGTCTCCCTCCTCCAAGGTGTAGACTGAAATGTAAGTGTATAAATGCTTTTTTTCACCTTTTACATGACACTATGAGCTCAGACAGGGATGATTAGATTAGAACTATAAAGCTACAGGTACAGATAATGATAGCTGGGGGGGCATAAACCACCTGACTGGTTCCCCTTAAAAGTGAATTATTGCTAATCTATCTTAAGGGTACTGTTACACGGTAAGATATCGTGAACAATATCGCTTAAACATCACGGATTTGGAGTCGTTCAAACGACATCGTTAGTACGTCGTTGCGTCTGACACCGAGATACGACTACAATAAATCGTTGGATCGCTGATCGCAGATTTGAGAACATGTTCTCAAATCACACGATCTTCGATCATTCAACCTGCTGCATCGTTGCGTGTGACACCACGATAACGATTACGTTAGCAATTTCTGGGATCGTGAAAACAATCCCGTAGGCGTGCCTTGGCATTGTGTTTTCCACGACCCATCTGCGCCAATTGGTGGTCTGTACTGCGTTCCGATTGGCTGGCATTGGTTCATGGCAAAACCGCCATATTTGATGTACCGTGCATTGATCAGTAGACTCATTGACTTTTTTATTCTTTAAACTATCAGTAAACACATTTAAACAAGGAGACTCATTGAAGTCGCCATCCTTTCCTCTAGGTGTTGAAGTACCCTCGTGTGGATGAAAATTAAATTTTATACTAACGAAAGATTTGTGCATATATATATATAGATAGATATATATATATATATATATATGTGTATGTGTGTTCATGTTAAATACTTATTTGCTGTCTTACAAATGTAGGAGCCCACATGTGCACCATATGTCAATAAATATACACATATGGAAACCTGTGGCACCCTGGCACCCTGTTGGGCACCACAGAACTCTTGGTACACAAATGGAGTGGAAACAGCAAGCATCACTCACAAATAAATAAAACACCTAACAACACCTTTAGACACCCTGTTTCACCCCAGGCCTCTAGGGGGAGCTCCACTGGTCACTTTAAGCCTTAACTGGCCCAAGCAGTGTCGATGAAATCACCGTAACTCACGACAATAAGTAATAACCTTTATCTGTTCAGCCAACCCTATTGATCTGGACCACCTGGCCTACACAGGCTGGGACGCGGAACCGTGACAGGGAGAAGCGATAGACGGGGACGTGCACACCCCGGCTACGGTGAGTCAAACCTTCAGAATGTCATTGGACACAGTGGCGGAACGATCGCGGACGCAGCAGTCGTGGCTGAGACCAGGCCCGCCCATGTAGGGGGCCAGTGCCTCCCTGCAGGGGAACCCGTGCCTCCAGCCGCCTGCCGCGATCGCGTGTGTCCAAGGAGAGGAGGGAGAACGGGAAGTGAGCGAAGGCTCACTTCCTGCAGCCGCGCCCACCCCTCCTCTCCTCTCAACGGCGGGGCAGCTGACCGCGGGAGGCACACATTACGGCAAGTCCAACCCTAACTATCCACCACACCCCCCCAACCCCCGCCCCCCGCTCAACAACTCTGCATGAGGGCAATACTAAAATTTCCCACTAGCACCCTCCCCCACCCCCCCTCCCCACTCCTCACCTATGGGACCCCGATGTAAATGCTGCACCGGGGCCCGCAGAGGTGATGTTACGCCCCTGATTGGACATGTATGTCTGGCACATTGTTATCTAAAGTAACATGTATTATTTGAAATCAGAGATGCAAAGTCCATACACACATTTGTACACATAACCAAACATGTACAGTTAAATTTACACATGCATATGTATGTATATGCACATGTACACATTGAGGTCCTGATACATACTTATACACATGCATACATAGTCGCAGAAGCAACTATATCTGAGGGATCATAGTTATAACAATGCAAATACATCATAATATGTCATAACTGATTAGGGACACAGCCTGTCAACCATGGGCCACGCACAAGCGTTCCCGTCTGACATATTGTGACCGCAGCAGTGTCTCTGAAAAGGGTAACCACTGCATGTGCTGGCACTTCTTTTGCGGACGCTGAAGCGTGATGTAATGATGTTGTAGTATGCTCCACCCTGTGTTCATGCTGCCTATTCTGCCACAGCATAAAGATAGCTGCCCAGTGTTGCTCAGCACCATGGGGAGATGCGGAGCTCATGCTCCTCAGCAACATGTGTGACCGGCGGGAGTACTGCTGCAATTTACACCATGAGCAGCTGCCTCTGCACAAGCAGGCAGCGCACAACAAAATTGAGAGGGCACTTAGGAGAAGGCTGGGGGTTGAGTGGACAACTGTGCAGATCCGCAAGAAAATTGCGGGCTTGAGATACAAGGCCAGGGACCACATTGCCACCATCTGGGCACGGATACAGAGAATGCGTGGTGAGTATTTACAAACCCACATACAGCCATGGTTCATGACAACACCAAAAACACTACTTTCAATACATGGAAGTTGACCCTGTCTGATAGTGACACCGAAGTGATGATGATGATACTTGATCACTGTTCATGTGCAGGGGGTGCAGAGAGGGGCATGAAGGGCCAGCCTACACTCATATGTATTGCATGTATTACCAGCTACATTGTTGTGTAAGCAGATGAACAACACATACAGCAGTGTAGTAAGCATGAAGGCAGCATGGCCACATTGGACCTTATTTAGGGCTAGACAACAGACACACTGAAAATATGGTCTTCCTTGCTTGGATATCCCAGCCCATACCCTGCTTCACCTTGGAGACATTTGTTTAACCAATGCAATCACTGGATTCTGTGACATGGCGGACAAAAGACTCACTCACTGTCAGGTTATGTTGTCAATATGTATTTGAATCATGAGTAATGAAGGGGCACTATGGTACCAACTCTCCTTTCAGTGCAGTGATATCAAGGTTGTCATATGTCCTTTAATAATGGACTAAACAAAGGTGATCCTGAAGCTGGTGAACCTTGGTAGTGTGTGTGTACAGGACAGCCAACATCAGAATTCTGCCTTTTAAACTTGTATGGCCACTGTAGTGTTGTAGTGCAGATGACGATGAATCCAGAAGCACACACAGATACGCTGAACTGCTCAGTCGAGCGGCCATACTTTAATGAATTCTCTTCCCTTTCCCAGCTCCCTCTTTTCCTGCCACAGCTCCTCCTCTATCTTACATCACTGTTACTAGGCAGAAAAAGCAAACAGGGAAGACAACAAGCAAACTGCAGAAGATATAACAACATGACACGAAGTTTCTTAAAATGAGACACCTTTCTAGTGACCTGATGATTTTGGTTTTTAGCAGTAATCATGGTGCCTCTGATCTGTGTGACATGAAAGGGCTCGGGATAGTATGGCGATGCAAACTTGTCGCTAGGTCTCAGTCTCTTTACAAGAACCCAATCACCCACCTTTATTTCTGGATGCTTGTAACGGCGTCTACTTTTTTCTGCATACTGCTTCATTTTATCCTTAGTGACGGAATCATTAATAGCAATTGGGGTTTCGACAGGAACTGACGGAATGCATGGAATTTTGACGCGCAAGGGCCTGCTGAACA
This sequence comes from Allobates femoralis, assembly GCA_033576535.1. NCBI lineage: Eukaryota > Metazoa > Chordata > Amphibia > Anura > Aromobatidae > Allobates > Allobates femoralis. Next base: position 473,619,536 of record JARQOC010000005.1, read on the forward strand.
ATGCCGTTGCTGGTGGTATCCCAGTAGTGGAGTGTGGTGTTGCTCGGTACTGTCTAAGGAATCTATGTAATTTTTGTTGCGAGTCCTTGTGCTCCATGGTAGCAATGATCAGGGTCTTGTTGATTGATTGTGTGAATCGTTCCACTTCTCCATTGGCTTGAGGCCAATACGGAGTTATTTTCCTGTGGGAGAAACCAAGATAAGTTGCCAATGACTGAAAGTCTGTGCTATTGAATGGAGGTCCATTGTCCGTCTTCACTGTCTCGGGTATGCCATAAGCCGAGAAAATCTTGTCTAATTTTGGTATAACAGAACTGGCTGATGTTGTCGAAACATGTTCAATGACTGGAAACCGAGAATAGTCATCCATGACCGCCAACAGGTAGGAGCGGTCCGGTAAAACACAAAAATCAACACTGACAGCAGTTCATGGGCTCTTTGGCAGGGGTGTCATTTGTAAAGGCGCATACCTATGGTCAACTATAGTTGCTTAACAAGGAATGCATGTTTGAATCAATGCCTCTACTCTTTTGTCCAGTCCTGGAAACCATACTTTTTCTCGAAGTAGTTGCTTTGTTTTTACCACCCCTTGATGTGCCTCGTGGGCCAGCTCAAGTACACGGTCCTCCAGTTACTGAGGTATCACCAGGCGATTGTCACGCAACAGCAGATTTGAGTCCGACACTGAGAGTGAATGTCGTGCATTAAAGAAAGCCTCGACTTCCGGTTCCGGCGCCGACATGACCAGCCGCGTTTAGCGAGGCTCCGGATCCCGCCGCGGCAATCCAGCATCATCCAGCCCTCCTGCACATCAACTGCCACGAACTGCCCTCAGTCAGCAGCCCGGGACCGCGAGGCACCCAGACGCAGATCGGGATGGACCGGTATGTGACAAAAAAGGGGGAGGCGGACCGGTCTCTCCCGCAGCACGCGGCCGCGTCTAATGGCGCCCGTGACCAGGACGGGAGGGGTGAGCGTGCCTGCAGCCCCGAGCGGAGAGTTGACACCCTGAGGGGGCCCAGCACTGATGAGGCAACAAACAACAGCGGGGGACAATCAGAATGGTCCGTGGGAGAGACCCAGACCCCGATAGGCAACAGTAGCAGCAGTAATGGAAGCTGCTGCAGCAGTATAAGCCAGGAAGGGGAACACCAACCGGGTCTGCAGGGGGATGAAAGACATGAACAGCCTGAAGCCACAGTAATGCAGAGAGGTGAAATGCAGACTGCACAGGCAACAGGAGGATGGCAGTACCATCACCAGATAGACTATAAAGTATTGGCTAAGGAGCTGGCAATTCACATGGCTGAAGAATTCAAATCAGCAGTAGCTGACATGGTAAAAGTCAAAACCAAAGAACTCACAACAACAGTGGGGGATCATACACTTAGAATTGAAGAGACAGAAGTTAGAATAAGCTCTGCTGAAGACAGGATACTAGAACTTGAAGACCAGGTAGAGGCCCTACAAAAGAGATCCGACTACGCATTCTCAAAGCTGGAAGATATTGAGAATAGGTCACGAAGGAGTAATCTTAAAATAGTAGGGCTCCCAGAATCTGTTCCAGTGGGTCAGCTTGAAGAAATCTTTGAAGTGGACCTCCCCAAAGCTTTGGGGGTAATGCACAGATGTAAAACGGAAAGAACTCATAGACTTGGGCCACCTAAAGAGAGTATACCCACTTCAACTGGGGACACCAGAAGCACCCTTTCAACGAGAAGTGTTAACAATAACATTAATAACAAACCGAGACACGCCATCGCCAAATTTCTGAATCATAGGGATAAGGAGGAGATCCTGAGAGCTTATAAGGCCAGAAGACATCCCCTGACACTATATGGCCATAAAGTTTTGGTTTTTGCGGACTACTCGGTGGAAGTTACTCGCCGCAGAAGAGCCTTTAGCGAGGCTTGCTCCCTACTCTACAAAAGAAATGTGCGATTCCAATTAAACTTTCCAGCTACCCTGAGATTCAACGCGAGAGACGGTACACCAATGACTTTCATGGACCCAGGGGAAGCAATGAAAGAGATACTAGAGAACACTCGTTCACCGAAAGCTGTGACCCCAACGACTGCGACTGCAACCACGGATAAAATGCCAAAAACATCGGCACCAGATATGGAATCGGAGGAGGAACGTGATTCTGTCAGATCCTACAGACTACGCTCGGCCGCCGTAAATGAAAATTCCTCATCCAGCAATGGGACTCCTAAACAACAATGCCAAACAGGAGGTCGCTGGCAAAAGAAGAAATGATGCGACCAAACTTAGCGACCGGGAGATGATATCAACGCAACACTCAGCACTAAGATGTCCGTGATTCCTGTTAACCATCGGCGATGGTCCGAATTACATGGAGGAGCCTGATCCTCTCCTTTTCATTCCCTCCCCCCCCCCTCCTCTTCTTATCTATGTAAATCCCTGTGTTTATTGTTTGTTTGTTTATTTTTGTCTTCTCTCTATCCCCCTCCCTTTTCCTGTGTGTTTTTTTTTTTTTTTTTTTTTTTTTTTTTCTCAGCATTTATACGCCTGAAACACAAGGAGAACAGAAGAGAAACTGGACAACCGTTTAAGCAGAAACACTCCAATCTGCACAAGATATAAGTGATGCACTTTATGGACTCTTATTGTTGATGGGGGGGGTGGAGAGGGAGGGAGAGGAATTGGTTGGGGAAACTTTGGGTAAAGGGGAAACAGTTATATCTCTTCAGAGTTATATGTGTCTGCATATATATAAAATGACTAGTTTAGTAATGTTTGTAATAATTCGAACTACCCCAAGAAGCATTGAACACGAGGATACTCGTATAGAGATTTTAAACAGTTATGTGATGATGATTACAACAAGAAATAAGGTGGTGTTGTGGTTAGTCAATGAAGAATTGGGAAATTCAAGGGCATATGCTACACTGCAAATATGGAATTTATAATCAGCTGGTTGTCGTGGCGGGGTGGGACGCTCCCATAAGGGCTGTATTGAAGGGAAGAAGAGAAGACGAATATAAAGACAGAATAGGAGAAGGAGAGTACACTAACATGTGGGAAAAACTGGGGAAAGGGAGGGTACCTAGAGCTAGCAACAACAGTTTAAAGGAATATCACCACCATAATGAAGAAACATATGCCAAAAGGAAAACACGGGGAAAAAAGATAGCGGAGCGTAAGGAGCAACACTTATCAAACCATTACTTAGATACCAACCGCGATGGTTAGGTGGGTCTCCTGGAATGTAAAGGGTATGCGCTCCCCAGCAAAGCGCATGATGATTTTACGACACCTTAAAAGACTCCGCACAGATATTGCCTTGCTCCAGGAGACCCACCTGACGTCTGAGGACTTCTTTAGATTAAAAAAATTGTGGGTGGGGGAGATTTATGGATCGGGAGCGGTTGAGAAGAAGGCGGGAGTCTTAATTTTAATACATAGGTCTTTACCACACAAAATCCTGTCCACACAGATAGATAATGGAGGCAGGATAATACAGATGACCATACAGATTCAGAAGGACATATTTTCTGTATACAATATATATGCACCAAATACAAACCAAAAAAACTTTCTTCCAAGATTTGCAAAATAGACTCCTAACCGATGAGGGACACAACAGGATAGTGGGTGGCGACTTCAACATGGTACTAAACCAGGAGGAAGACAGGAGACATTCGCCACCTTTGAGAGGGAGAGATCAACCGCCAACGAGACTGCGCACAGAAAACTTTCTTGAACCTATTTTTACAGTGGTGAACATGACGGATGTATGGAGGACGGTTCATCCTCTTGAAAGAGAATATACCCATTTCTCCCACCCCCATGGATCTTGGTCCAGAATAGACATGTTCTTCACTACTCCTACGATATTACAAAGACTAATTGAAATTAAAATTGAGGACATGGTGATTTCTGACCATGCCCCATTGGTGATGGAATCCAAAGATACTTATGAGAAAGGGTTGGATTATCTATGGAGATTCCCAGATACGTTTATTAAAGATGAAAACTTTGTTTCCCTCCTCAGAGAATGGTGGACGATATACTCGAGAGACAACGAAACCCATCGCTCCGATCCAGGCTTATTCTGGGAGGCGGCGAAGGCGGTACTGAGAGGTAATGTAATGGCTTACAGCATGGGGATGAAAAAAAAAATTAAAGAGCAATTCGTAAAAGCAAGCCTGGAAGTCAGGAATGCCTATTCCACATATAAAAATACGATGGCTGACTCTGATAAAGAGACATGGCAGCTAGCCAAAGAAGCATTTGATATGTGGGCAAGACGTAGAGAAACTATCTATAAAAGTAGAATGGAACTTAGTCTCCACAAATTCGGCGATAAAGCCGGTAGATTGCTGGCACGACTATCCCGGGGTACACAGATCTCACCTCCCATCCAAAAAATAATAGACAGTAGAGGTAATACGTGGACCAATCCTAAAGATATTAATCAGGCATTAGGAAAATTCTATGCATCCCTATATTCAGATAGAGACCCTGAAACACCCAGTCAGACAGACTTACTTCATAGGTACCGTCTCCCAACACTAATAGAAGAGGATAAACAATTTCTAAACAGCCCAGTTACGACGGAGGAAATAGAGAGCGCAATTAAAACCATAAATTCAGGCAAAGCGCCCGGACCAGATGGATACAATGGGGCTTTCTTTAAAGCCCTCAGAGAACAGATTTCCCCTGTACTACGAGACCTATTTAACTCAATACTGCAGGGCGCTCCCATACCTGATAGAATGAACCTGGCCCATATAAAACTCATACCCAAACCAGGAAAGGTACTAACAGATCCGGCGAGCTTTAGGCCAATCTCCCTGATAAATCAGGATCTAAAACTCCTTTCTAAAATAATGGCGGACAGACTAGCAACAATTATGCCTAAATTGATACCTCCTCACCAAGCCGGATTTATAAAGGGCAGATCGACCACCACTAATATCAGAAGAGCGCTGCTGCTGATAGATGTCATGGGGAAAAAAGTGGGATTAGAGAGGGGGGACCCAGCCATGATCACACTAGATGCGGAAAAAGCATTTGATAATGTAAAGTGGTCATGGCTGGGTACAGTTTTGGATTCCATAGGGATGGAGGGTCCTTTCAGACAATATATCCAATCCTTGTACAACAACCCAAAAGCATGCATTAGCACTCCTGGCTACCTATCCAACACCTTCCCTCTGCAAAAAGGAACAAGACAGGGTTGCCCGTTATCCCCTCTACTTTTTAACCTGGCAATAGAACCTTTGGCACTCTATCTAGAAAAAAGCTCGATTTACGAGGGTTTTAAAGTGGGAACTAGAGAAATTAAACTGTCACTTTTTGCGGATGATATTATTCTATATGTGCAAAACCCAACGAGAGACTTACCCCAAATATTGACCACAATCGAAATTTTAGGCAAACAGTCGGGCTTTTCTCTTAACAAAGAAAAATGTGAAATTATGTTCATCAACCCGAAAAGTAGACACTCACAAAAAGCACAATTTTGCGAACTCCCCATAGCTAAAGAAAGTATCAAGTACTTGGGCATACAATTGGCTAGATGTCCTAATCTGACATACAAACTTAACTTTACGCCAATTCTCTCAAAAATTGAAAAAGAATTGACAGGCTGGGCTAAGCTGCCACTATCTTTGATGGGAAGATGCCATCTGCTCAAGATGATCAGTTTCGCCAGGCTCTTATACCCGCTTCAGACTCTCCCCATGCTGTTGAGGCATACAGACATACTTAAATTGAACAAAGCTTTCTCAAAATTCCTGTGGAGGGGAAGAAAAGCCAGGTTGGCTCTTGGTGTCCTGATGCAGTCGAGACAAGAGGGAGGATTACAGCTCCCAGATATTCGCGGATACAACTTGATATGTATCCTGCGTAATGTACTCGACTGGATGAAGGGAACCAACAGACACTCCGATGTGTTACTAGAAGGAGAATTTGCTAAACCGTGGGAATTGTCAGCTCTGCTGCACTCTCCAATGCCTTACATACCCAAAAAACTTAAGAATACGGTTATTTACAGAGACACAATAGCAACATGGAAGGCGGTAAGGAAAAAACTAAATTTATCGTGGAAAATATCCAAGATACTTAACCCTTGGAAATGCCCGGCTTTCCAACTGGGTAATGAAAATCAACTCTTTACGGCTTGGAGGGAAAGAGGCATTAAAACCTTGGGCGACCTTATTAACACTGGGGAGAGGAGATGGATGACTGAAAACGAGGTCCTACAAACTTATAATCTTCCTCGATTTCAGGCTATGCAATATCGACAGATTGACCACTATCTCCTCTCCCAACTACGAGATATCACTGGGGAGATAGATGATAATCTGTGGACCAACATAATGGAACTGAACGAGGGAGATATTTCCATTACCTCTCTTTATGCTAAACTGCAGGCAGCTCTGAGACCAGCAAGGAGGACTAATCTCTTTGCAAAATGGAAAAAACATATTGAAGACCCTGACCTCGCACAGAAAATACTGGAAGGATGGGAAGACTTTAGGAGATATGTCCACAATGAAAGGTGGAGAGACTCACAATTTCGGATCATACATGGGACTATACAGGCATTTAATATACCACATACTCAAAATAACCAGGACCGATGGTTAGAATGCCCTAAATGTAAGTCCCCTATGACAGATCTGGAACATGGTCTCTGGTCCTGTCCTGCCTCTCATTTGTTCTGGAAGGAAGTGGAAAGATGGACAAAGGATCTATGCAAGGGACTAGATAGGCTGAACCCAATGATGTGGCTTTTCCACTATAAAGAAGGCGTGGGGGGAAAGGAGCAGCTGCACATATTGTTCCACTATATCGCTATCACTGCAAAGAGACTTTTATTGCAGTCTTGGCTGAATGATAAACCGCCTGATCTACAGCAGGTCAAAGCTTCCTTACGGGCTGTTCTCACAATCGAATCCTTAGATACACTGCGCAATCCCACCAAGCTAACAGCAAAATTCTTCTACAAATGGAGGGGGTTCATTGAACTTGAATTTACAGACGCTGAAATTAAGACTTTTATGATACCACATAGATCATCTACCTGGTATGCCAGAGAGGACTTAGAAGACGCACTGGGCAGACTCAAATGCGCTGACTATCGATAGACCCCCCAATAGACATATAGAAATAGAATGAACGACCACAAAGGCTGTTGCTATGCTATGCTATCTAGGAAGGGAGGTGGGCGGGTGTAAAGGGATTTATACTTGTCTAACTGTTAGCTGTTACATCGCAAGGACATAAACACAAGAGTGAATACATGTATGAGTATGCAATAATGTAAATTTATGCTATTGAAAGATAACTTTATGCAAGATATGTCATGAAACATATGTTTTTGTTCAATATTAAACAATAAAAATGATGGTTCAAAAAAAAAAAAGAAAGCCTCCAAGTAACCTACTCGATCTGGTGGTTGAAGGCGAGCCTCAGCAAGAAAACAGCTCCATTTCTTAGACCGAACAGATTCTATCACCAACTGGAGTTGGGGATCAGAGTCCACCGCCTGTTGTATTTTCTCCATAGTCATAGCTCTTGGCACTGAATGTGCAGCAACGAAATTTACATGTTCCTCCGCTAGAATAGTTGCTGGAATGTTGTCCTTAGTAGGTTGTGGTATTGGGTGTCTTGAGAAATAGTCTGCCGGGTTTCCAACTCCTGCCTCATATCTCAGTTGAAGATGGTAGTTCTGTAAGCGGAACAACCAGCGTTCAATTCGTGGAGGGGGTTTGGAAGAGTGTTTGTTGAAAATTGGAACAAGCGGTTTGTGGTCACTTATGACTGTGAACTTGTGTCCGAAGAGGTACAGATGAAAGTGAAGGCATCCTCACACAACTGCAAGAGCTTCCCTTTCAGTTTGTGAGTAGTGCTGTTCTGTATCTGTTAATGTCTTGCTTGCATAGGAAATTGTAGAAATGTTGCCATTGTTGGACACTTGTGTGAGAATTGCACCCAGGCCTACTGGGCTAGCGTCTACAATCAGATCTGTGGACTTTAATGGGTCAAAGTAAGCCATGACGGTGTCACCAGTTAGGCTGCACTTCAACGCGTCAAACGATGCTTGATGCTCAGTACCCCATGACCAAGGAATATCTTTCTTTGTGAGTTGTCTCAGGGGTTCAGAAATAGTGGCTAGGTCGGGTATGAATCGTCCACAGTATGTGACCAGTCCTACAAAGCTGCGAACCTCTGAGGCATTTTGAGGTTGACCAGCAGATTTGATGGCAGTGACTTTCTGAGGCTCTGCTGACACACCTTGTCCTGAAAAGATGTATCCAAAAATATTTAATGACGTTTGGTTGAACTCACATTTTGATGGATTGACAGTTAGATTGCAGGCTTGCAGTCCCTGAAACACTTGCTCCAGGCGACTGTCATGTTCTTCTTGGGTTGTTCCGTATATGAGAATGTCATCACTGACGTTGAGGACTCCCGCTATTCCAGACAGAACCTGACTGATAACATTTTGAAAAATTTCTGCGGCTGATGAGATACCAAAGTTCAACCTCTTGAACCTACGATGGCCCATATGAGCACTAAAAGTTATGATGTGATGAGTCTGGATGCAACTCAAGTTGATGATAGCCGGATTTTAGATCAATTTTTAAAAACACATTTGCGCCATTCAGATCTGTGAGAATGTCATCAATAGTAGGCGTAATGTGCCTTTCTCTTTGAATAGCTAGATTGGCATGCCGCATATCCACACAAAGCCTGACTCCTCCCTCGGGCCTAAAAATGCTACATCTTCATAATGTGTCTCATTGGCCCAGCATCTCCATGGCCTTGATATTGTTTTAGCTACTGTATGTTTTGTGCCTTGACCCATACTTTAATGTCTTATCCAACAGCTGGTCAAGAGCGTCTGACCTGAGATGTGTGGGGTGGGGGTGGGGCAGGGCAAGCTGCTGTGTGTGTATTTGTGTGTCTGTGTGTGAGACAGGCTACTGTGTGTGTATTTGTGTGTAAGGACAGGCTGCTGTGTATGTTTGAGTGTGTGTAAAGACAGGCTGCTGTGTGTATGTGTGTGTGTGAGGACAGGCTGCTGTGTGTGTGTGTGTGTGTGCGGACAGGCTGCTCTGTGTGTATGTGTGAGGACAGGCCGCTGTGTGTGTATGTGTGAGTGTGTGTGTGGTTGTGTGAGACAGGCTGCTCTGTATGTATGTGTGAGTGTGTGTGAGACAGGCTTCTGTGTGTATGTGTGTGTGTGTGAGGACAGGCTGATGTGTGTGTGTCTGCGTGTGAGGACAGGTCGCTGTTTGTGTGTGAGTGTGTGTCTGTGTGTGAGGACAGGCTGCTGTATATGTGTGTCTGTGTGTGAGGACAGGCCACTGTGTATGTGTGAGTGTGTCTGTGTGTGAGGACACGCCACTGTGTATGTGTGAGTGTGTGTGAGGACAGGCTGCTGTGTGTATGTGTGTGTGTGTGTGAGACAGGCTGATGTGTGTGTGTGTGTGTCTGTGTGTGTGGACAGGCTGCTGTGTGTGTATGTGTGAGTGTGTGTGAGACAGGCTGTTGTGTGTATGTGTGAGTGTGTGTGAGGACAGGCCTCTGTGTGTGAGTGCATGTCTGTGTGTGAGGACAGGCCGCTGTGTATGTGTGAGTGTGTCTGTGTGTGTGTGAGGACAGGCTGCTGTGTGTATGTGTATGTGTGTGTGTGAGGATAGGCCACTGTGTATGTGTGAGTGTGTCTGTGTGTGAGGACAGACCGCTGTGGGTGTATGTGTGAGTGTGTGTGAGGACAGGCTGCTGTGTGTGTATGTGTGAGTGTGTGTGAGACAGGCTGCTGTGTGTATGTGTGAGTGTGTGAGTGTGTGTGAGGACAGGCTGCTGTGTGTGTCTGCATGTGACGACAGGCCGCTGTTTGTGTGTGAGTGTGTGACTGTGTGTGAGGACAGGCCGCTGTGTATGTGTGAATGTGTCTGTGTGTGAGGACAGGCCGCTGTGTATGTGTGAGTGTGTGTGAGGACAGTCTGCTTTGTGTGTATGTGTGTGTGTGTGTGTGTGTGAGACAGGCTGATGTGTGTGTGTGAGTGTGTGTCTGTGTGTGTGGACAGGCTGCTGTGTGTGTATGTGTGAGTGTGTGTGAGACAGGCTGCTGTGTGTATGTGTGAGTGTGTGTGAGGACAGGCTGCTGTGTGTGAGTGTGTGTCTGTGTATGAGGACAGGCCGCTGTGTATGTGTGTGTGAGGACAGGCTGCTGTGTGTGTGTGTGAGACAGGCTGCTGTGTGTGTATGTGAGTGTGTGTGATGACAGGCTGCTGTGTGTGTGTATGTGTGTGTGGGGACAGGCTGTTGTATGTATGTGTGAGTGTGTGTCTGTGTTTGAGAACATGTTTCTGTGTGTGTATGTGTGAGTGTGTGTGGTGTGTGGGGACAGGCTGCTGTGTGTGTGTGAGTGTGTGTGAGGACAGGCTGCTTTGTGTGTGTGTGTGTGTGTGTGGTGTGTGAGACAGGCTGCTGTGTGTGTGTGAGTGTGTGTCTGTGTGTGGACAGGCCACTGTGTATGTGTGAGTGTTTTTGTGTGTGAGGACAGGCCGCTGTGTGAGTGTGTGTGAGGACAGGCTGCTGTGTGTGTGTGTGTGTGAGACAGGCTGCTGTATGTGTATGCGTGAGTGTGAGACAGGCTGCTGTGTGTGTATGTGTGAGTGTGTGTGGGGACAGGCTGCTGTGTGTATGTGTGAGTGTCTCTGTGTGTGAGGACAGGCTGCTGTGTGTGTATGTGTGAGTGTGTGTGAGGACAGGCTGCGTGTGTGTGTGTGTGTGTGAGACAGGCTGCTGTGTGTGTATGTGTGAGAGTGTGTGAGACAGGCTGTTGTGTGTATGTGTGAGTGTGTGTGAGGACAGGCCGCTGTGTGTGTATGTGTGAGTGTGTGTGTGAGACAGGCTGCTGTGTGTGTATGTGTGAGTGTGTGTGAGGACAGGCGGCTGTGTGTATGTGTTTCTGCGTGTGAGGACAGGCCTCTGTTTGTGTGTGAGTGTGTGTCAGTGTGTGAGGACAGGCCGCTGTGTATGTGTGAGTGTGTCTGTGTGTGAGGACTGGCCGCTGTGTATGTGTGAGTGTGTGTGAAGACAGGCTGCTGTGTGTGTGTGTGTGAGACAGGCTGCTGTGTGTGTATGTGTGAGTGTGTGGGGACGCTGCTGTGTGTGTATGTGTGAGTGTGTGTGGGGACAGGCTGCTGTGTGTATGTGTGAGTGTGTGTCTGTGTTTGAGAACATGTTTCTGTGTGTGTATGTGTGAGTGTGTGTGGTGTGTGGGGACAGGCTGCTGTGTGTATGTGTGACTGTGTGTCTGTGTTTGAGGGCAGGCTGCTGTGTGTGTGTGTGTGTGAGTGTGTATGTGTGTGAGAACAGACTACTATGTTTGTGTGTCTGTGTGTGAGGACAGGCTGCTGCGTGTGTGTATATGTGTGGCAGGCGCTGCATGTGTGTGGGGTCGGTGTAGGCTGCTACGTGTGTGTGGGGGCCGGGACAGATTGCTGCATGTGTGTGGGTGCTGGATCAGGTTGCTAAATGTGTGTGGTGACGGGGTAGGCTGTGCATGTGTGTGGGGACTGGGGCAGGCTGCTACATGTGTATGTGTGTGTGTGTGTGTGTGTGTGTGTGAGAAGGCAGGCTGCATGTGTGTATATGTGTAATCCTCAGTATCTGTATTCCTATGTATATATACACTGCACATTACTGCTTCTTCTGTCCTATATACTGGGTGTAATCCTCAGTATCTGTATTATTCTGTATATATACACTGCACAGTACCACTTCTCCTGTCCTGTATACTGGGTGTAATCCTCAGGATCTGTATTATTCTGTATATACAATAGGGTATAATGGTGTGCACACCGCGTGGGTGGTGAGTGGAGGTGCCAACTAACAGGATTTCTTCAATCCCAGTAAATACAAATATGGATACAAAGTTGCACACTCCTTTAGATGTTTTTGATGCAAGGTTTATTATGAACAGTTAATGGCCACAGATGTCAACGCGTTTCGGCTTTAACCAAAGCCTTGATCACGACAATTGGCAGGTGTGGGTCATGGAATGTTCTAGGATAAGATTGGAAAGAGGCGTCTTTCCTTGGTGGCGAACGCTCGATTAAGGTGGTTTGCTTTATTTCAATAATTCCCAAATGGGGATAGGCGTTTTTCAGCACGGTCCTTCTTTCAGTGATAGGTCCTCCTCAGTCAGAGTCCTGGTAGGAATGAGCTCATGAGCCGATTGTCGTGATCAAGGCTTTGGTTAAAGCCGAAACGCGTTGACATCTGTGGCCATTAACTGTTCATAATAAACCTTGCATCAAAAACATCTAAAGGAGTGTGCAACTTTGTATCCATATTTTTATTCTGTATATATACAGTGCACAGCACCACTTCTCCTGTCCTGTATACTGGGTGTAATCCTCAGTATCTGTATTATTCTGTATATATTCACTACACAGTACCACTTCTCCTGTCCTGTATACTGGGTGTAATCCTCAGTATCTGCATTATTCTGTATATATACACTGCACAGTGCCTCTTCTTCTGTCCTGTGTACTGGTGTAATCCTCAAAAAAACAAGATGCCAGCACATCCGGAAATTGCAAAAAAATATATATGTGTATCTACACCTGTTAATGCCAAACTGCAGAAAAATAGAGACATTTCGCAAGAGATTATCGAAATAATCTCTTGAGCCACTCTTCCACACCAAGGAATGTCTCAGATAGAGTGGTCCTAACTCTACGTATTTTTATATTTCTGATGTGTCCAGTAGATAACATAATACAGTGTAAAGAGGACCATTTAAAGCAAACACTCACCCATACATGTCAGACATTGCTTCCCATGCTGCCAGGAGGTCTGGTGGATGAAGAGCAACTGTGGCTCAGACACCTGCAGCCTGCACCACAGGTGTCTGGGCTATTTCACAGTTTAACCCCCACCAGCCCATCCCGTCCTTATGGGTAAAGCATGTCAAGTTTGGGTGAATGAAGCTGATGTGAAAAAACCGGAAGGCTGGAGGAGACAGCTGCATGTGAACAGCTACCAAAAATAACAGAGTCAAATGCAGATGGCAACAGACAATTTCTAGCGTGCACGGCGAGTGGTGGTTAGCCACTCAAACCAAACCAGAGAAAAACACAAGATGCCAGCACAGCCGGAAATTGCAAAAAAATATATGTGTATCTACACCTGTTAATGCCATACTGCACAAAAATAGAGACATTTTGCAGGAGATTGCAGCATTGAATCTCCTGAGCCACTCCCCCAGCGTCAAGGAAGTCTCCGTTGGAGTAGTCCTAACTCTACGTATTTTTATATTTCTCATGTGTCCTGTAGACAGCATAATACAATGTAAAGAGAATCATTTAAAGCAAACACTCACCCATACATGTCAGACATTGATTGCCCTGATGACGGTGCCCGGAGTGGCACTGAAACGCGTAGGTGGAAATAAAGAAGGGGAGTCTTTCATTTAAAGACTTTTGACTGATTATTTCAAGCGGCGCGGACCGTCTATACACCATCCCTGGATCTGGATATTCTTACACGTGCAACGTGGCGGTGGAGGCCCTGCAGCAGCTTCCAACTACATGCTATCAAAACTAGTTGTGGGTGCACACAACTAGATCAGGTGAGTGCACCTCTTTGTGATCTGTGTGGACAGTCAGTGTCATATTAATAGGGCACTATTGCGCCTCGTTTGTCTCCTTTTATCTTTCCTACTGTTGTCAGAGCGGTGGTTTTGAATTTTGATTTTCAGTATTTAAATGTTGTTTCATTTGATTATCCTCAATATGGAAGTCATCACTTCTCTTCTGTATAGGTGATGATTTGCCCTTCGCTCTGGATTTGACTGGTGGGACCCCACAATCCTGAAAAACGTGGCTTTGAAGATCACCATATAAATGGCTTTGGTAGATTGTATACTCTGCTACATCATTCACATGTGGCTTTTCAAATAACTCCTTTAAGAAAGTGATGAGGCCACGGCAACTTAAAGTGAACCTGTCAGCTCCATAAAGCCCCCAGGCTATCACTACCTTTCCCTGCACCTTCCTATTACTACTCTAACTATCCCTTTCTGTGCTAAATGTGCCCTGTGACTGTGTAATAAAAGCTTTTTATCACTCACTCATTAGTATGATAATGAACAGGGGGGCTACCTTTGCTAGCCCCCCTGGGAATCCTCTCTGTGTCCCGTTGTCGCGTCCTGTATAGTTTATCATGCCCCGATGGGCGTGATGTTGATATCCAAAAGCGCGCCCCCCAGCCTGGCTTGCTCCGATCTGCTGAATGGCGGGTGTGACACCGAGCGTTGTAATTTCCGGCACTCATCCACAGAGTTGCGCATTGCGCATGCTCTGTGGAGCACATTACATCAGCTCATCACAGATATCATCACAGAAGAGCTGACATAATGCGCTCCATAGAGCATGCGTACTGTGCAGCCTGAAGTCCTGCCTGCGGAGTACTGGAAATGACGCGTTTGAGTGATAAAAAGCTTTTTACACAGTCACAGGGCATATTTAGCACAGAAAGGATAGAGTAGTAATAGGAAGATGCAGGGGCAGATAGCCTGGGAGACTTTATGGAGGTGACAGGTTCCCTTTAAAAGCAAACTTCACTGATCGGGGCTAATGGGTGATACAGTGTGTGGGCTGGTGGGTGTGTTTTCCAGGGCTGCTTTCTCATCCCAGTCTGGCCCTGATTATATATATATATATATATATGTATATATAAATATATATATTGTAGTCCGCAACCTTTATATATATATTTAAAATTTTGTATCCATTTAATGATCATTTGCATATCATTAACATACCTGTCAATGCAGTTTTTTTCCATAATTTCACATCTCTTTTTCTTTGTGTTGCAATTTCAATGTCGAAGAGTATTTGTATACATACAGTGCAGTGGTGTGAAAAAGAATCATTCTTCTGCATATTTTTCATACTTAAATCTTTCAGATCACCAAACAAATTTAAATATTAGTCAAAGATAATGCAAGTAAATACAAAATTCAGTTTTTAAATGAAGGTCTCTATTATTAAGGGAAAAAGAATCCAAACCTATAGGGCCCTGTGTGAAAAAGTGATTGTCCCCTCCCCCTCAAATCATAAATTAACCGTGGTTTATCACATCTTTGGGAAGCTGAGTTCATTTTTCCTAGCCACACACAGTACTGATTACTGCCATCTGTTCTCTGTCAAGAAATGATTTAAATAGAAACAGCCTGACAAAGCGAAGTAGACCAAAAGATTCTCAAAAGCAAGACGTCATGGTGTGATCCAAAGAGATTCAGAAACAATTGAGAAACAAAGTAATTGAGATTTTTCAGTATGGAAAAGGTTATAAAGCCATTTCTAAAGCTTTATATCTATCTTGATGTTCCCTGAGGAAGGAGCTCGGCACGTGGCTCCGAAACGCGTTGGAATTAAGGAAATAAATCTATATCTCCAATACCTAGACGTCCAGTGTCATTGGTATACCGGTCTGACAGCAGCGCGGACATTAAGGTACTTCGTCCGAATAACCTTGTGATTTCTAAAGCTTTGGTACTCCAGTAAACCACAGTGAGGGCCATTATCCATAAATGGCAAAAATTACTTCAAGAGTGCAGCAATGACTTCTCCAAGAAAGTCACAAAAGACCCCACAATAACAACCAAAGATCTGCATTCCTCACTTATCTCAGTTAAGGTCATTGTTCATGACTCCACTATCAGAAACTGTAAGCGGCACTCTGCAGTGATTTATATAGATTATGAAATTTACCTTAAAGCAAAATTAGATACTTAGCATTATGGAAATGGCCAAGTCAATAATCCACTCAGTTGCCACGTTGAGGCGTATCTCTTAACTGGGTCCTAACTGTTGTTATCTGCCTGTATCTTGATGTAATCTTCCTTTATAGGCGGCTGATACCTGAAAGTAATAGAATTCTCAGTCTTATGGACAAGGACAGGTGTTATCAATGTCTAATCTCCGCCTTTGAAAAGAGTTAACCTGTCATATATGATACAGTCTATATAGAGTCTAATGCATGGGTATAATGAGACACATGAGACATATGCTTCTTAAGCAGCTCTTGTATTGCTTCATACAAGTTAGTGCATCAACAGGATAAAGTAAATGCAAGTTGCAGAAGGCAAGGCAAAACAACCCAGGACATCAGAGTATTAAAGTATAGTACAAGTCTCAGGGAAAGCATTCAGAGTTCATTACTTCCCTGTCAGATATTGCTGGCACCCAGGATTCTGTGTTCATAAATGATTCCAGGCAGAATGAATCCAGGCTTCAGAGAGCAAGTCACAGACAGATTGCAGGCCTGATTCTGGAGCACAGGTTAACCAGCTGAAGTAGTTTAAAAGGGCAATTGGCAAGAAACAAGGCAGGGACATCAAAGCTGAGGACTCCATATTGTTTGAGGGCAAGAGTCAATGCACAGGACAGGAAACAAGATGGCCGACGACAAGCTGAGAACTCCATATTGGTTGAGGGCAAAAGTCATTACACATGACAGGAAACAAGATGGCCGACAAAATACACTAAATGCAAACATAACAACAGATATAGCAAAAAAGACTTAAAACCTTACATAACCTTTTAAGCTTAAGTTAGTGGTTGACACCAGAGAACAGAATTTTATATCAGTCAACTGAAGTGGGGAAGGTGCGTGCACAAGGGTAGTGATCCCAAAATACAATATACAAAAAATGAATATGCGGCTCTCAATCCTGCTAGTGTAGGTGCCTGCTTTAATGATGTGGAAACGCACGTCATGTGATGCGCTTGGAAATAGCACGAGATTTCAAACTCCAGCACTTAGATGCCGGTGATTGAACTGCGCTCGGGGTTCTGTCAGCCATAGCAATGAATTGGCAGCATTGACGCAGTCTTACTTTACCGGTAACACTGCGCTGATGCTGCCAAATTCTATCTTTTTAACGGAACCCCTTGAACGTAGACCATAATGCTGGTGTGTCCCTAGCCTAAGGGTTATTCAAGAATTTTTTTCCTCTTATTTGACACATTTGTTAGGGTGCATTCACATGTTCTGATGCGTTTCAGGTCCTCCTGAGACACCCTGAAACATGGCAATATGATTTGTCCTAAGGAAGGGGCCAGGGAGCCCTGAAATGCGTTGACTAATAAATCAATATTATATTCACCTTTTGATGTCTTGTGGAATATGGCAGTGTAGTTTTTAATCCTTCATCCTGCCTACTTTAATTTTCTGAGATAATGACCTTTGGGTTTTCATTGGCTGTAAGCCATAATCATCAATATTAACAGAAATAAACATTTGAAATACAGTAGATCACTGTTTGTAATTACTCTGTATAATATATGTGTTTCTCTTGATGTATTGAATTACTGAAATAAATTAACTTTTTGATATATTCTATTGAGATGCAGCTGTATATTATGTGTTCTATCAGGCACAGCTTTTTAGCCTGATCAAACTGGAACACACCTGATGCAATATTGCCTGCCATTTGCAACTACGTTTGCCCTAAATAACGACCAGAGGCTAGATGTTTAGCACTGGGGATGGAAAAACAGATATGAGTGAGATCCTAACCTGGGTAATCATGTCTGTAAGTATGATAACATCCAAATCATAGTTTGTAAAGTGGAACCTCTACAGATGAGTTTGCTGTTGCTGAAAAAATCACTATACAAAGACCAAGACAGATATTATTGCAAAACAGTCAGAATAGCGGTGGGTACTAGTCCTTCAAATCATATGTAGAGATTATAGTACAGTAATGGATAGGGATTTGCATCTTACGTTCTTTCTGTTGGCATCGTTCACTTTTCCTGTATTTTACATCTGGCTCAAATCCACATGATGAATTCTTCTAGCCAAGACTTGTCTGCAAACTTTACAACAAAAACACATTTGACTTCCCAACATCTATTCCCGACCTGCACAAACTCCTCATCCTGCTGATATCTAAACGCTGAGTCGCTGCTGCTGTAGGTGCCGCAATTACTGTGTGGCATAGTAACAGTGCTTCTCTTAGGGGCCTACATAATAATGCCATTGTTGTTCCCCTTATATAGTAAAATACCCCCTTTGTGCCCCCTAGATGGTAAAATTTTCCCCCAAGAAAATACTAATTTTTACTAGGAGTGCTATAGAGAGTACTTGGTCTCAAGTAGGTGTACAATATCCTCAGTGCCCCTATAATGTAATAATGTCTTTTAAGTGTTTACTTACCATATTTTTCGGATTATAAGACGCACTTTTGTTCCCCTAAATTCTGGGGGAAAGTGGGGTGTGTGTTTTATAATCCGAATCTACTGGTTTGGTACTGTGGGGGAGGGGAGGCACTTTGGAGCCATGTCCGGGGGATGGAGGAGGCTGCAGAGGCAGTGGGAGGTCACATGCTCCCGCTCATTACCTCATTTAATATTCACTGCACTTGCCACTGTCCATCACTTCGGTGCAGAAACAGCACCGAGGTGATGGACAGGGGAGCGGCGATTATTATATGTGCCCCACTGTCCCCCTATATGTCCCCTGCTGGCACATATTCCCCCAGTCCCAGATATGGCCCCCCTGTCAGCTATATGGCCCTCGCTGGCATGCAGACTGTAAAATAGCAAACTGTTTTACTCACCTGTCCGACGATCGCTCCATGCTTCAGCATGCTTCATGTGTGCCAGCAGGGGACATATAGGGGGACAGTGGGGCTATGTGTGCCTGCACAGGGGAACATTTAGGGTGGCGGTGGGGCTATGTGTGCCAGCAGGGGACACATAGGCGGAGAGTGGGGCTGTGTGTGCCAGCATATGGTGACATATAGGGTGATGATGGGGCTATGTGTGCCATCACAGGGGGCCATGATCCAGCACTGGGGGCCATGTGCCATCACAGGGGGCCATGTGCCAGCACTGGGGGACATGTGCCATCACAAGGGGCCATGTACTATCACAGGGGGGCCATGTGCTATCACAGGGGGCCATGTGCCAGCACTTGGGGCCATGTGCCATCACAAGGGGCCATGTGCCATCACAGGAGGAAATGTGCCATCACAGGGGGCCATGTGCCATCACAGTGGGCCATGTGTAAGATAATGGGACCATATCCAGGATGGGGGCTATATCCCAGGATGGGGGACCGTGCACAAGGATGGGGGACAGATATACCAGGATGGGGCCATATATATATATATATATATAGCAGGATGGAGGGGCCATGTGCCAGGATGGGGGATATATAAGACTGACACTGGCATTATAAGACAGACCCCATTTAACATAAAAAAAAAATTTCTCTGTACCTTCAACAAATTTGGGGGTGCATTTTATAATCCGGTGCGTCTTATAAAGCAAAAAATACAGTATATAGAAACTATCACCTAGTTTTTGCTACCTCATTCGAAAGTATATATAAATAATTGCACAAAAAAGGAGTGTTAGGTTAAAAAACAAGTTTTATTGAAACACATATACTAATTACATATCAAGTAAAGTGATGTAAAAGGAAAAATATTTGACACCATGGCTCCCCAAAGGCACAAATAAGGTGAGATCGGTATGCAGTAGTATTGATAGATGCAAAAAATATCAGCACACCAATATCAATAGAATGGCATAAAAGACAATATAGAGGCATGTACATACAGAGCATGGAGATTAATATCACAACAATGTTTCAAAATGACATACCATAAAGAATATGAGTATTTGTATACAAAGAACAATGAACAAAATTGGTAATATGGAGCATGACATGGACCCCATTAATAAATACATAGACTATAATAAAAATGTACGCCTGTGCCCAGTTGTCAGACTTAGAAGAGGACTCCAACACGCGTTTTGCTTCTTTTCCAAGAGGAGATGTCATACTCAAATCTGCAGGTCCTTAAATATCAAAAATACGAGCTACATGACCGCAGAAAAGCCAGTAACATCTAGGTAGGACCTGGAAATGTGACTTTAGTCCAGCCAATTAATTTAATTTATGCGGCACATGTGTGGCACTCCTGTGTCTGGCTGCCACAAATGGTATTTCATCAACATCATTTGTAATGTCATGTCTGAGGAGAATTGGAGCGCCCACTGCTGGAAGTCTGAAGTGAACACACTGCCTGACCCCTCTAACTAGGAAATTATGCCCTTGATGCCTGTTTGGGGCATGTGTCACACTAGCTGGTAGGGGGAAAGGATTAGAGAGTAAACAAGGGCTGAGTAGGCAAAGGAGAGTCCCATGAGGAGGCAGTGTGGCGCCCCACTGGTCTTGGCGCCACTTAAGGTACCGTTACACGGTTCAACTTATCAGCAATGTTGTATGCGATCTCGGGAGCGCGCTCATTTTGTAGACACCTGTGCAACATTGCTGGTGAGCTGTCACACGTCCAGATATCGTGGACAACTCACCAACGATGTTGTGAGGAGGGATTGTTCGCAAACACCACGAACGATCCCTGCTCACTGCTGTGAATGGGCGAAGTCAGCCGTGACATCACTATTGCGGTGTCACACCGAACGATGCCGCAGGTTGCTTAAGTTGAAGTTGACAGGTTTTCCTGCATGCAGGAAAACCTGTCAACTCCGTCTTGAACAACTATCGTTGTTGAATCGTGCGCTTTCATGCAACAACGCAACAACGATGTTGTTTCAACATCGTTCCTGACATCACTTTTGAACGATGTCGGGAACGATGTTGCAACGTGTAACAGGGCCTTAAAGTGGTATTGCACCCAAGACAGTGTGTGTGGTATTCCTGTCATCAGGGGGATGTGATGTTAATCTGAGGCCCTCATCCCTGCATTCACACACCTAGAATAGGGGGACTAAAGGGTTAACCTGTTTGCCTGGGAGACCCAGGAGGAGCTTAAGTGTAGTGGAAAGAGTGGGAAGAAGGGAGTGAGAGATCAGAACAGCCTTGGAGTCAGTCTGAGCTGGAAAGAGTGGAAAGCCTGGGGGAGATGAGGAGCGTCATGCTCGCCTCAGAGGAAAGCACTGAGAACGGACACCGGGTCCGAGACTGTACAGGGTTACACATTCCGGCAGTCAATATTGGAGGATGGGGAATTCCAGATTTCCTTGCCACACAGTGTCAGGAGGCAAAGCAGCGCATAGAATTCAGCAACACTGACGCCCAGATTCAGGGTAGAGAAAGTGAAGGACTCGAGCTGCCTGTCTTACCTCACACACAGGAGAGAGAGGGCAAGTCACTTATCTTCAAACAGCCGCAGGAGCCTACAAGTAAAAGCGCAGGTAGAGAAAGGACAGAGAGTGACTAAAGAAGGAACATCGCGGAGGGCCTCCGAGACATTGCATCCTCTGGTGACTACCTGGCCAGTTACCCAGAAGAAGCTGGTGCGAAACGCGTCAGGGGGCGGTCGCAGTAAGGTAAATAAGACCCATGACTTGATGATTTTATATGTATTACCCTCTCTTGGCACATGGAGTGTACCAGTATTTGGGGCACTGATTATATTCTTTGAATAGGTGTTTGTTGGTTCCTGTGCTTGAGGATTTAATACCATTGTGGTCTTTATTCTGTCATGTGGTTTTTCCTTCTGTGTACCTTGTTTTACATTGTCATTTTTTAACACAGAGACATTGCATCCTCTGGTGACTACCTGGCCAGTTACCCATAACTGTGCACTGTGTGAACTGTTTGAGAGCTACCGTGCCGAGTTGCCAGTAAAGTACCCGTGCAGAGCAAGAAGGTCTCCTGTGTATCCTTCCTATTGAGCTGCAGAGCTGCTACTGAGAAACTACAAAACAGTGAGTCTGCTTGTTAGTTGCGCCAGTCGCCCTGCACCCTGTACATAGACATTCCGCACTGCCTCAGGGATTGGCTTTGCCCATGGAGAGCCGCTCCATCCCCAGCTGCCATCCATCATCCACGGAGGTTCTGCAGCAGCGGTGGTCCCCACTGACCACATCCCATGGGTGGTGTCATGACAAATTCCCTGTAAGCACCCCCTCTTTTCAACTGAGCCCAGGCCACGGGACCAGGACACGACTTCCGTGATCCCCAAGAGACAGCACCGGTGTGGCCTTGAGTACCCCACAGCCTGGGGGCCCATCAGCAGAAGAGAAGCTGCTCGAAAGGTACAAGCTGCATGCAACGTACCAGTCCCTAGGCTACCCAGAATTACAGGGCCTGGAGGCAGAAACTGGAGGCTAAAGGGTTTTATGCCAACCAGCCACATAAGTGAAACTTTCAAGGGCATCAGTAGTAAAAAGGATCAGGGAACTGCTCCAAGCAAAGCATGGATGCCAGCAGTATTCGCACTACCAGCCTGGCAGGATGTAACGAAGTGCTGAAAGGCTAAAGGCATCAGGAAACCTAGAGAACAATGGAAGTCAGCAGGAATGCCATATTACTCACCCTGCAGAGCGGACTACTGTTCTCATCAGACTGGCCAGACCACATGCCTGGTGGTGAATGTGTACCTTCGATCTGCTACAGCAACCTGCAGTAAAAATTAAAGCAAAGGCTAACTCCTTGAGTTTCCTTCCTACACTACACCTCACCATCAGCACCCTCATCACCCTCATCTCCCTGAGATCAGCCCTAGTTTGGAAGTGTTAAACACCTGCGCTGCCACTACCATCTATCTCCATGGAATTATCTGCAGTGCCGGCCATATATTGGCTGAACATGCCAACTGGCATCACAAACCTATTTTTTATTTTTGTTCATTTCTCCATTTTTCAATCTCCCCTTTACATGTGTGGTTAGGGCCATAGCTGCTGACACCGCCACTGTGAACTTAATCCCTGTCCCAGCTACTGAGTAACCTGGCCCTTTCGACTGACACACATGTGCATTTCGCCACCCACCCTAACCAAGATGGTCTTAGTGAGCAAGGTTGTCTGCCGGACAAGGAAACATTGCTATGGCAACCGTATGTATACAAACATCATAAAGATGCTGGAGATAGAGTGAGGGCACTCAGCAGAGGGGATGGCATGTGCACAGTGGAATATGCAGGCACCTAGCATATATATATCACAATTAAACAAAGAACAAGAGTAATAATTGCATAAAAAGGAAAAGACGTCACTCTACACATAAGTAGAAATATATATTGCAATCTGAGAGTCCTCAGATTGCAATATATTTTTCTATCTACTTGTTAACACAGTATAAATGTTCTTTACATATACACATGAGTAAAAATACAAAAAAGCACAGAAGTGACAGTGAATAAAATGAATAAATACAATTAGAAATTTAGAGTCAATATAAGATAAGATGCCATAATACGAGCCAGATAAAGTAATAGTGCAAAAGGATATGGTGGACATTAAAGGGTCAGTCCGAAACTTTGCTCTTAACTCCCTATCTAATTTATCCCTACAATCTAAACTATTTTCTTCTAATATACTTCCTTTATTAATTCCCTGTGGTTTCCTCTCTACACTAGGAGGAACCCCAGCATGTACTGGGGAACACTTACACGGGACGTCATCTAGTAGGAAATAGTAAAAAAAAAAACAATATACTCGTATTATGGCATCTTATCTTACATTGACTCTAAATTTCTAATTGTATTTATATCAAAGTGAAATTACAGGAACAGAGCAGTTTTAGTGTACTGAGCATGCTCAGTATACTAAAACCGGATCCAGGAAACGATATGTTTTTTTCCCGGATCCGGCACCCATAGACTCCCATGCTATGTGTGCTGGATTGCTCCGGATTCGTTTCTGTCCAGTTTGGTCTGTTTTTTTTTCACCACAGCCCAGCATAGGAGCTGCTGTCACAAGCTTGGTTGGCGCTGACATTGCTGGATGCAGCTGTGTATGTTTGTCTTTAAGAGTTGCATGGTTGATAGTTGTGAAGATCCTGGCCTCCTGTGTTGTGCTCCAGAACTGCAGTCACTATTAGGTTCAACTGCTGCTTGAGGGGTTAATATGTGACTCACCTAAACTCCCCTCCCACTAACCTTTAAGCAGCCTCCCCTTTCACCAGGTGGTGCTGCTGATAGAGTTTCACTCTATGCCTGGAAGCTGTGCTGTGCTAACCTGTGGGTTTGTGTGGCTAATGTCCTTTCTGTTGGAGTTGCTGTATCCTAGTTCTGTGGAGGGAGGTGAGGGGGGAATAGCGCAGAGCTGGTGGAGGAGTTTTAGGGAGAGGCTGGAGACCAGAACCTTCTCACCTTTAGAGATACCTTCAGGATCAGGGCCATACAGGGTTCCTAAACTAGGGTCAGATTAGTCTTCCCTGGTCACCCTGCCCATAACTGCCATCATTCCCTCATCAGCATTCTCACTACACCGTAACAGCTGCGCTTAGTTACCCGAAGTTTACCCTGGTTACCAGCGTCCCAGCGTGTCTGTGCGGCTCTGGGGGGTCGTTGAGTGTTGGTCTCCCGCTGTCACACACACTGATGCTGGCCGCCCAGCGGGAGACCAACGACAGAAAAATGGTCCTGGCCATTTACCAACGATCAGCATGTCATACACAGCGGCATCGTTATGAGGTCGCTGCAACGACACAAAACCGCTGACGTTGCAACAACATCGTTAGCGATATCGTTGCGTGTAACCCAGCCTTAAGTGACACTTTATCAGAATCAGAGTCTTCTCTTACATCATGCTGCTCTCTAATTAAAAAGCAAACACCCATATTGTACCCTGAGTGTCCCTAAAAAAGTTATAATGTCTCCTGACTGTGCCCTTAGCAATGAATAATGCCCCGAATGCTTCAACAAAAGTAATATGTTCAGATCCAAGTGTGGGCAATGCACTGTACTGGCACATAACTTATTCCTCCCAAGGACTTTACAAAGGATCAGTGGACATTTATTATGTGTGGAGGAAAGGTGATTCCAACAGCTACATAGGAAAGGGTTCTTTATCAATAGAGTAATCAGGCTGTGCAATGCCCTACCAGCAAAGGCAGTAATGGCAGACACTATAACAGCATTTAAAGAAGGACTGGATGCTTTTATCACAAAAAATAGTGTTGTGAGTTATAAATAATCTAGCAGTAGAGAATGTAAAATTTTGGAGAAAAGTTGAACTTGATAGTCATGTATTTTTTCAACCGGAGTAGAAGTGTTCAGAATAATAGCAGTCCACTATGACTAATGAGGTTATTCACTGTTTTTGGTATAAATCATATTACCACATGTCAAACAATTTACCAGTTGGTGCAGTAGATTCTTAGAAAACTAGCAGACTACACATTCATGATATACGTGTTTTTGAGTCTGTGTATTTGAATAATTAATTGAAAGGGGGTGTGTTCAAAATAATAGCAGTGTAGAGTTCAATTAGTGAGGTCAATCATTCTGTGAAGAAACAGATGTAAATCAGGTTGCCCTTACTTAAAGCTACTCAGCTACTTTATGACCCCAAACCTATCACTACCTGTCCCTGCAGCTTCCTGGTACATCCCTAAGCATCCCTGTCTGACCTAATACTTTACTGTAATAGTTGAGAAAAATAATTTTATAACTTACATTCTCATATGGTAATTAGGGTGGTGTCTTCTGAGTCTAGTCACTCTGGGTGTTCTATCAGCATCCATGTCCCCCCTCGTCACGTGGTTATCACGCCCTGGAGGGTGTGATAACCTAATTTCCAAGCGTGGTCCCGGCGTTTGAAATCTGTGGACGGCTCCTTCCTCGTATGTGTAATTTCCAGTCCTGTGCATTGTGGGGAGTATTAGATGTACTGGCCGGCTTCAGAGCATGCGCACTGCACTTTCTGAACTTAGCAAGTACACCTAATACTCCCCACAATGCACAGGACCAGAAATGACACAGCTGGCGCGCCATACCAGGAAGGAGCCGCTTACAGATTTCAAACGTCGGGACCACGCTTGGAAATTAGGTTATCACGTCCACCGTGAGGTTGGTATCATTATTATCAACACCACTGGAAGGCGAGTACATTCTATTTTTATTTTACCTGGGGGAGAAATAAGGAATCAGAAGGGGTTGTCCTAATAGTGGAGAACCCCTGTATTTGCATTTACCTGCTTTGTATGCTGATATGGTAAATAAGCTGGACCGGTCAACTAAGGGCCCAACTCAGAGTGACATTTTCCTTTGCCTCCTCACTGCTTGCTATCCTGCTGACTACATCGAGCTGCTTTAGTGCAGCATTATGTCCATGAGTTAGAGCTACTGTGATGGACGCTTACGAGTTCTGGTTGATCAGTCTGCCCTATCTACTTCACCTGAATGATGACCACTATACACTGTGTGCAGAATTATTAAGCAAGTTGTATTTTAGAGGATTATTTTTATTATTGATCAACAACTATGTTCTCAATCAATCCAAAAGACTCATAAATATCAAAGCTTAATATTTTTGGAAGTTGGAGTGGTTTTTTTTTAGATTTGGCTATCTTAGGGCCCTTTCACATCAGCGGTATTTTCAAATCGCGGCAGATGCGGTGAAAAAAAACGCATCTGCCGCGATTACCGCATAACCGACACACTTGCGGCACACTTGCGGCACACTTGCGGCAAGCCCCATGCAATGTCTATGGGGCTTGCGGTAAGGGTGCGGCAGGTGCGGCAAGTGCGGTTTCGGCACTTGCGGCAGGTGCGGCCGCAAAAAAAACCGCTGCTTGCAGCGTTTTTTTTTTCGCTTCCGCACCTGCCGCAAGTGCCGAAACCGCACTTGCCGCACCTGCCACACCCTTACCGCAAGCCCCATAGACATTGCATGGGGCTTGCTGCAAGTGTGCCGCAAGTGTGCCACAAGTGTGTCGTTATGCGGTAATCGCGGCAGATGCGGTTTTTTCACCGCATCTGCCGCAATTTGAAAATACCGCTGATGTGAAAGGGCCCTTAGGAGGATATCTGTTTGTGCAGGTAACTGTTACTGTGCAGAATTATTAGGCAACTTAATAAAAACCAAATATATTCCCATCTCACTTGTTTATTTTCACCAGGTAAACTAATATAACTGCACAAAATTTAGAAAAAAAAAACATTTCTGACATGCAAAAACAAAACCCCAAAAAATGAGTGACCAATATAGCCAGCTTTCCTTATGATAACACTCAACAGCCTTCCATCCATAGGTTCTGTCAGTTGCTTGATCTGTTTACGATCAACATTGTGTGCAGCAGTCACCACAGCCTCCTAGACACTGTTCCGAGAGGTGTACTGTTTTCCCTCCCTGTAGATCTCACATTTTAGGAAGGACCACACGTCTCTATGGGGTTCAGATCAGGTGAACAAGGGGGCCATGTCATTATTTTTTCTTCTTTTAGACCTTTACTGGCCAGCCACGCTATGGAGTAGTTGGATGCTTGTGATGGAGCATTATCCTGCATGAAAATTATGTTTTTCTTGAACGATGCCGACTTCTTCCTGTACCATTGCTTGAAGAAATTGTCTTCCAGAAACTGGCAGTAGGTCCAGGAGTTGAGCTTCACTCCATCCTCAACCCGAAAAGTTCCCACAAGTTCATCTTTGATGATACCAGCTCATACCAGTACCCCACCTCCACCTTGCTGGCGTCTGAGTCGGAGTGGAGCTCTCTGCCCTTTACTGATTCAACCTCTGGCCCATCAAGAATCACTCTCATTTCATCAGTCCATAAAACCTTTGAAAAATCAGTCTTAAGATATTTCTTGGCCCAGTCTTGACGTTTTATCTTATGTTTCTTGTTCAAAGGTGGTCGTTTTTCAGCCTTCCTTACCTTGGGCATGTCCCTGAGTATTGCACACACTGTGCTTTTTGATACTCCAGTAACATTGCAGCTCTGAAATATTGCAAAACTGGTGGCAACTGGCATCTTGGCAGCTTCATGCTTAATTTTCCTAAATTCATGGGCAGTTATTTTGCGCCTTTTTTGCCCAACATACTTCTTGCGACCCTGTTGGCTATTTGCCTCGAAACGCTTGATTGTTGGGGGATCGCGCTTCAAAAGTTTGGCAATTTAAAGACTGCTGCATCCCTCTGCAAGACATCACATAATTTTGGACTTTTCAGAGCCCATCAAATCTCTCTTCTGACCCATTTTGCCTAAGGAAAGGCATTTGCCTAATAATTAAGTGTCGGGCCCACAAGGGTATGGGGTACTCAGATCTCGTGCGTTTGGGTGCGGTGGATGTCATGGGTGGTCGGTGCCCGAGTCTGTGCCCTTGGGTAACAGCAAAAAGGGGGATATTTACAGGGATAAAAGTCTATAAATGAAAGTCGTGACACCACCAGTAGATCCGGTAATGGCACCGGCGCTGCTGAGGCCTCCGGGGTGATGGGCGGCAGCAAGGCGTTGTAGCTCCCTACAGGTAGAGCGGGGTCCCCGAGCCTGTAAGGGTATAATGGTGGAATAGGACAGCACAGTCTTCGCTGTGAGACTGGAATGTCACAGTTCACCAGGAAGGAAACACAGACGCTTGCTCTGTACGGGTCTTTACTCCGGTAATCTGCAGTTTACAGGGTATGCGGTTGTTACAGCCAGGGTAGTGGACCGGGTGGTCCTGGAAAAAGGCAATGTCCGTCCGTAGCTCCAGCTATGTTCCTTCTTTTCTGCTACTCTGTCCTACTTCTGCACTCTCCTTCTGCCTCACGCTGTCCTGCACAAATCCCGCTTACTACCAGGCCTGTTGGGTGTTATGAGGTACCCTTCTCTCTCTAAGGGATGCTCAACTCGGTTTGGTGCTTCTGATGGGGACCGCACGTATGTCGGGCAGATCGTGCTCCTATCAAGCTTTCGATCATACCGGTATTTGTGGCTCAAGGATGGACCTCTGCACTGCTTCATAGCCGGTATCCCACTGTGGACTGGGCGAGGGTGTTCAGTCACCCTCTGTCTGCCCCTCTCTGTCTGGGTCATTAGGTTGAGGTTCCCTCCCCGTTACTTCTCCTTCTTCTCCTCGGGTGCTCACTGACTCTCCTCTGTTCCTCTGACTCCTCTAACTGTTTCCCGCTCTTTTCCCACTCACTATATAAACCTAGCTCTCCTCCCACCGGACCGGTTACCCTAGTAACAGGCTGTCCAATTGGCCCCCTGTCTCTAGGTGTATGTGTGTGGTGGGGAGCTTTAGACTTCCATTAACCCCTACCAGGACAAGAATACTGCACCTTCTGTTCGGGGTGCAGTACCCTTTTGTATCGCGCTGACCAGCGGAGCGCTACATAAGCACACCTTATATAGGGTGTTGATGTCATTAGACCACACCCCTCCTCATTACAGAGATGCAATCACCTGATTTACTTAATTGGTAGTTGGCTCTCAAGCCTATACAGCTTGGAGTAGGACAACATGTATAAAAAGTATCGTCATCAAAATACTCATTTGCCTAATAATTCTGCACACAGTGTAGTAAAGCAATGGCTGTAGAGTTGGTGAGCCAAAGTTTTGACTCTGACTATTTTTCAAAATGAGAACTTTAATTATAGTGCCGACTCCTTCATAAATGACCAATAATAAGTAATAACACATTTACTGTAGTAAGGCCAAGTTTTCTTATATCAATGCCATTAGGGTCAGGTTTTCTGAGCGGCAACCGATGACAAAACAGCATTTGTTGTCATTGCTCTTATTCATAAGTTTGTACTGCAAAAGTGGTGATCCAGCAATATAACGTTTTTGTTACATCTTAATCTAAATACAAACCTTGGAATGAGAGAACATAAATATTACCAACATTTCTAATGTTTTGTAAAAGTCTATGAAAGCTGATAAGGTAAAAAATGTTTGTACCGTGTTAGCCAGTAGATAGAAAAATATTAGAATCTGAGAGTCCTCAGTGGTTGATACCTTTTAATGGCTAACTGAAAGTCAGCCATTAAAAGGTATCAACCACTGAGAACTGTCAGATTCAAATATTTTTCTATGAAAGCTGATGAATTTATTATACGATATTAAAGGGGATAGCCAGGATTACTGCAATCTCTCAAAAACAGCGCCACCCCAGTCTTCAGGTTCCATGTGGTATTGCAGCATAGGCCCATTCACTTAAATGGAGCTGAGAAGCAATATCACACGCAATTTGTAGACAGGGTAGACGCTGTTTGTGAAGGAAATCAGCCATGTTTGTAGAATTCTGGACAACCCCTTTAATAATAGATCTGATACCATAGACCTGGTAACAGACACACAAAAAAGGCAATGGTATTCTCACCTACTCACTGATCTGCAGAACTGCAGTCTGAGACTGCTTCAAACATGTAAGGGAGTCACTTACATTGCAGTATAAGGCTCATCATGTGTAATAGTTTTAGGAAAAGCAGCATTTTTTGTGACTTCTAAGGCCACTTTGTGTATTTGGTCAATTTTTACAAATGTTTAAGCCAATACCAGGAGTGATAAATACAGAAGTGGTGACGTGTCTCTATTATACTTTTCCTCTGATTATTCCTGTCCCGGCTTTGGCTTATTAATAGTGAGGTAAAAACCTCACCAAATACTCAACATGTGCACATGATGTGAGGTACCTTTCACACTGGCGTTTTTGCCCGGGTCCGGACCAAAAAACGCATCTGCTGCAAGTGCTGCCTAACAGCCGCACTTGCAGAACAGTTGCGGCAAGCCCCATGCATTTGTCGAGCCCCAGACGCTGGGGTACTCGGGTATCAGGCTCGGTGGGTGTTTTCACGAGGATGTCACGGGTGGCAGCGCCTGAACCCGTGGCCTGGGTGACACTTCAACAAGGGGTGTATGTACAGGGGATTAGAGTTTGTCATGTGACGCCACCTGTAGTACCTGGTGATAGGTCACCAGAGCCGCCACAGTCCTCCTGAGGTCGATAGTAGTGCGGCTGAGATGGCAAAGCTCCCTACAGGTAGAGCTGATCCTTCAGGGCAGCGTAGTGTAAAGGGGCAGCTTGGAGTGGAACTTTAAGTTGGGATAGGGAGTGATAGAGCAGTCTATAAGGGACACAGGGAGCGGAGAGGAATGACGCACACACACTGTAGAAAGTCTCTTTTACCTTTTTACTGGTGGTATTAGCAGATAAAGACATCCAGGGCACTGTCGGGAGACCTGGTGCACAGTGAACTTCCACAGCAAGTGGGTATAAGGCCTCCTCAGCTTCTCTGCAGTTACTGAAGCCCTCTCTGCGTGCAGCCAGACTGGCCTCCTTACTTCCTCTGGTCCTCTCTCCTCCTGCGTGGTCCACGGGTTACCCTCTCTGACCACTGCTTTGTGATTCCTCAGTACGGTGTCTGGCTCCCTCTTTCTGGGTACGCAGGGGAACCGGGTGACTGAAGTCTCCACGGTGTGCTGGGCTTTTCTGCAGTCTTGGAGTAATCCTGCAGGTGCGGACCCCCGAAGTCCGGTACGTTTTGGGTGAACCTCCGCCAGTTCCTCACTCCCTTGGCTCTGCTCCTTGCCTTCTGTCCCCACATCTAGGCTTGGCTCAGCGTAGAAGGGCCACTCCGGTTCACTGGTTCGGGCCTAACCGCGGCACCGATCACCAGGATGTCTTGCAACTCTCCTAGTATCTGCACACTCTAACTAACTCCTCCCCCAGCAGCAGTATTTATAGAGGAACTCACCTAAAGTCAGTGAGTGTAGCTCCCCCTACTGTGCCGGGGTGGAAGGTGTTGCATGTAGTAGGTACCTGCTGTGGAAACCCAGCTGTGCATTAGAGAAGGCTGTGGCTACCTGCGTGAGCAGGGCTCTACACATTGTCCATGGGGCTTGCGGTAAGGTGCGGCAAGTGCGGTTGCGGCAGTTGCGCCAGTTGTAGCCACACAAAAAAAGCGCGGCTGACCACACTTTTATTCGCGGCTGCAACTGCAGCAACCACACTTGCCATAACTGCCGAACCTTACTGCAAGCCCCATACACAATGCATGGGGCTTGCTGCAAGTGTGCTGAAAGTGCGGCCCATAGGCGGCACTTGCAGCAGATGCATTTTTGTGTCCGGATCTGCCGGATCCGGGCAATAAACGCCAGTGTGAAAGGGGCCTTAGAGGGGTTTTCGCTATTATGTTTGAAAAAAATGCATTTCAATAGTGTACCCATAATGTTCCACAAAATGCAGACTTTTTATTAATGAAGTTATACCAGGGGAAAAAAAATACCCCTCTAAAAAGAAAAAACACGAAAAAGTGTGTGGGTAGGTGGCCTTAGTTATGCTTTTTGCCTAAAAAAAATGAAAAATAAAGTACATAGGTTAAAAAAATATCTAGGTACATCAATTTCAACCATTATAAAATATCATGAGGCTATGTTCACAATGTGCATTTTTGATCCGTTTTTTTGTGATCCGTTTATGCATGGAAAACAGATCACTGTTTGTGATGCCCAGCAAAGTCAATGAGTTTTAAGAAATACTGTTCTGACACTGCGTTTTTCACTGGTTTATTTTTTGAACAGATAACACATCCGGTATAAGAATGAGGCTATGTTCACACTGTGCGTTTTTTAGCTATTTAGCTATTTATAGTGACAATGCATTGAACACGTCACTTATTTGGAATCCAATCAAAGTCAATGAGAGCTCAAGTTTTGTTGTTCAGTCTGTGCTATTTTTACCTGATCCATTTTTTGGGTAGAAACGTGATCCTGAAGAAGAATGAGCATGTCAATTCTTACGAGTTTTTCTGATTCGCTTTTCCCATTGAAACCATTGTCTATAGACTAAAAAATGCACCAAAAAAAGCATCAAAAATGGATCAAAAACAATACATTTCTGATGCGTTTCTGAAGCAGATCCAGTTTTCCAGCAGAAAAACGGATAAAAACTGCACAGTTTGAACATAGCCTGAGCATGTCACTTAGTGATCCATTTTTTTCTCCTCTATTTTCTCCATAGACTCCAATGTAATGGGGAAAAAATGCAGCAAAAACAACAGGTCAGAAAAGGATCAAAGACGCAATTTATTTTTGGTGTGTTTTTTTTTTTTTTTCAAAAATGCATTAAGTTTTGCTGCTGAAAATTCAACAATAAAACTCAGCACAAAAAAATGGATGAAAAACGACTGTGTGAATATGGCCTGACTAATGCTACATTTTGAAAAACCAGGCAAGTGTGAAGCCATCTTTCAGCTCTTAATAAGCCGTTGATCACAGAACTACCTTAGAGGCAAAAAAACAGTAAATAAAAAGGACAATCACTAAAAATGATTACATTCACTGCAATACTAGCATTTCACAAAAAGGAGATCACCTTGTGCTCTAAGTTTGTTAGGAGTTTTAAGGACTTTCTACACACAAAAGTATCTTCAGCAAGATAAGATATAAATAGTAAAAAATGATGAAAGATATGTAAAATATTGGCGCCTATGTGTCAGATAAAGGATGGTAAACAGAAGAGAAAAGTGTCATATGCCTGGGTGATCATGAATTGTATGGAAGATTTATCAGATCTATTTTATAACTGTGAGTTATTATCCTTTACTAGTTGTGAGAATGTATGTGTGACAGTGGGGTCGTGTATTTGGTAAGACACAGGACATGGGAAGTGTCACATTTCAAAACTGGCACATTTTGTTATTATCTTATTCTGCTCCATCTGGATAAAATTTATAACAATGTTGGAAGCTTATAAAATACTAACGACTTAGGGAAAGTCTCAGCACATCCCAGGCAGAAATACATGACGTTTACTATAGAGTCTGTACGTGGGTATGAAACCGATCACCTCAATGATTCCTGCTTCTACTGACTACATTTATGTGCATTAACATATATATTCAGAGGAATTCTGCCCTTTTCATATTTTTGTAAACTTTTAAAATACATTTTATGTCTTTTCCTATTTCTCTAGAATTGTATTTACTGATGTCAGCTTCCAAATAAAAATATATATAGATGAATATATATAAAATATACATAAGATATGATATTTACATTCCTAATTTATTGACACATACTTATGAGAATGTCCAGGAAATATATTACTTTAGTTGCTATTATTGACTCAAATGCTAGTAATACTGTGTATTACAATGCGCTATTTCAAGGCATTACCATTATTATGCATTTGTCTCAATGTAAAATAAATCTAATTTTAATCAATGTGCAGCGCTTATAACAGCTGAACAAGCTGATAGATAGATAGATAGATAGATAGATAGATAGATAGAGATAGATAGATAATAGATAGATATAAGATAGATAGAGATAGATAGATAGATAGATAATAGATAAAAGATAGATAGTAGATAGATAGATAATAGATAGATAGATAGATATTATAGATAATATAGATAATAGATAAATAAAATCATACTACCATATGATGTGTTCATATGATTTATCTATGTAAAGTGCTATGGAATTAATAGCGCTATATAAATGAATAAATAATATTATTATTATTATTATTATTACTACTACTACTACAACTATTATTATATGATATTGTTACTATTTGCTACTTGACGTGAGCAAATAAATTCCACTAGCATTCAGGTCACTATTTTACGGTTAAAAAAATCATATTATATCATTTTAATGTTTTGCAAGTGATACTAGTTTTATCCCATACCATATGCAGGTACAATTAAATATATATTCGCAAAATAATAAATATTCTCCCTCTGTCTCTCACTCTCTATCCCTCTCTTTATGTACTACGTAGATAGATAGATAGATAGATAGATAGATAGATAAATAGATAGATAGATAGATAGATAGATAGATAGATAGATAGATAGATAGAAAGAACAGACAAATTAATAGATAGATATGTATATAAATTCATGTATTTACACATATGAACTATAATATATGAATATATAATATAATATATATACCGTAAAGAAAATAGACAGCACTCCCGTTTTTTGCTTAATTCAACGCACCCATATTTGCCAACAAGTCTGTGCTGTTCCTTTTCTCTAATGTGTTATATATATATATATATATATATATATATATATATATATATATATATATAATAAAACACATATATATGTACATATATTTGTATTTGTGTGTGTGTATATTAATATGTAGTGTATCTATAATATATGTATGGATGTGTATGTATATATATATGTATATATATATATATACAGAGAGACAGAGAGAGGGAGAGGTTTCTATATTGTAATCATACAGTAAAGTGACAATACACGAGTCAGGACATCACAGCTAATTAGAAGATTTGCTGAGAGAGAAATCCATCACCTATAATTCAAGCAACAATTTCTAAGTGTTAAGTTATTATCGTAAAGATTTTAAGATAGTTTGGAAGCATTAATCTGCCTTTATTATAAAGAGTAATTACCGCGGGAAACCCAAGCCTGAAAAAGTGATTATTAATTATGACACACATATTTAATCTATTTATCTATTATCTATCTCTATCGATCTATCTATCATCTATCTATTTATTTATCTATTTATTTGTCTATCTATCTGCCATGTATTGATAATGTTTTGCTGTTCGGCACCTTCATGCCTCAGTCCTCGATAGCAGAACATCATTTCAATGCTTCTGCATGCTATACACATGATATATATTCTGCTATATATTATATTACAAGATATACCTGTCCATAAAGCTTCCATAGCTGATTGCAGGACGATCATTGTGCATCTGGGGGTTGTGTGTTTGTATTAGACCATATTTCACTAGCCCCATACACAGCTGAGGAGTCAATGGCAGTGAATGTGCTTATTTCTGCTGCCCTCTATGGTGGAAGATCTGCAACTCCTTGGCAAAACAATCTGCTGTGGAGTGGATTTCCCAGAATAATTGTATTAAGCCCCGTTTTTCCGATATACTGCATTGTGTTAAACTCATATGAGCCAATAGTCCCCGCAGTCATTATATTAGGTTCAATAACTCAGATGTATAATGCATTACATAGAGAAGCTGGCCGAAAGGAGCACAATACACTTATCATTCCTGAACCATTCAATTCTTCTCTTCACCCCGAGTATTGGAGCAGCAATGGATGTGATCACATCTAGGATCAGTCAAGTCATTGCTAAATCCACACCTTTGAAGACATCTGATTTTTTTATTCTTACCAATAACTACTAGTAATAACGAATTTCCTTTCTCATGTTATATTATACCTAACCCTAATAACCCAGGCTACTGCATCTTACTACTGGGGATTTATCTTCTCATTCTCCTGTGTTGCAGATAATACACACTGACCTCATGTCAATACTCCAGAATTTGATTTTTTTACCCATTCGGAAATACAGAAAAAGTAATGTAAAGTAAACTCCTGTGTGCAATGAAATGTATATCATTACTGACCATATATACACTTCATATAACCCATGTGTATATACAATAACACTATCAATCTATTTTTTGGATATCTATCTATCTATCTATCTGTCTGTCTGTCTGTCTGTCTGTCTGTCTGTCTGTCTATCTATCTATCTATCTATCTACCGTATCTATCTGTCTGTCTGTCTGTCTCTCTATCTATCTATCTATCTATCTATCTATCTATCTATCTATCTATCTATCTATCTGTCTATCTGTCTGTCTGTCTGTCTGTGTATCTATCTATCTATCTACCGTATCTATCTGTCTGTCTATCTATCTATCTATCTATCTATCTATCTATCTATCTATCTATCTATCCGTATGCGTTCGCATGTGTTCATAAACAACATGCAATATGTATATAAATATAGATATATAGCATATTAATTACCATTCATATACTTACGTGTATATATATATATATATATATATATATATATATACTTATGTATATATAGCTATAAGAATATTGCGCATATATACATGCAAGCATGCAGTATCTATACTTGAATGCACATACACAGGTGCGCATATCTGTGCACGCATACAATGGCATAGATATAGATAAATGTATATACATATATATTAGCATAGATATAGATAAATGTATATACATATATATTAGCGCTTTCAATAAAGATGTAACCTCGTCAGTATTTTTCCACGTATGTCTATATACACTTACATATGTATGTAGAAGGTGTATGTATATTAGATAAAGATATATATATATTAGTGGCTCTGTTGTACTCACATGCTCTCGCCCTCTGCCCTGTGCTCTGTGTGCCCTCGGCCTTGGCATGTGCCCTCTATCTTGCTGTCCCTCTTGTGCTATCTGTTGTCTTCTTGCGCCCCCATCCGCTGGTGATGAGCACACATGGCAGGGGGCGCCCACTCCCCTATGGACGGGGATGGATGATGACTACAATTACTACCTGTTTGTCCTTCTGCTTCTAGTCTCGCCTTCAGCTGAGCTGTTTGGTGTTGGCTGCATTAATATTTGTTCTGAAATCATTTCCAAATGGAAAGTTGAATAAACCTTTCATTTCTAGAGGTTTCAGGGATCGTTCACTGAAGACTCTCCTGTCTTACAAGAAATTCTTTGTTTCCCAATCAAGCCGCATAGTCCACAGTATCCAGAGATCACACACATCACAGGCTGCACACATCTGAGAGTGCTGACCCTACAGCCAGGAATACCTGGAGACAGATGGGAAATAAGCCCAGAAGAAAGCTTCATCAATGAAGGACATCAGGCTCTACAGAGCAGGGCAGCTCCAGTCCAACATGAGATACATAAGAGGATATACACTATAGAGCAGGGTCAGCTCCAGCCAACATGAGATACATAAGAGGATATACACTATAGAGCAGGGTCAGATACATAAGAGGATATACACTATAGAGCAGGGTCAGCACCAGCCCAACATGGATACATAAGAGATATACACTATAGAGCAGGGTCAGCTCCAGTCCAACATGAGATACATAAGAGGATATACACTATAGAGCAGGGTAAGCTACAGCCACCAACATGAGATACATAAGAGGATATACACTATAGAGCAGGGTCAGCTCCAGCCCAACATGAGCTACATAAGAGGATATACACTATAGAGCAGGGTCAGCTCCAGCCCAACATGAGCTGTACATAAGAGGATATCACTATATAGAGCAGGGGTCAGCTCCAGTCCAACATGGGATATATAAGAGGATATACACTATAGAGCAGGGTCAGCTCCAGCCAACGTGAGATACATAAGAGGATATACACTATAGAGCAGGGTCAGCTCCAGCCCAACATGAGATACATAAGAGATATACACTATAGAGCAGGGTCAGCTCCAGTCCAACATGAGATACATAAGAGGTTATACACTATAGAGCAGGGTCAGCTCCAGTCCAACATGAGATACATACGAATATATACACTATAGAGCAGGGTCAGCTCCAGTCCAACATGAGATACATAAGAGATATACACTATAGAGCAGGGTCAGCTCCAGCCCAACATGAGATATAGAAGAGGATATACACTATAGAGCAGGGTCAGCTCCAGCCCAACATGAGATACATACGAGGATATACACTATAGAGCAGGGTTCAGCTCCAGCCCAACATGAGATACATACGAGGATATACACTATAGAGCAGGGTCAGCTCCAGCCCAACATGAGATATAAAAGAGGATATACACTATAGAGCAGGGTCAGCTACAGCCCAACATGAGATACATACGAGGATATACACTATAGAGCAGGGTCAGTTCCAGCCCAATGTGGGATATATAGGAGGATATACACTATAGAGCAGGGTCAGCTCCAGCCCAATATGGAATATATAGGAGGATATACACTATAGAGCAGGGTCAGCTTCAGCCCAACATGGGATACATAAGAGGAAATACACTATAGAGCAGGTTCAGCTCCAGCCCTACATGGGATACATAAGAGGATATACACTATAGAGCAGGGTCAGCTCTAGTCCAACATGGGATATGTAAGAGGATATACACTATAGAGCAGGTTCAGCTCTAGCCCAATATGGGATATAGAAGAGTATATAAGCTATAGAGTAGGGTTCTGCTCAGGCCCAACATGGGATATATAAGAGGCTATAATACACTCTAGATCAGAGTCAGCCTGACCCAACATGGAACACATAAGAGGATATTCATTATAGAGCAGGGTTAGCTCCAGCCCAACATGTGAGATATAAGAGGATATACACTATAGAGCAGGGTCAGCTACAGCCCAACATGGGATATAGAAGAGGATATTCATTATAGAGCAGGGTCAGCTCCAGCCCAACATGTGAGATATAAGAGGATATACACTATAGAGCAGGGTCAGCTCCAGCCCAACATGAGATGTATGATAAGAGAATATACACTATACAGCAGGGTCAGCTCCAGCTCACCATGAGATATAGAGAGAAATTCACTATAGAGCAAGGTTCTGCTCAGGCCCAACATGGGATATATAAGAGGTATAATACACTATAGATCAGAGTCAGCCCTGACCCAACATGGAACACATAAGAGGATATACACTATAGAGCAGGGTCAGCTCCAGTCTAACATGGGATACATAAGAGGATATACACTATAGAGCAGGGTCAGCTCCAGCCTAACATGGAATATTAATAAGAGGATTCAAGATTCAAGATTCAAAGATTCAAAGAAGCTTTATTGGCAGGACCAAATACATCTCAGTTTTGCCAAAGCAATTGTATAAAGGGAATAGAGATAGGGACTGTGGGATATACACTATAGAGCAGGGTCAGCTCCAGCCTAACATGGAATATATAGGAGGATATACACTAAAGAGCAGGGTCAGCTCCAGCCTGACATGGAATATATAGGAGGATATACACTAAAGAGCAGAGTCAGCTCCAGCCTGACATGGAATATATAGGAGGATATTCACTAAAGAGCAGAGTCAGCTCCAGCCTAACATGGAATATATAGGAGGATATACACTATAGAGCAGGGTCAGCTCCAGCCTGACATGGAATATATAGGAGGATATACACTAAAGAGCAGAGTCAGCTCCAGCCTGACATGGAATATATAGGAGGATATTCACTAAAGAGCAGAGTCAGCTCCAGCCTAACATGGAATATATAGGAGGATATACACTATAGAGCAGGTCAGCTTCAGCCTAACATGGAATATTAATAAGAGGATATACATTATAGAGCAGGGTCAGCTCCAGCCTAACGTGGAATATTAATAAGAGGATATACACTACAGAGCAGGGTCAGCTCCAGCCCAACATGGATTTATATGTATATATCCCAGTCGGCTGAGCTGACCCTGCTCTATAGTGTATATCCTCTTATTAATATTCCACGTTAGGCTGGAGCTGACCCTGCTCTATAGTGTATATCCTCCCATATATCCCAGGTCGGGCTGAGCTGGCCCTGCTCTATAGTGTATATCCTCTTATGTATGCCAGGAGGATATACACTATAGTGTATATCAGGCTCGGTAGAGCCTGATGTCTTGTCATTGAGGACACATTAATACATTGACACAAGAAGCTTTTCCGCAGAAGCTGCTATTAAGTATACATATTTGCGGATTTCTGGGGATCATGCACCAAACTAACTGAGTTGAATATTAGTATTGGTAGAATTTATTATGAACTATGATGATCAGGGAATATTTTAGATCTATAATGATCCCTCGTCATTTATTTTTCCTGCACACACAGCGCTGACTGCTGCAATGCGGATTATGTATAAAGGGAATATACCTTGGATTGAGAACATTAAATTAAAATAAGAAAACATGAGAAAAAAATATAGAAAAACTAAAATAAAGAAAACAAGAAATAAGAATAAGGATTTTATAAAGAATGGTCTAATAAGTATAATATTAGATAAATACAGTTATTGCTATTAACCTTTTTCTTTTTTCTTTGCTTTTATATATATATATGTGTGTGTGTATATATATATATATATATATATATATATATATATATATGTATATATATATATATATACATATATATATATAATATATATATATATATATATATATATATATAATACACATATATATAATTATTTATTTAATTATTCTATATTTTCCATTGCCAATGTACATGTTTTTCATGCCATTCACTTTCAGGTTCCATCTAAGTTTATAACCCAGTTCATAGTGTATAATGTAGGAGAAGGCTCCATCTCTTCTCGGCTAAGTACATGTTGTTGAGTTCTCCAGCTTGGGACTGTGATTTTCTCCTTGCTGAGGAGCTCTGCCAGCAGGGGGACATGATTTATTATATCTTATTTACAAAAATAGGAGGAATCTTTGCTCAATATACATAGAAACATTGTACCCTTTGCCCAGTATAAGCAGCTTAACCAGGTTGGACCATTTCCTTCCATTAAAGTACATTGTCTTCCCCTTTAGATTGGAAGCATTTTCAGGCAGTTTCCTCTCTCCTTCCAATATATCACTCAGTAAGTTCAGTGTACTGTGTGTCTTTTTATCTCATCTATATGATTATTAATTAATATTAATAATATTTTATATATACAGCAGGCTAAATGTATTATATTATAAATAATAAAAAAAACAATAATGGAGTGGCAGTATACAATGAAAATGTTAGAACAGAGGATGAACTCTATGGCTTGTTACAACTTGTCTGTGATGCTTCTTGGTCAGGATAAGAGAAATCAAAGAATGTTTTACTTCATCCCTATAATAGAAATCCTAAATATTGGAGGGAACCTATCAATGGTTAATGGCAAATGCAAACACTTCATTTGCACAATAAATTGTGATTTGTTTCAATTTTCCAATTACATGATAAATGTTCTGAACAGTGGGTTTGTCTTACCAAATAGGACTGTACCTCCCACAATGGCATAAATCGGCACAAACTATAGCTCAGATCTATTATTTTAGCTCACAGATTAATATATCTTAATAAATTAGGCATATCCTACTTAAGCACATTTTTTTATTAATTGCCCTCATTGTTCACACAATGTGTTATATTGTGGATGTTCCTGGAAAAAAGACTGTAAGGCTATGTTCACACTGTGCGTTTTTGATCCATTTTGTTCTGGTGCGTTTTTCCCACTTTTTCAGCTGAATGGATCAGCTTTAAAAAAAAAAAAAAAAAAAAAAAAACATCATAAACGTATCATCCGTTATTGATCTGCTTTATTGATCTGTGTTTTTTCTGATGCATATTGTTAGCCCATAGACAATGGTTTCAATAGGAAAAGTGGATCTAAAAATCAGCAATAATTGACATATTTATTCTTTTTATGGATCTCTTTTCAAGGGAAAAAATGCACCATGAAAGCACAGATTGAACAGCAAAAAAAAAAAAACGGATCCAAACAAAATGGATCAAAATGCACAGTGTGAACATAGCCTAAGACATTAAAAAAAAATCAATGTTACTTGTATATCTCATTTGTTTAATTAGCGATAATCCATAATCTGCAATTTAGCTGTAAAAATATTCACTTCCCTGAGAGCAGCTATTTTGTAAATATTCCCCTCTTCCCTATGTTGTCTACCTACACAATATGACTGGTTATATCCACCTTATGGAAACTAAATGAATGCAAGTCAATTAATAGAGTATTGCCATAGTTTATTGAAGGGTATGGAGTACAGCAACCTCCCCCCCACTCCCAAAGAGATCTGTTGGCTACAATTGAAATGCAAACAGTGTCATATATGTGTATATGGCCCCAAACCAGTGGCTCAGGAGAGGATTGTGGATGACGGCCCACCGTCATTGGAGCCCTTCTATTCCCATAGTCACTGGTTACAATATGACATCTACAGTAACAAAATAATGGACATATTCTGTTCCCAGAACAATTATAATTTCCAATTACACAAAGGAGGTCATCTGTGTGTCCTGCAGCTCCCCTTAGATAAAGCACTGGACATGTCACATGCCTGGAGGACAACCTATATCGTGACCGCCAAGCCGTGCCCCTGTGACTTAGGATGTTTGTTTATCAGGTAAGAAACCTGAATGAAATGTGATAAATATAAAATGCAAACAGCAAAGGTTTATGACATATTTACTTATTACAATAGTGTTTCTTAAGACATTTGAGACATGACCTCAGCTGAATGTAAACATCAACTCATTGCAAAAGGTGACAGACTATTATTTTACTGCTCTTAAAGAGACTATGGCATCAGAAAATGGCCTATAGTATAAATCATAGTTTTATATTAAATTGATTATTTTTATTATCATAAGGCGCTTTTCCATTTTTTTTCTATCAGTATATATACTAAAAAAAATTAGATCTTGCAATGCTCACACTGACCATTTGACCTAATTTTAAATTCAATCTTTTTTTTTTTTTTTTTTTTTACAAAACAATTGTCCACAGTTTTATTAACATTATAGACAGTGGTGTAACTAAAATCGTATGGGCCTCAGTGCAAAATTTGATCCTGGGTCCCCACAATCATGTTGGTTAGATATACAGGAATCTGTAATAATGTTCCCCGTCCTGGCCCCCTCCTGCAATAATTTTCCCATCCTAAAATAATATCCCCCATTTTAACCCAAATCCTGTAATAATGTTTCCCAACTTGGCCACCAATCCGTAATAATGTCCCCCTATATTGTAATCATGTCACCGATTTTGGCTCCCATCCTTTAATAATGTCTCCAGTTTTGGCCGCCACTCTATAATAATGTCCCCCATCCTGTAATAATGTCATAGT
Organism: Allobates femoralis; assembly: GCA_033576535.1. NCBI lineage: Eukaryota > Metazoa > Chordata > Amphibia > Anura > Aromobatidae > Allobates > Allobates femoralis. The sequence continues at coordinate 473,662,914 of JARQOC010000005.1, forward strand.
CTCCCCCATCCTGTAACAATTACCCTTTTCCTGTAATAATGTCCCCCATCATGGCCTCCATTCTGTAAAAATAATAATGCCCCTGACCCTGAACATCTTTTCCTGTAATAATGTCTCCAAAAACCTTTAAAAAACCTCAAAACTCAGTCTTATGTTGGATGAATTGTAATGCCACCTGTAACATAATTCATATATTTTGGTCCTGTTCGAAGTTGCAACCCTTCTCGGAGAAACATACATACAGCTGAGACAAGGCACAAAGTAAACAGGTCTGTAAGACCGTGTTCACACTGCCGAAAGACTAAATCACAGAAAAACAGTATAAAAACGTCTAAAAATACTCTGCTATAAAAAGAAAGAAAGTACAGCTTCTAATTAATACTTTAACAAACTTGAATATTACCCTTACCGCTGAACTATCATTACTACTGATAGATGAAAGTGATCTTTCCAAAAAACACAGACCTCTGATAACACATATTTTAATAGCAGCGAAAAGCCTCATTGCCTCACAATGGAGGCAAAATCAACCTCCTTCCATTCAAGATCTCAAGGAAAGACTGATATCCCATAACATTTTCGAATACACATATGCAGTAAGATACAAAACTCAGAGGAAATACCAGTCATAATGGTCAGATTGATTAGAATATATGCACCCAACTTAAATTTAGGTTGACGTTGACATAATTGACTTCCAAGCCCTTACCCTAGCAAATTGACAGCCATACAATAATAATAACAATAATAATACAACTAAATATATATTGGCCTATCATTTAACCCATGTGAGTTTTTCAAAAATAATACACTATCTACTACATAAAACTTGTTATCCAAGCAACCAACTAGTTATTCTCTTTAAGAATTCATGTAATTGGAAATACTTAAGGCCGCTTCACACACTAGGATATCGTTAACGATATCCTTGAAACATCACAGATTTGTGAACATTTCAACGATATCGTTAGTGCATCCTTGCGTGTAAACAAACGATGTAGGATGAAAAAATCATTGGAACGGTCATCACAAAAATGAGATCCTGACCTCAAATCTATTGTTCGTCGTCCAATTAAGGATCTGTGAAGAAGCCACATCGTTCAGTGTGACACCTTTTTGAACAATCCTATTCCTGCCACTTTGGAAAATCATTCAAAGGATCTTCTCAAAATCGTTGGCGCGTTGCCAAATGCAAGTTCGTTAACGATATGCATGCGTGTGACAATTCACCAACGATGTCGGAAGGATTGCAGTCACGTGACATAGGGAACGATATCGTTCACCTATATTCTTGTGTGTGAAGCGCCTTTATTGGTTAATTTCCCTTGATTATATTAAACAGTAGTTATTTTAGTTCATTGTTTATTTAAGGTACTCTGATGATAAATTGATTAGCAATGTATAATCACTTCTTATATGATTGTAATGTATTATATATGCATAATATGTAATGAGATTCATATTCAAAACTTAAAAAGATTTAAATACAAAACCTTTAAAAAATGATAAATACACATTTCTAATTATATGTATATGAAGAACAGAATCCCTCATAATCCATAGCTGGTGGCACATGGCAGTGACATCATGCGCCACCTGCGATGGGCGCACCAACATCAACTGAAGGTCTTTAATTGGCCATCAGCTTATGTATTGATTGTAGTGCAGGGAGCTGGTGGTTTTCTATGCTGCAATACATGTCAGATGACTATGTGTCCTTGAACACACGTTCAGCTGAAAACGGCAGTGGTATCAATGGACCCTTTGACTCCACCTTCTGTGACCATGATCATTTTGCCCCTGATCACAAGCAGGGTTACATTAAAAGCTAACAACTCTACATATGTAGCAGATAACCCAGGATCCAACATCCCACTTGCACCAATTACCTTCACAATGACCTTTGCCCAGATTAGAGCCTGCTGTCTACATGCTGAGCAATCAACAAAGGTGGCCTGGTGGTCATTGAGCTGCCAGACTCCTGCTGTTATGGCGGGGATTGGGAAACCTGTGACATCAGCATTAAAGGTGTCTGACAAAGAGAGATCATTGAGCCCATCGGCACCCTGCCCCAGAGCTGCCCAGCAGCTGCTTATTAGGGCATGGTAGATGTAAGAATAATTGAAATATTATATATCATGAAAGCTATCAAGAGATAGTTTCTTCTAGTTCCCTGCAACTAGAAGATAAAACAATAAAATTGAGTTTAATAAAGTTTAAATAAAAATTCTCCTCTTAAATCTATGTACATAAATGCTTTTTTTAAGCATTTTTCAATTATTTTTTATAAATATTTTATCTTAAATTTTATCTTCAAAAATAAATATTGAGCACTGCTTCAATCATAGTGACCTGTGAAATAAATTAAGATGTTATCTATACTGCTCAACATATGATGTTAAAGAAATATGGTGGATTCTTCTTTAGGCTAGGGTCACACTTGCGGGGTGGATGCGGGATTTGTATGCGTTTTTCACACTTGGATTGTGGGAAAAATGCATGGAAAGACGCATCCATAGACCCCCATACAAAAAACGCATGCACCACTTGCAAAAACGCAAGGCTAAATTGCCATGCGTTTTTTGGATGCGTTTTTGGCTCAGCACCAAAAAATGCATCATGATGCATTTTTTCAAAAACGCATGTGTTTTTGTAACATGGGGCCCTATGGGAAACGCATGCGTTAACGCATGGCACTAAATGTACCATGCGTTTTCGCATGCGTTTTTGACATGCGTTTTTTAAGGCTGCTGCAGACCTAACTGCAAAAATGCAGCCCAAAAACGCAGGCTGCCTAAAGCCACCTTAAAAAATGCATGCAAATGTGACCCTAGCCTTATTTTACAAATATTTCTGAGAGTCTGGTACCAATAAACACTACAAGCAGTCACACAAAGATTAGAACTTGACATGGCTATTTTGACGCCTCTAGAAATGCACCAACGTTTGTTCCCATTTATGAATGTTTAGACTGTGTGCCTATGCTGAGTATTTGGTGTAAAATGTTTCTGCAGCAAAAAAGCTGCTAAACTGCTCCCTGTGCCAGGAAAACGCACCAGATAGGCAATGTGTTTTGGGGGTGTTTTTGGTGCAGATTTTGGTCCTGCATCTTTTCACTATTTTCAATGGCAGGAAGGGCATAAAAACGCTGCTAATGTCCTATCAATGTTCTACCTTTCCATCATGATGCAATATGATTAAAATACAAGATGTGACCATGTTTAGTGCACTCACTATATACCATTAGAAACTGTTGAATTAAGACACAACTCCAATCTATTTGCACTTGTTTCAATTCTTTTCATGTAATTCATGATTTCTTTACTAGTTCTCCCAGCTTTGAGCTGCAGCATTGGTGATGTGGATGCTCCATACTGAGTCATTGAGGTTGAATCTTCCTGCTGCAGTGAAGTCCAGCTGTTTTCTATGTGAATGATATTGTATGAGGCTCGTGGGAGTATACTGTACAGCTTATATTGGCTGTGCTTCATGTTATGCGGTGAAGTTTCCCAATTGTCTACTCCAGTCCGCTTAGAAAAGGATGTACTGGAGCATCTGTGCGAGGTTGCTCTGTCCTGAAAGATTTAGCAATGGCGAAGATTGTCCCTATTACCTGCCAATGGGTAATCCAGCATTTTTTCTGCCAAGACAGCAGGTTTTGGCTGCTGAACAAAACGCTCAAAAAGCACCATGTGTTAACATAGCCTTATTTGGGGTTTTTCCCCCCATGGTGATTAGATGTGTTTTCCCCACAATACTTGTTTAAGAATATACATTTTATTCACTAAAAACCACTGCAAAAATATAGCATGTGAAAATACCCCAAGTTAACCACCTAAGAGCAAGTCATACAGAAGTATAAACTTTATCCATGTAGGGATACAAAGTGTTTTTAAATTGAAAATGTCAATGTTAGCTAAATACACGGCTCTACCCAGTTAAAATAATCTTTTGTGGTACATGAATATCACTAAACACTGTGGTTTCTACTATGTTGGCCCTCTACCTTCTCCCAAAGCCACTCCTGTACCATGGTGTATCCATTCTCCCTAAAGAATAATGGGACAAGTAGGAACTGCCCTGATGATATAAAATCATCCAGCAACTGTGGAGTTAAGGCTGCTACAGGAGACAGGAAGTATCCATCAATGACCCAAAAGATGCTGGGAAGGAGTGTGTTTATGTCTCTCTGCAAAAGAAGGAGCAGTGCCTGCAAAGACTAGTGTGGGTATCATGCACAAGGTAAAACTCCATGAAAGAGACTGTCAGGAGTGAAGAATAGCCAGCACAGGTCACAAGCAAATTCTAATGTGCAGCAGAAGGATAGAGGAGAGAACTGATTAAGTACAGGATTCATCCCCCTCACCCTCACCTCACTGCATGAAAAAGGTACAGTGTGCTGCTCTGTGTACATACACTGTGTAAGGAGAAAGACTCTGTAAGGAGAGAAGATATTCTGGGAACAGACTTTCATGTATGGTATTCTGGAAGCCTTGTCTGAAGATTATTAAAGCATTACTATCTACTTCTGCCTGAACATCTCCTCTCGGTGTCGGTGCGGGAGATTCAAACAGCTGTCACATCAGCTGTTTAACCCCACTGACACGTCCCGGAGCTTACCGGCGGCTGTAGGAGGAGATCTCTGCGCTGATCTCCGCCTCCAGCCCGCCCGGACACCGCCGATTGGCTGCCGGGCTCCATAGTGCTGTGTCCGCAGGTGAACATTCTCCGCTGCGGACACAGAAAAATGACCTGCTTTCACTGCGTTTGTGTCTGCATGCCACAGCATGCAGACACAAATGCAAATGTGGAGCCAGCCTAAGCGTGCCCTGATTTAATCCTCCAAAATTCAATGAACTCATGTTTACTTTGCCCAGCCTCCCTATACAAAGGGGTGGACATGTAACAAAAGGAAATCTTTATTTTTGGTAGCCATATAGTTCAGATTAGTCTGGGGGTCTATATTCTGTGTTTCTATAACACTAAACAAATCAAGTTCACAGCCTTCAAGTGCCAGGACAAAATTGGCAGCTTATAGATGTCTCCATAACTAAGAAACCTCAGGGTCTAACATGAAAACCACATGTGTCTATTGCAATCAATCTGTTGGTTTTTTTTGTCTCAAATGTAACAGTTTTTTTTTTCAGATATAATAGCGGAGATGATTAGAATCTTGGAAAACCCAGACCTGCCAAGTTTTGCCTTAAATAACTATGATTACGTCACTGACACTTCCTTTAATCAATATAAGCACTGGAATTCTCTTATGAATAACATGGGATAACCAATAGCATTTTTCAAGTTAGCCATCTCTTCATGCTACATTGCAGAATATGCAGGAGCCCAAACATTTCAATGTATTGTGTGAGCTGTTTAGCCCTAAGAACACAGACTATCTAAATCATACCCAGTAACAGATCACTGACTAGGTCAGGAATTTAATATAGAAGTAAAGGCCCACCACCAGTTTTACTGGGATAGGCAAGAATATTTGTACAAAGCTGCAGAAGTTCCTTCATTTTAAAACACAGGTCATCACACGAGGGCAGTACAAGTGACCAGAGAGAAAGGAAATGCAGAAACACTTCTGGGACCATTTACAAGTTTGTTAAGTTTATTGAAGCTATAAAGTCTATTCAGGAGAATCATTCAGCTATAAAGGTGTCATATTTTCCATAACTTAGTCGACCAACCCTGAGACATTCAGGTAAAATGGGACAGGAAATGAGCACAGAGTATAGCAGTCACTCACTACACAAAGCGAAAGAAACCTACGGTATATTTCTCTTACTATGGATATGTTTTCCAAAGGATATTGCGAACATCTGTACACATGAAATGTTTTAAGTGAATTTCCAGTTAGTTCGATACAAGAATCTACATAAAATGTCACTTTTTAGTGCTATAATAAGGCTGGAGTCACCCGGCCATATGACTTGCATGAGTACAGCATCTAAATGCCCGGACTACGGCTATCTTGACCTGGGAGTGACGGCTGCATTGAAATACATGAAGCTGTCACGCTCAGGTCAGGACAGTCACCGGCTGCTCTAGGCAGTTCCATGTGAGTCTTGGACCAGAATAAATTGGTGAACTTAAAAATTTGCTATATGACTGTAAAAACACACTGGGACCAATGGTTGATATTATTTATTAATAGAAACCTGTCATCAGAATCAAGCTGCCTGAACCACAAGTAGTTAATACACTTCATTTAGGGATTGTCTATATCCACTACCAAAGTTTTTGTCTGAACCACAAGTAGTGTAGCGCCCAGGCTTTGGGGTACTACGGGTGTCAGGCTGCAAAGGGTTAACTGTGTCACGGGAAATGGCGGCCGCGCCTGACCCGTGTCTGGGATATCTTTCAAAAAGGGGAAATATGTACAGAGGATTATTTACAAAGTTTGTCGTGACGCCACCTGTAGTTTCTGGTGATGTTTTACCAGCGCCCCCACAGTCCGCCAGAGGTAGATGGTACTGCGGCAAGTTGGTGAAGTCCTCCACAGGTAGGACTGACCTTTGGGGCAGCGTTCCTGGATGGAAATAAGTTCATTCAAAGAAAAACAAGCAGAGTCCAAAGTCACTGTTCCTCCGGGTACTTTACTGTCATTTGCATTAAGCACACAAACATTACAGTTCAGCACTCCTGATGGTATGAGGACAGGTAGCTTAACGGGAGGCTGCAGGCTGATCCTAAGTAGTATGGTGGACGCTTGATGTGTGCCTTCGTGCTCTTTTCCCGTATGTTCCTTTCCTGCTTCCCAGTAGTGGTGTGAAGCCTGGTGACTTAAAGCCCACCTGACCTCATTCTTTCTCTCACCCTCATGGCCTTCAGGTAACCTTCTGCTGGCAAACCGCTCGTTCCTTGGCGGTGCCTGGTACCCTGTTTTGGTTGCTCAGGTGCCCGGGAGAAATGTAGACTCCACGGGTCTCCGGATTTTCTGTGGTCCTAAAGTATCCCACAGGTGCAGGCTCTGGTGCTCGGTAAGCTGACAGGGATAAACTTTCTCAAGCTCTTTCTTTCCCTTCTGGCTGTCTGCACCTGAAGAAGCTTTCTTTCTTTTCAATCCCTCTCTCCCTCCCATCGTGTAATCTAGTGTGGGAGTGCTGGTTAATGGGTGCCACCCACATTCCTAGAATCCTCCAGCAGCTGGGGCAACTGCACCTCTTTTACGGGTGCAGTACCCCTCTGTGACGCCTGCTGGGGGGCCACAGTAGCAGAAATCAAACACTGTCTGCCAGTTGTGTAACTTCAGGCCCAGGGGCCCCGATGCGAAAGCTCCAACGGGGCCCCCAATTATTGCAAATCTTTAATAGCTATAGTCTTTTTCTATAGGCCAAAGGGACTTTTGGGACCCCCCTAGGCTGCAGGGACCGGGTCATAGGTTTTTTTTTTTTGTCAATGAAACCCATTGATGGTATTATGTATCAGGGTTCTATGGATCACTGAAATCAATCTCAAATACCTGTGATAATTAATTTAGCAGGTAAGCCCAATAAAAGGAAAACTGGGTGTTCCACAATATTACGCAGGCCACAGTTTTCAAGTAACATGGGAAAAAAAAGGATCTCTCTGCTGCCAAAAAGCAACAAATAGTGCAAGGCCTTGGACAAGGGATGAAAACATTAGATATTGCACAAAAACTTAAGCGTGATCATCGTACTGTGAAGAGATTTGTGGCTGATTCTGAACACAGATGTGTTCGTGCAGATAAAGGCAGAATGAGGAAGGTTTCTGGCAGGCAACTTCATTGCATAAGAGAACAGCTGCTAAAAAGGCCTTACAAACCAGAAAACTGATATTTGAAGATGCTGATGCCTCTGGAGTCCCTTGAACCTCAAGGTGCAGGATCCTTCAAAAGCTTGCTGTGGTGCATAAACCTACTATTCGGCCATCCCTAAACAGTGATCACAAGCAGAAACAGTTGCAGTGGGTCCAGATATACATGAAGACTAATTTTTAAACAGTCTTGTTTACTGATGAGTGCCGAGCAACCCTGGATGGTCCAGATGGATGGAGTAGTGTATGGTTGGTGGATGGCCACCATGTCCCAACAAGGCTGCGACGTCAGCAAGGAGGTAGAGGGGTCATGTTTTGGACCAAACTCATGGGAAACAGTTGATAGGCCCCTTTAAGGTTCGTAAGGTGTGAAAATGACCTTTGCAAAGTATACAGAGTTTCTGAGAGCTTTCTTCCATAGTACAAAAAGCTAAAACATGCCTACAGGGGCAAAATCATCTTCATGCATGACAATGCACCATCTCATGCTGCAAAGAATACCTCTGTGCCATTGGATGCTATGGGCATAAAAGGAGATGAACTCATGGTGTGGCAACCATCTTCCCCTGACCTCAACCCTATAGAGAACCTTTCGAGTATAATCAAGCAAAAGATCTATGAGGGTTGTAGGCAGTTCACATCAAAACAGCAGCTCTGGGAGGGTAGTTCTGACATCATGCAAAGAAATACAAGCAGAAACGCTCCAGAAACTCACAAGTTCAGTGGATGCAAGAATTATGAAGGTGATATCAATGAAGGGCTCCTATGTTAACATGTAACTTGGCCTGTTAGATGTTTTGGGTAGTTAAATAGCTTTTTATTTCAGTGAATGTGACCTCCTAATATGACTGGCAAATTCAACAAATGAGCATTTTCAGTTCTTTCAAACATTTCAAATGTTTACAAACTCTACTGGGCCTAATAATTTGGAACAGTGCATTTAGATTATACTGTTATCATTGGGAGATTGATTCAATAAAATTCGATGTATACTCTAACGGTGATGACATTTATTACACTGACTGTTATTTGCACTGACCATTTAGGAAAATCAGAGAAAAAGAACATTTGCATAATCATTTGGAACATGCTGTATGTGTTGTAGACAGTGTCTGATTTGTGCTATTTGTGTTTTTTTAAGCAGCATGATTCTGATAATTGTAGAAAAAGGATATCTAGCTCCTACAGAAAAAATATTACTGGTATATATTTCTAAAAACATTGTTTTGAATGATATGCTGTTAACATAAGGAATTAAAATTGTGAAACACTTGGCCTACGCCATAATAATGATGAACAGCGTATATCGCTCGAAACACGTAGAACAAGTGTTTCATAATTTTAACACATTATTCTAAGAGCATAGCATTAAAAATAATGTTTGTAGAGATATATATCGGAATAAGTTTTTCTGCGGGAGGTGGATATCCTTTATCTATAATTCCTATTATTCACTTGGGAACTGGCCCTAGGCTTTCTCCGTGCATCGCTCCCATCGCGGACTCTTTACTTGGGTCTGGGGAGCTGGTGTGAATATCCCTCTCCTTTTTTGAGCATGATTCTGATGGCAGGTTTCTTTTAATAAATATAACAAACATTCGACTCAGTATTTTTAAAATTTATGGCAATTTTAAGTTACAAAGTATTATGGCTTCTTCCCGCCATGTTCCAGTCACTGACCGGTCACTAATTGTGTATTTACAGTTAGGGCCAGAAATATTTGGACAGTGACACAAGTTTTGTTATTTTAGCTGTTTACAAAAACATGTTCAGAAATACAATTATATATATAATATGGGCTGAAAGTGCACACTCCCAGCTGCAATATGAGGCTTTCCACATCCAAATCGGAGAAAGGGTTTAGGAATCATAGCTCTGTAATGCATAGCCTCCTCTTTTTCAAAGGACCAAAAGTAATTGGACAATGGACTCTAAGGGCTGCAATTAACTCTGAAGGCGTCTCCCTCGTTAACCTGTAATCAATGAAGTAGTTAAAAGGTCAGGGGTGGATTCCAGGTGTGTGGTTTTGCATTTGGAAGCTGTTGCTGTGACCAGACAACATGCGGTCAAAGGAACTCTCAATTGAGGTGAAGCAGAACATCCTGAGGCTGAAAAAAAAGAAAAAATCCATCGAGAGATAGCAGACATGCTTGGAGTAGCAAAATCAACAGTTGGGTACATTCTGAGAAAAAAGGAATTGACTGGTGAGCTTGGGAACTCTAAAAGGCCTGGGCGTCCACAGATGACAACAGTGGTGGAAGATCGCCGCATACTTTATTTGGTGAAGAAGAACCCGTTCACAACATCAACTGAAGTCCATAACTCTCTCAGTGAAGTAGGTGTATCTGTCTCTAAGTCAACAGTAAAGAGAAGACTCCATGACAGTAAATACAAAGGGTTCACATCTAGATGCAAACCATTCATCAATTCCAAAAATAGACAGGCCAGAGTTAAATTTGCTGAAAAACACCTCAAGAAGCCAGCTAGTTCTGGAAAAGTATTCTATGGACAGATGAGACAAAGATCAACCTGTACCAGAATGATGGGAAGAAAAAAGTTTGGAGAAGAAAGGGAATGGCACATGATCCAAGGCACACCACATCCTCTGTAAAACATGGTGGAGGCAACGTGATGTCATGGGCATGCATGGCTTTCAATGGCACTGGGTCACTTGTGTTTATTGATGACATAACAGCAGACAAGAGTAGCCGGATGAATTCTGAAGTGTACCGGGATATACTTTCAGCCCAGATTCAGCCAAATGCTGCAAAGTTGATTGGACGGCGCTTCATAGTACAGATGGACAATGACCCCAAGCATACATCCAAAGCTACCCAGGAGTTCATGAGTGCAAAAAAGTGGAACATTCTGCAATGGCCAAGTCAATCACCAGATCTTAACCCAATTGAGCATGCATTTCACTTGCTCAAATCCAGACTTAAGACGGAAAGACCCACAAACAAGCAAGACCTGAAGGCTGCGGCTGTAAAAGGCCTGGCAAAGCATTAAGAAGGAGGAAACCCAGCGTTTGGTGATGTCCATGGGTTCCAGACTTAAGGCAATGATTGCCTCCAAAGGATTCGCAACAAAATATTGAAAATAAAAATATTTTGTTTGGGTTATGTTTATTTGTCCAATTACTTTTGACCTCCTAAAATGTGGAGTGTTTGTAAAGAAATGTGTACAATTCCTACATTTTCTATCAGATATTTTTGTTCAACCCTTCAAATTAAACATTACAATCTGCACTTGAATTCTGTTGTAGAAGTTTCATTCCAAATCCAATGTGGTGGCATGCAGAGCCCAACTCGCGAAAATTGTGTCGCTGTCCAAATATTTCTGGCCCTAACTGTATATAGGGACAAACCTACAGACTCAGGCTAGTCAGTCAAGACAGTCCTAGGCTGGATTTACAAAGTCTGCTTTCTCTGAAACGCACAAACATGCCTTGCTGCAGTCTGATGCATGCTGCTCATGAATGCGTGAATTGGATGACAGAATCTTTTTAAAGGGTTATTCCCAAAATGGAAAGGTATACCCCATCCACAACAGAAAGGCAGGGTCGGATTGAGGTATAAAGGCCCACCAATAATATTGCTTCTGTTGGCCCACTGTCTAGCTACATGGGAATATTAGATTTCCCTTATTAACAAGTTTACCTGTGCTTCTATAAATAATAATAATAATGAGATACTGCCTTGCCTGTACATAACAAATCAAGTGTATTGTGCCAACTACGGCCCATATAGGGAGGTAGGGACCTACCAGAAGATTTGCCAGTGAGCCATTCTGAGCCTGCGTAAGGGATAACTTACTGACAGCTGGGCTCAGAATGCAAGAACCTCCAATTCTGAGAAAGGAGCTTGATACCAAAAGAATGGTCTCTGCACAGCTCTTCCTGAATGAAGTAGATGTGCGCAGATTCAATCTCTGCTCAATTTATTCTCTATAGGAATAGTGAAAATGACTAAGAGCTGTACTCTGCTTTTGGCAATGAATCTCTTTGCTCAATTTAGGATGGAGCTTTAAGCTGTGCAAATCCATTCTATATTTTTCTCTGAAATGCTCATGTGTTTCAAAGATAAACTTTAATGAACCGGCCAGGGACCATAGCCAGGAAAGTCCGGCATTGCCCCTGACCGGCTCTTTCCAGTGCTGCTCTGGGAGATTGACCTGTCTCTCCATATATTCACACAAAGGAGACACCTGTGAATCACCTAGAGTGGTCAGGGATCTTTAAAGTTTATTTTCCATGAAACGCCAGAGCATTTCCAATTAGAATATACTTGCCTACCTGAAACTGTGCAGCCAAGTTTGGCAGGTTTAGGCTAGGGCCACATTTGCGTCTGTTTTTTGTTATGCTGGATCCAGGATAGAGCAGCATGACGACAGCGTTACCGTAGTGTAATGCTGCCTTAACGCTGCCATAGAATAATATGGATGATGGACTCATCGGCGCATGCAAACGCCGACATAAAAGTGCCGGAGTTTGAAATCTCGTGCTGTTTTGTAGCGGACAGCTTAACGCTGCAGGCAATGTTAAGCTGTCCGCTACAAAATAGCGCAAGATTTCAAACTCCGGCACTTTTATGTCGGCGTTTGCATGCGCCAATGAGTCCGTCATCCATATTACTCTATGGCAGCATTAAGGCAGCATTATACTACGGTAACGCTGTCTTTATGATGCTCTGTGCCGGATCCAGCATAACAAAAAACAGATGCAAATGTGGCCCTAGCCTTAGACAACATAAATCCTGTGATAAGTTCCATTTAAAAAAAATATTTATAAAATGCATTCAAATATAAAAAAATGCACTTAAACTATGTAAAGTTGGAAACGCTTTTTTTTGTACATTTTAGATATTCAATGGTTTGAACAATACAGATAACACCAAATGTCAAGTACAGAAAGCATGCACAACTTGTCGGAGCATAATATAGGGGGTTTGGATGATTCTCTTGTAAACTAGACTGACAGGAAACAGTTTGGAGGGGGAAATTCATTGCAGCAACTTGTTTTTGTCATGTTGTCTTTTAGAAGCTTCTAACAATAGTGGTAACTTTACTGTCTGAATCATGGTGAAGCTGGGAACAGGAACAGCCATATAGATGAATGGCACAATGAGTAGGTGCTTTGGTCAGACAGTCCAGTGTTTACACCTTTGTCCTTCAAGTCTGCACGTGCTAAGAATAGTAATGGGATTGTCTATTGAACAGTGTCAGAAGCTGTAAAATGTCTTGGCTAATGAGCAATTGTGCTATGCAAAATATTTTCTGTTTGCCTTGACCTTGATTAATTATTTGGTGGATCCCGTTAAGTTTTTTTTTATTAATCTATCCGCATTAGTTTGCATAAGTCATTGTTATTATTATTATTATTATTATTATTATATTTATTTATAGAGCACCACTAATTCCATGGTGCTGTACATGAGAAAGGGTTACATACAGACAAGTTAAAAATACAATGAACAAATTGACAGACTGATACAGAAGGAACAGAGGACCCTGCCCTTGCAGGCTTACATTCTACAGGACAATGGGGAGGGAGACAGTAGGTTGGGTTTGCTCGGGTGGTGCTGGAGAGTCAGGTCTGGTGGTGGTGGAGCGCCGGGTCCAGTGGTGTTGATGCGGCACTGTGGTCATTGCAGGTTGTAGACTGTTCTGAAGAGATGGGTTTTCAGGTTCCGCTTGAAGGTTCTGAGAGTAGGGGACAGTCGGACGTGATGGGGTGCAGAGTTCCAGAGGATGGGGGATGCTTGGGTGAAGTCTTGCAGGCGGTTAGATGAGGAAGGTACAAGTGTGGAGGAAAGAAGGAGGTCTTGGGAGGATCGAAGACAACGAGTTGGATGATATCGGGAGATTAGTTCAAAGATATATGGGGGACAGGTTGTGGATGGCATTGTAAGTCAATGTTAGTAGTTTGAATTGGATACGCTGGTGAATTGGGAGCCAGTGGAGGGATTTGCAGAGGGGAGAAGTGGAGGAATAGCGAGGAGTGAGGTGGATTAGTTGGGCTGCGGAGTTAAGGATAGATTGAAGTTGTGCAATAGTATTAGCAGGAAGGCCACAGAGTAGGAGGTTGCAGTAGTCGAGGCAGGAGATGATGAGGGCATACATGAGTAGTTTAGCAGATTGGGGGTTGAGGAAGGGACGGATTCTGGCAATATTTTTGAGTTGGAGGTGGCAGTAGGTGGCAAGGGCTTGGATGTGAGGTTTGAAGGACAAGGCAGAGCCAAGTGTTACTCTGAGGCAGCGGACTTCAGGTACAGGGTAAAGTGTGATGTCATTTATTGTGATGGATAAGTCTGGCAAAGAAGGTGTGCGAGATGGAGGAAAGATGATGAGTTCGGTTTTGTCTACATTGAGTTTTAGGAAGCGGAAGGAGAAGAAGGAGGATATGGCTGGTAGACACTCCGGGATTCTGGACAGCAGAGAGGTGACATCTGGGCCGGAGAGGTAGATCTGAGTGTCATCAGCGTACAGGTGATACTGGAAGCCATGGGACTTTATGAGTTGTCCGAGACCAAGAGTATAGATTGAAAAAAGGAGGGGCCCGAGGACAAAGCCTTGAGTGACCCCAACAGAGAGGGGATGGGGCGAGGAGATTGTGTGGGAGTGGGAGACACTAAATGTGCGGTTGGAAAGATAGGAGGAGATTCAGGAGAGGGCAAGGTCAGTGATACCAATGGAAGAGAGGATCTGTAATATGAGGCAGTGGTCGACTGTGTCGAATGCAAAGGACAGGTCTAAAAGGAGGAGGACGGAGAATTGTCTGTTAGCTTTGGCTGTGAGTAAGTCGTTAGTAATTTTGGTCAGGGCAGTTTCAGTAGAGTGGTGAGGGCGAAAGCCAGATTGAAGGTCATCAAAGAGAGAGTTGGATGAGAGGTGGGATGGGAGTACAGTGTAGACATGCTTTTCGAGAAGTTTGGAAGCGAATGGGAGCAGAGATATGGGCCGGTAGCTGGATGTGGAAGTGGGGTCAAAGGATGGCTTCTTTAAGATAGGTGTAATTGTTGCGTGTTTGAAAGCAGAAGGAAAGGTACCAGAAGTTAGTGATAGGTTGAAGAGGTGGGTTAGAGCTGGGATAAGTGTGGTGGTGAGGTTGGGGAGGAGGTGGGATGGGATAGGGTCCAGTGCACAAGTGGTGAGGTGCGATCTGGAGAGGAGGTGTGCAAGTTCTCCTTCAGTGATGGATGGGAGGAGGGTTAGTGGGGGAGAGGATTGATGTGGGTTGAGGTGGTTGGGTAGCAAAGACTTGTCTGATCTGGTCGATCTTGTTGGTGAAGTATGTTGCAAAGTCTTCTGCAGAGAAACGAGAAGTAGGAGGGGGCAGTGGGGGGCGGAGGAGGGAGTTAAATGTGTTGAATAACTGCCTGGGGTTGTGAGACAAAGAGGATATAAGGGTAATGAAGTAATTCTGTTTAGTGGTGGTTAGTGCTGACTTGAATTTGAGAAGTGCTTGTTTGAATGCTGTGTAGTCTTCTTGTGAGTGTGTTTTCTTCCAGCGCCGCTCTGCAACCCTAGCCGCTGGCCGCAGATTTTTAGTGGTATCTGTGTGCCAGCGTTGTCTGTTGATTCATCGTGTTTTGCCATGAATGAGAGGGGCAACTGCATCAATAGCTGATGTGAGTGTAGTGTTGTAGAAAGCTGTGGAATTATCTGTGTCATGGATTGAGGATATGGATGATAGTGGTAAAATGGTGTTGGAGAATGTGTGAGTGTCAAGATGTGTGAGGTTTCTGCGATGGTGTACGATTGGGGGACATGGGTGGCAGATGAGGAGGACAAGGATGAGAAATTAAGTAGATGGTGGACAGAGAGGAGGAGAGGGGAGGTTGTGGGTTTAGTTAGGGAGCAGAGGCAGGTAAAGATGAGGTCTAGTGTGTGTCCGTCTGTGTGGGTGGCTGTGGAGGACCATTGAGAGAGGCCAAAGGATGAGGTAAGTGACATCAGTTTTATTCATCGTGATCATTTTTCCTTTTTATTGAGCTCTATTTTTTATGTATACAGTAAAAAGTGATCTGTGACATCAGTTGCACCCTCTTTTAACTCCTTCGGTACTTATTGGCACAGTCATTTTCTTTACGTTATTAATTATCTGTTTACTTTGTAATAATCTTGCATCTCTAAAGGGCCTATTAGACAGGAAAATTTGTTAACGATAGCGATTGACGAATGAATAATTATTGCGTCGTTATCATGCACATAAGCTCATTGTTACATGATCCACCTCAGGGCCTTGGGGACTCAGTGAAAAAGAGGAAAAGTAAAAATATTTGTGACACCACCCACAGTATACGGTAATGATACCGGCGCTGCTGCAGACCTCCGGGGATGGTGATGAGGCAGCTAGTTGGTAACGCACTCTGTAGGTGGAGTGGGGTGAACCTTCGCTTGTGCACTGCTATCTCCTCTGCGGCCCCTGGTTCTGCATGAAGCTGTGCTACAGGTGCTGCCAGGGGCCAAAGTCTCCCTGGTCCTCCGGTGTTGTCTGCTGGGATAACTGGACCCGTGCAGACTTGGACTCTAGCGTCCAAGTTGCTTTGGTATTTTCTTGGGGTGAACCGGTATGGCTCCTCTGCCGTCATTCTCTGTTCCTCGCCTTGCCTCCAACCCTCACTCTTGGGTCCCTTACACTGGCTATGCTTCCCTTGGTACAGACCAAGCGCGGCTCCATTCACCAGGTGTCTTCCTCAGTACTGCTCTGTACTGAACTGCCAAACTCATCCCCAGGCCTGAATTTTATAGGGGACCTTGCCTGAAGTCAGCAAGTAGAGCTCCCCCTTCAGGTCTGGGGTGGAAGGTGTTGCATGTAAGTTTACCTGATGTGGAAATCTCTCCCTGCACCAGGTGTTCCTGTGGCAACAATACCGTAGGGGTGCCACATACACAAGGAAATATTTGCTCGAAAGATCGCTGTTGCCATCAATGGAAAGTCACTAGATCAGACCAAGACTTTAGCACTTTGGGGTGGTGTTTATGTGAATTGTGGGTATGTGATGAGCACAGAGAGAGGGGTACTCGGGTACCGGGATGAGTTTGTGGCTATAACGGGGAATCATGGGTGGTCGGTTTCCCGGTTCCGTGCCCTGGCTCTCATTGTTGGTGAGGGAAGAGGGATTTAGGGAAAAGTCGTGATGCCACCTGTGGATACTGGTAACGATGATACCAGTGCTGCAGGCTGGCCACTGAGGTGATGAGATGCAGCTTAGTGTAGTACATCTCCCCACAGGTGGAGCTTACCTCAGGGCAGCAAGGATGGAGGAGGGGAGTAGTTGTTCTTAACCCTCTGATGATGCTGAGGCCTTCGGGGTGCCGGCGGGAAAGGAAGGACAGACGACCGATTCAACTCCAATGTCTTTTACTGGTACCGGCTGATGGTATAGTACACAGTACAGTTCAGTATAATAGGGAGGTAGCTGCAGGTTCAGGGTGCCCTCATGGAATCTGTGGATGTTTCCTTCCTAATGGCTTTCGGAGTCTCAGTT
>JARQOC010000005.1:473680286-473830286 GCA_033576535.1 Allobates femoralis
CTGGTTTTACAGGCCTTACAGGTTTTGGCTTTTCCACCTTCCAACGGCATTGGCAGATGTGAATCCAGAGAACAATTTTTGTTTAGTTTTGTCTATGGGTTGTCTAAAGGCTTCGGCAACAGACAGGACATTTTTCAGCGTACTTGATGTCATCGTTAGTCGCTGCAGAGAAATGATACATAAACTAGTGTTAATAAAGAAGAGATCCAATAGAAATATACTGCTGCCACCTTCTTCTCAGGGTCATATACTTACAGGTGCTATTGTGTATGGTGGACAAACTTTGGCTCCCTCGATTTCTGTCCAGTTGACTCCCAAGAAGAATTGATGATCCCTGATCTTGTCCACAAATACTTTCCGTCTCTCTGGTGACTTATCCAAGAGCTGGAAACATATAATGAAGAACATTATTCACTCTCCAGTAGT
Organism: Allobates femoralis; assembly: GCA_033576535.1. Classification (NCBI taxonomy): domain Eukaryota; kingdom Metazoa; phylum Chordata; class Amphibia; order Anura; family Aromobatidae; genus Allobates; species Allobates femoralis. Next base: position 473,680,713 of record JARQOC010000005.1, read on the forward strand.
CTTCCATTTCCATTGTTTTTCATTACATATACCTTTCATATCAGCATTTTTTTTAAATTCGCCGCAGACCCGGCAGATTTTGCTGCATCTGCATTGTAACGGCTGACTTGCGGCAAGAATGCAGCATTCTCTATGGGACTTGCAGTCGGGTGCAGCAAGTGTGGTTTCGCCGGATCCAGCACTTGCCGTACTTGCGACAAGTAAAAAATCTACTGGTAGCCAAGGTTTTATTGTGCTGCTGCAAGTGCCAGATCCCACAAAACCGCACTTGCTGCAACCGCTAGTCACATGGAGAATGAATGAGGCTTGCCGCAAGTCGTCCGTTACACGGCAGATGTGGCAAAATCTGCAGGATCTGACACAAATTTAAAAAGCCACTGGTGTGAAAGCCGCCTTACTAAGATGTGTCTTTATACTCACCCCTTCTATGAGGGCTTTGAGTTGGGGGTCAAATCCTCTTGGGAAGGCGGGATCATCATAAACTATTGCTTCCATGGTAGTCTCCTGAAATATGCTTACATAAAATGGATATCTAGCAGTAGCCAGCTCATGTATCACAACGCCAACAGAGAACCAGTCCACTGTGGTGTCGTAAGGCTCCTGTAGAAGAATCTGTGAAGATATCAAAAAGACAATAAGAACATTGTCAACAGAGCACAAGACATGTAGATGTGCAGCCTCGTACACAGTGATAACTCATGGACGTGTAGATGATTCCTCACCTCAGGAGCGATGTATGGAAGGGTTCCGACCGGATCTGATGCCTTTGTATCTCCAATGATGTTCATCGCTGCCAGACCGAAGTCCGAGATCTTCAAATGACCGGTGCTGTCCATTAAGATATTTTCTGGTTTTATGTCTCTGATAGATGAAAGAGATTAAAAAATACCATAATTATTATACCAGCCGGGCTGACGACGGCATAATGGACTAAAGGTACCGTTACACACAGAGATATCTCTGGAGACATTGCTTGCAACTCACTGGTTGCAGTGAAATCATGGACACATTCTTCTATTTGTACACGGCAACAAAATGGAACAATGTGTCCATGATTTAACTGCAACCAGTGAGTTGCAAGAAATGTCTCCAGAGATATCTCTGTGTGTAACGAACAGTACCTTAAGATACCAAGTATCTTTAGAGGGCAATAGGATGAGCATATGGGAGTATTTATACCATGTCTACACAGAAGAAGACATGCTGCACCTACCTGTGTATAATGCCTCTGCTGTGGAGATACTGCAAACCACAAATCAACTCAGCCGCAATAAATCTAATAAGAAAATAACACAAAAAACCATCAATATTCAACATTTCATCCACTAAATGAAGAGACTAATAATGAAGTAAAGCCGACAACAATCATATTCTGTCTTACCTGATGGCTGGAATGGGAATTGGAGCATTATGGCTTATGAGGTCTCTAAGGTTTCCTCCACTGATATAGTCCATGATGTAAAAGATATAGTCCTGTGATAAAACAAAGGAGATAAGAGGGGATATTGGTATATTCTAGATATGGGGCACTGATGGTAATCCTGTAACACTTGTAATACTATGGTAGTGATCTAGAACATTGCACACAGACTGGCACATAGACTGGTATTCACTGAATACCATATTTTTCGGACTTTAAGACATACTTTTTTCCCAAAATGTTTGGGGGAAAGTGGGGTGTGTGTCTTATAGTCCGAATATATGGACTATGTGACTGTGGAGCTGTGCTGGGGCAGCTGTGGCTCTGTAGTGGGCTGGGAGGAAGCTGCAGGGGGCTGCCGAGGTGTGGGAGGTCACGTGCTGCCGCTCATTATGCTCCCACTCGTTCTGCTCATTATCGTACTGTCCATCACCTCAGTGCTAAAGCTGTGCTGAGAGATGTGCAAAGGAATGCAGTGTATATTAAATTAGATGAAGTGTACACCTCCCCATCACTGTACGTAGCCTCCCGTGCTGCCGCACACAAGAAAATAACATACAATATAACTTACCCTATGGCGCTTCCCTCCATCTCTTCCCACTTGCAGCACTCATGCTCTAAGTCCTCATGTGTCCCCGAGGCAGCCAGTCATGTGATTGGGGTGCACAGTGATGATGTCCCTCTACTGTGCCGTTCACATTACCAGCTGCATTGGGGATGCAGGAGGACCCAGAACGTGAGTGCTGCAAGCAGGGAGAGATGGAGGGAAGTGCTGGAGGGTATCATATTGCTTGTTATTTTCTTGTGTGCGGCAGCATGGGGGCCATATCCAGGATGAGTTGGGAGGCATTTTCAGGATGAGAGGGCCATGTACCACGATGGGAGGCATATCCAGGATGAGGAGCAATGTACCCGGATGGTGGGGCTATATACCAGCATTGGGGGGCTATAACCAGGATGGGGGGCCATATCCAGTGTGGGGGTCTAAATCCCAACATGGGGAGCCATATCCAGGATGTGGGGTGCTATATACCAGGATGGAGGGCCATATCCAGGATAGGAGAGCCATATCCAGGATGAGGGCTATATCCGAGGATGGGGAGCCATACCCATGATGTAGGGGGCTGTATACTAGGATGGGGGAACTATTTCCATGATGGGGGAACCATATCCAGGATGGGGGGCCATATCCAGGATGGGGGGGCCATATCCAGGATGGGGGTCTGTATATGTGGCGCCCCGCAGCGAGTGCGTCACAAGAGGGTATTGCAGCCATAAATGCAGCCGCAATATTTTCTGACACAGCAGTGATCTGGTTAACTTTGAGATCCAACCCTGCATGCATCACCTAGAACAGAGGGCCAACCCAGGGTCCTGGTGGGCGGAGTGCTAGGGAAGTGTGTAGGGAGAACAGACCCTGAGTCAATAGGAGAAGGAGTCTAGAACTTGACCTGAGAAGTCTAGAACTTGGAGAAGGAGCGGGGGCTCCGCACCCCGTGCAGCCCCCGGGCCGTCACCGGTCGGGTGTCAGCACCTGAGGCCTCAACAACCGGGATCGGGCATCATTAACCACGGGTTCCAAAAGACTCCCATGCCCAAAACTCACAGCCGGTTCACTGGTACCGAAGCTGGCAGCAGTTCACCTCTGCTACGCGAACCAGAAGAGTGGAGGAGCAGCTTCACAGGAGCACCCCACCACCAGCCAACTTCCAGTCGTCTAACCAGCGGTGTACCCACTGAGGGATCCAATGCTCCCCAAAACATCCACAACGTATATTCTGGATAGGGATTGAAGCAGCCTCCCCGTACCCGATCTGGTATTCCTGGGCGACAATGGCAAAACACTTAGCTAGAATGGAGGAACACTTGCGGATCTCTGAGGGACACCATCACTGCTGAGTCCACCCGGTCCACTACCCGTAAACTGTATACCATGTACTGCCTGCTGGTTACAGTAAAGACCCGTTGCAGAGACTTTCTGTGTCCGTGCTTCCTTATGAACTATTTAACCATACAAAACTTCAGCGACACAACTCATGAATAGTATTGATTTCATCTTTATTAAAGTGCAGTATAAAGTGCAATGTGCTATACAGACATGGTGACAGGGTATTTGGACTATATACATAATATGGCAGGGGTCACTGATATTGTATACATCAAATATTATGGAACATTATTAAAGACATTATTACTATCCATAACTACATTCTCCTTGAGTGTAAATGATACATCAACACGCTCAAGGATATCAGGTGTAAGTGACATGCTCACTCATATGACAGACCAGACCTTCCCATACTTCATGTTATACATTATGGGTGATGTTTCCCCCCTCTCATATGGCCAAAGTATACTCTTTACATTAATATAGTGAAGCATCAACTGCATGGGTATAGCTATAAACTATATGTATAGAATTGCAATATATAAAAAACAGTGGGTAGGTCTTTGAATGTATAAAGTACCAAGTACCCAGCTTGGATGGTAATTATCTATTTATTGCCACATACAACCTAATGTTATAACCTGGTAGCATTAATCAAATTATATAGTTTGTAGCTTATACCTCCATGCTGCACAATGTGCACTGTTGTGCCTATGCAATCCATTGCCTCATGACACTGAACATTATAGTTCAAGAGCAATCAACAAGGGTGTAACTTGTAGCTTACACCACCGTTCTGCTCAGTATACACAGCTATACCACTGCAGTCCATTAATAGCTTCACATTCACTATAAGATGTTGTGTGTGTCAATTAGTAAGATATACCTTAAGTATGGCAGGGGAGAGTCTGGTGTGGCGTCCTATAACCCTGGTCCTTGCGCAAGGACCAGGGTTATAGGACGCCACACCAGACTCTCCCCTGCCATACTTAAGGTATATCTTACTAATTGACACACACAACATCTTATAGTGAATGTGAAGCTATTAATGGACTGCAGTGGTATAGCTGTGTATACTGAGCAGAACGGTGGTGTAAGCTACAAGTTACACCCTTGTTGATTGCTCTTGAACTATAATGTTCAGTGTCATGAGGCAATGGATTGCATAGGCACAACAGTGCACATTGTGCAGCATGGAGGTATAAGCTACAAACTATATAATTTGATTAATGCTACCAGGTTATAACATTAGGTTGTATGTGGCAATAAATAGATAATTACCATCCAAGCTGGGTACTTGGTACTTTATACATTCAAAGACCTACCCACTGTTTTTTATATATTGCAATTCTATACATATAGTTTATAGCTATACCCATGCAGTTGATGCTTCACTATATTAATGTAAAGAGTATACTTTGGCCATATGAGAGGGGGGAAACATCACCCATAGTGTATAACACGAAGTATGGGAAGGTCTGGTCTGTCATATGAGTGAGCATGTCACTTACACCTGATATCCTTGAGCGTGTTGATGTATCATTTACACTCAAGGAGAATGTAGTTATGGATAGTAATAATGTCTTTAATAATGTTCCATAATATTTGATGTATACAATATCAGTGACCCCTGCCATATTATGTATATAGTCCAAATACCCTGTCACCATGTCTGTATAGCACATTGCACTTTATACTGCACTTTAATAAAGATGAAATCAATACTATTCATGAGTTGTGTCGCTGAAGTTTTGTATGGTTAAATTGTAGGTATCGCGACCACCGAATATTGTAGTCCAGGTACTGTTTGGGAATTAAAAATTCCCAAAAATGTGTATTAGTATTGTTTGGAGTTTGTTTCTAATTCCTTATGAACTGTCCGTCCGCACTACAAGGTAACCGCAGCTGCCGCACAACATCTTAAGCAGCTCCAGCCTCTGGGGATCACCGCTCAGCCTGTGGGGAGCGTTCCATCTTGCTGCTGTACATCCCCCGGAGGTTCCGCAGCGTCGGTAACGATTACCGAAACTACTCATAGGTGGCGTCACAAATAAATTAAACCCCTTTAATCTGTTCCTACAAGACGTCTTCAACTTTTGATCTGCACTCAACCGGGCCCCACTACCGGCAGGCGCGGCCCACCCGTGACAAGGAGGGAGGAGCTACAGCCTGTCTAAACCGGAGTCCACGGGCTGACGGTGAGTCATATACCAGGATGGGGGCCATATCCAGGATGGGGGCATGGGGAGCCATATTCAGGATTGGGGGCTATATCCCAGGATGGGAGACTATATCCCAGGATTGAGGGCTGTATCCCAGGATGGGGAGCCATATCCAGGATGGGGTATGCTATATACCAGAATGAGGCACCATATTCCGGATGGGGTGCTATATCCCAGGATAAAGGGCTATATACCAGAATTGGGGGGCCATATCCAGAATGGGGATTATATACCAGGATGGGGGGTCATATATTACCTGGAAGGGGCCCAGGATGGGGACATTGCCCACACAAGTGTCAGCAGCACATCCCCTCTCCCATAATAGTGTATTATAACCACATTTTTTGCTTAATTTTTTTTCTCAATTTTCTTCCTCTAAAATCTGGGTGCGTATTATAGTCCGGTGCATCTTATAGTCCGAAAAATACGGTATATAGAAGACTAAGAGCTGATAGATCGTGAGCCTTTTACCTGGGACTGAAAGGTGGCAAAAGTCTGAGTAACAAATGGACAATTCCTAGTGATGTCCAGGACCTGTCGTTCTATCAGGATGTTGTCATCTGTTGAGTTCTCAAGTAGGTGCCTCTTCTTCAGCATCTTCACTGCTACTTGTTGCTGGCTGGCCTGATGTGTGGCCAACATTACCTGGAAGATACAGAGCATTAGAACTGGAGGAAAGGCCTGAAACGTGACTAGAAGATATGAAGTACTGATGTTCCTAGAGTCATATTACTGCTCCACATCCCGCACATGAAGAAGACATCACCACAATTCCTGATACTTACTTTACCAAATCCGCCTTCTCCAATGAGTTTATGGAAGGTGAAGCTCTCCAGGCCAGTCACAATGATGGGAGATTCAGCTGGGGTTGGACCTGACAGAGAGGGAAGAAAAAAAATGTGTTAAAAATAGTATGTATTTATCTCTCAAACGAGGTAGTTGGAGCATCTAATAATTAAAGAAATGAGAGATGTATAGAAGGAAGGTGGCCACTTCAGAGAGACATTTGGAATTAGACGTTATCCCAAAAGGTATTAATCGTAACAATAATAATAATAATCTTTATTTATATAGCGCCAACATATTCTGCAGCGCTTCACACCTGTCAGCTGTTTTAGCCCTTCTAACCTATCCCTACCTGTCCCTGCAGCCACCTACTACTTTCCTAACCATCCTTCTCTGACCAATATTGCATTTATAACAGTGGAACAGAACAGTTTTTAAACTTACAAAATCTCTGACAATGGGGCCGTTCCTGACGGGTAGGCGGTGTCTCCAGGGCCGCTCTCCCCCCGCCTCACTGGTCTAATTACCCCCTGATGGGCAGCATCATTCCATCATGTCCTGATTAAAATCTCCCGCCCCGCACTTCCTGGTGTATGACGCGGATGCTGGGCGCTGCATCACGCCGCATCATACCCAGGCATGCGCAGTGCGCCGGGTGTCCAAAGCTTGGGGATCGTTGCCTGGCGACCTTGCGCCAACACAACGCATGCGCAGATCGCATGTTGAAGGCGGCCTGGGCGTTCTACACCCGACGCACTGCGCATGCCCGGGTATGACACGGCGTGATGCAGCGCCTGGCATCACGTCACACACCAGGAAGTATGGACCTAGAGATTTAAATCAGGACATCGGTCCTGAAGGAATGGTGCCGCCCATTGGGGCGTAATTAGAGCAGTGAGGCGGGGGGAGCTCGGCCCTGGAGACACTGCCCCTCCGTCAGGAAAGCTCCATCGTCAGAGATTTTGTAAGTTTAAAAACTGTTCTGTTCCACTGTTATAAATGCAATGTTGGTCAGAGAGGGATGGTTAGGAAAGTAGTAGGTTTCTGCAGGGACAGGTAGGGATAGGTTAGAAGGGCTAAGACAGCTGACAGGTTCCCTGTAAACAATCATAAGAAACAGTTAACAGAAAATATAATGCAATACAAAAACAATACAATACAATACAATACAATGCAAAGCATAATACAATACAATAATTAAAGCAAAATAATGACAGCCCTGCTCATAAGAGCTTACAATCTAACAATGAGGGGGTGACAGAAAGTACAGGTGCTTATTTACAATGATGGTATAGTCAACTTGAGGAGATGAGGAACAGATAGGGGCAGCATAAGTGGCCACCAATCAATATTTGTGATCCACTTAAGACTGGTGAAGCGGGTAGGCTATGTCTAGATGACTTTGCCAAGGGATCATGATAGGCCACCCTAATAAGATGTGTTTTTAGGGATCCCTTGAACAAGATCATTATCAAGAGATATTGGTGATCCAGATACACTAAGGCTGGCCTCACATCACGATCTTGTGCTGTCCGTGGTATCCTTGAATTTCAAGGATCACACGGACAGGCACAGATCTGTGCCAACAGATGCCACTGATGCCCATGGATCCGTGTTTTCCACAGATCTGTTATCAGTTAGTAGAGATAGGGCTGCACCTTGCTTTTTGAGCATGCGCAGTACAGCAAATCAGGTCCATTTTACGGATCCAATTTTAAAACGGATCCGAGATACATAGACTCCCACGTTATAGAATGCAACGCATCCGTTACGGATCCGTGGTGTCCGATTTGAGTCACGGGCACCTAAATCGTAGCAGGCTACGATTTTGGCTCCGAGACAAAATCGGAAAGCAACGGATGGTGCTAAAATCGGATGCCAATAGGGACACATTCGATCCGTTGCCCATAGGGATACATGGGAAGCAAATCAGATCCGTGTGTATCTGTTTTGACACGGATACACACAGATGCAGCAAAATCGGGATGTGAAGCCAGCCTAAGAGAATAGGAAAATTTGTTTCAAAGAAAGCAGTTAGTCTGCTTTCACATCAGCGATTTTTGACAAGAGCGGCAGATCTGGTAGTTTTTCCGCATCTGCCGCATAACGCTCACTTGTGACAAGTCCAATTAATTCCCTATGGGACTTGTGGTCAGGTGCGGTAGTTGCGGTTTTGCTAGCAGTGGTTTTTTGACTTGCCACAAGTGCCGGATCCAACAAATCCGCAATTGCCTCACCTGACCGCAAGTCCCATAGGAAATAAATTGAGCTTGCAGCAAGTGAGCGTTATGCGGCAGATGCGGCAAAACCGCCGGACCTGCCATGATTGTCAAAAATTGCTGATGTGAAAGCAGCCTTAGTTTTATTATGGATAAACAGAAAATTCAACATATTAATAGTATCAAACACATTTCGAAACTGTTTGAGGACATTAAACCATATTGCCACCAACCTGGAAGTAATGAATGTATCTAATAGCAAACAAAAAAAATCTGTAGCAAGTAAAACAAAATTATTGAGATGAAAACACATACGGACATTTGGGAGCGATATGGGACTTAAGAGGTGGAATACTGTAATCCAGAACATGATGAATTTGAAGTTAAAGATTAAGTTAATAGCACCACAATGGAATTTGAGAATAGACATAATAATAATAATAATAATAAAACTTTATTTGTGTAGCGCCAACATATTCCGCAGCGCTTTACAGTACAATGGTACATATAAGAAAAATATACGGTACAGGTACGGTAGACATAGTTGTTTCCAAACACCGATTGTCACCAGATAATACCTCTTTTGAGGATGATACACAATAGTACATATGCAAAAAAGAGAAAAGATTATACAAAATAACAGTACGATGGGAGCTGAAAACCAAAATGTATCTACAAATAATGAAATTAGTATCACATTATCCACAACTAGTGGAATAAGAAATGATCCACCATCTGGGCCCTGTGTTGTGGTCAACATCTTGGTCAATGATTTAGGTGAAGGAATTGAGGGTAAAGTGATTAAATTTGCTGATGACACAAAGCTAGGAGGGATCGCTAATGTTAGAGAAGAGAGAGAGGATTCAAAAATATCTAAAACTGGAACAGTGGGCAGCAGCTAATAGAATGCTTTATAATAAGAAGAAATGCAAAGTCCTATATCTGGGCAAGAAGAATGTAAAGAGCGTATACAGAACGGGAGGAATAGGGCTAAGCAACAACACATGTGAAAAAGACTTGGGTATACTAATAGATCACAGACTGAACAGTCAACAGTGTGATGCAGCAGCAATAAAGGAAAACACAATTCTAGGATGCTATGACTTTCCCCATCCTGCACCTGTATATCCCTGCTTTAAACCTTTTTATATAAAGCTGAGTGTTTGTATCATAGCGCCATCCCATCCACATAGCCCTGTCCACTACATAGCCTGTTAACTACACGGCAGCGCCTACTTCATAGTCACTCTCCACATACCTCCAGTTAGCCTGGCCCGGCCCACTTCATAGTCCAAACCTCCACATAGCCCCACTCACTTCATAGCACTTCCCCTCCACTTAGCCCCACCCACTTCATAGACCATCTCATCACATAACCCCACCCCTTCGGTTAGCCACATCCACTTCATAGCCCACCCCACTACATAGCACCACCCATGTCATAGCAAACCTCTCCCACATAGCCACACACTCCTGTTAGCTCTGCTCCTGTGTGGAGCTATGAAACAATGGGGCTATGTCTACGGGAAGAGCTATGAAGGAGTGGGGCTACCACTAGGGGTGGAACTATGATACATACATAGACACACATATTCATTACCATAAAAGGGTGATATTAACATATATGGGTGATATTAACATAATGGGCATTATGGCCAGATATGTGCATTATGACTATAAATGGGCATTATGAACTATACAGTGGGGGAAATACGTATTTGATCCCTTGCTGATTTTGTAAGTTTGCACACTGACAAGCACATGAACAGTAGGGATGAGGGAGTATGCTTGTCACTACTCAGTACTCGCACGAATATCTCGGTACTCGGGGTACTCGGCGAGTACTGAATAATCTCGCGATACTCTTGCTATGCTCGGGGTCCACCTCCCTGCATGTTGGCGCTCTTTACAGAGCCAGCCCGCATGCAGGTATTGGCTGACGACACTGTAATGCCACAGCCATGTTGGTTGTGGCATTACAGTGATTGGCTGGCCGCACAGCGTCATCAGGTCTTTATAAGACCTGACCGCGCTGTGCTCGTCACTCTGCTCCACAGACAGTCAGTGTAGGGAGAGGTGCTGCTGATTGAAGGACAGATTTGTGGCCTTTCAGCTAGTGTAGGCCAGGGCTGCCTGTCTAATTACCACAACGGTCCTTTTGAGGACTAATAGTGAGGCAGGGTATATAGCAAACTTCGTTGTGCCAGTATACCAGCCAGCATCACATCTGGGGCTGGTGTACAGGCTCGAATCATCATACATCCAAGTCCAATTCCATACCCAACAACAGTGCTTTTAGGGACTCTAATTGTTAGCTCCTCTTCTATAAGAGCAGGAGTAGGTTTTAGCGCAAATTAGGATACGCCAAAAACTCGCTATTCTGTCAGCGTTTGTGTCTGACTAGTCCACCTGCAGGGCCTTAATCTCTAATCTCAGTGTCGTGCTTAAAAAGAACCAACTCTTGTCTGCATTTCATCGTAACATTTGTGTGCGGCAGTGAGTGGTTGTTTACTAGCGCAGGCAATTAGGATGTACCCCACCAAATTTAGACTTCGCTAATCTCAACAGCGTTTGTGTCTGACTAGTTCACCTGCAGGGCTAATCTTAATCAGTGTCTGCTAAAACATCTTCTGCATGTTACATTTGTGCGCAGGTAGGTTATCAAATAGATGCAAAGACGTATTTGTCACTTGTGTCTGACTAGTCCACGAGGCTTATCTATCTCATGTCTGAAAACAACTCTTATCTCAACAATTTGTGTGCGGCAGGAGCAGGTTTTAGCGCAAATTAGGATACGCCAAAAGACTCGCTATTCTCGTCAGCATTTGTGTCTGACTAGTCCACCTGCAGGGCCTTAATCTCTAATCTCAGTGTCGTGTAAAAACCAAATCTTGTCTGCACTCATTTAGCATCTTAGTGCAGCTACAGTAGGTTGCAGCATAAATTAGGATACGCAATAGCGCACTCATTTTACATCACCTCGACTTAATCTCTAATTCGGTGCTGCTAAAAACCATTTCTTGGACACCTTCAATTTAGCTGTATACAGTCAGCACAACATTGAAAATGCGCAAGGCCGGTGGCAAGGGACAAGGAATGGACGTGATGGTGGTGCAGGCAGAGGCCGAGCCCGTGTGCAAGCTCGAATTGCGCCACGACAAACGCCCACATCATCTCGCTCGACCTTCCTGTCCCAATTTCTAGGGGACCGCAGCAGTATACTCCAATATTAAACCAAGACCGTGTCAACAGGTTGTTAGTTGGATAGCGGATAATGCTTCCAGTCAGTTTGGCACCACCATAAATACCCTGTCTTCCACACGGTCAAGTGTCAGTAGCCATGAGACTGGACCGAAATTCCACACCCTGATCCTCCTTCCTTCCACCATGCCGAGTGCCCGGCCCCGGTCATAACTGATCCCACACTTGACACTCTGACGAGCTGTTCACTTATCCATTCGTAGATTCTGGCCTCTCGCCACCTCCAGTTGAAGTGGGTCATGAGGAGCTAGTATGTACCGATGCCCAATATTTGAGCAGCCACGCTCTCACGAAGGGAATGTTGAGAACGTGTCTCAACAAGAGGTGGACGATGATGAGACATAATTGCCAGAAAGTCAGGAGGAGGACCAGGGTGCGGAAGTGGAAGACGACATGGTGGATGATCCAGTAACTGACCCAACCTGGCAGGAGGACAGGCAGAGCGAGGACAGCAGTGCACAGGGGGAGTTAGGCGTAGCATCACAACAGGCCGGAAGAAGCAGGGTGGTGTCCGCAGGCAGAAGGCAGGCAACCGTTCCCCGGAACAACAACACGAGTGAAGTTGCCAGTACAACTGTTAAGGTACAGTCACACGCGGCAATATTGCTAGGCAATTTCACTGGCAATTTGCTGGTTGCAGTGAAATCATGGACACATTGTTACATTTGTAGACGGCAACAAAATAGAACAATGTGTCCATGATTTCACTGCAACCAGCAAATTGCCAGTGAAATTGCCTAGCAATATTGCCGCGTGTGACGGTACCTTTAGGTCTTCCCGAGTCTGGCTGTTTTTTAAGGTGTCTGCAGATAATTCGAAAAAGGCCATTTGCAACACCTGCCATGCCAGCATCAGCAGGGTAGCAAAACTAGCAGCCTGACCACCATCAGCATGATCAGGCACATGGCAGCAAAGCACTCGACTTTGTGGCATGTACAGCAGAGTCCAGGAGCAGTGTCTGAGGGTGACACCGCTGCGTCATCCACTGTTGTGCATGCAAGCCAATCCCCTGTCCATACTGCAGGTGAAGATGCCTCCTGTCCTTCACCTGTACTTGCACAAGCAGAAATAGCACCATAATCAGCCACGTCCTTGTCCCAGCGCAGCATTCAGTTATCCATACACCAATCTTTGGAACGCAGGCGCAAATACGCTGCCAACGCCCCACATGCCACAGTTCTAAATACACACATTTCGTGACTGCTTGCACTGGAAATGTTGCCTTAGGCTGGTTGGGTCGGAAGTATTATTCTCAACCTGATGGCGGCGGCTGTCCCACGTTACTCGGTCCCCAGCCACCACTATTTTTCCCGCTGTGCCGTCCCCGCATTACATACAGTGTTGGCCAAAAGTATTGACACCCCTGCAATTGTGTCAGATAATACTCAGTTTCTTCCTTAGAATGATTGCAATCACAAATTCTTTGGTATTATTATCTTCATTTAATTTGTCTTCAATGAAAAAACACAAAAGAGAATGAAGCAAAAAGCAAAACATTGTTCATTTCACACAAAACTCCAAAAATGGGCCGGACAAAAGTATTGGCACCCTCAGCCTAATACTTGGTTGCACAACCTTTAGCCAAAATAACTGATCAACCGCTTCCGGTAAACATCAATGAGTTTCTTACAATGCTCTGCTGGAATTTTAGACCATTCTCCTTTGGCAAACTGCTCCAGGTCCCTCATATTTGAAGGGTGTCTTCTCCAAACTGCCATTTTTTGATCTCTCCACAGGTGTTCTATGGGATTCAGGTCTGGACTCATTGCTGGCCACCTTACAAATCTCCAGTGCTTTCTCTCAAACCATTTTCTAGTGCTTTTTGAAGTGTGTTTAGGGTCATTGCCCTGCTGGAAGACCCATGACCTCTGAGGGAGACCCAGCTTTCTCATACTGGGCCCTACATTATGCTGCAAAATTTGTTGGTAGTCTTCAGACTTCATAATGCCATGCACAGGTCAAGCCAGGGGCGGAACTACACTGGTGCAGCTGGTGCAGCTGCACCAGGGCCCCGACCGGCTGGGGGCCCCTTCAAGCCTGGAGGGGGGCCCCCAGCCGACCCCCGCAAGCCGCCGCCAGAGGAGAGGACGGTCAGGCAAGGGAAGCAGAGAGCTTCCTGCTTCCCCTGCCTGATCCCGCCCCTCCTCTCCTCTGCTCCTCCGGCTCCTAGAATACTTCCGCGCGGCTTCCAGGTAGGAGAGCATCGCGCCTGCAGCTCAGTGCGGCTCCCAGCGGCACCCTCCCCCCCTTTCCGGGCCGCGCCGACGGCCAGCGGAACCCCTCCCCCTCGGGCCACGCCGACGGCCAGCGGAACCCTCCCCCCCGGGCCGCGCCGACGGCCAGCGGAACCCCTCCCCCCGGGCCGCGCCGACGGCCAGTAGCCCCGCCCCCCGGGCCGCGCCGACGGCCAGTAGCCCCGCCCCCCCGGTCCTCTCCTGCACCAGGGCCCCCGGGGGTGACGGTCCGCCCCTGGGTCAAGCAGTCCAGTGCCAGAGGCAGAAAAGCAACTCCAAAACATCAGGGAACCTCCGCCATGTTTGACTGTAGGGACCGTGTTCTTTTCTTTGAATGCCTCTTTTTTTCTCCTGTAAACTCTATGTTGATGCCTTTGCCCAAAACCCAAAAAGAGAGAACATTCTTCCAAAACGTTTTAGGCTTTCTCAGGTAAGTTTTGGCAAACTCCAGCCTGGCTTTTTTATGTCTCGGGGTAAGAAATGGGGTCTTCCTGAGTCTCCTACCATACAGTCCCTTTACATTCAGATGCCGACGGATAGTACAGGTTGACACAGTTGTACCCTCTGACTGCAGGGCAGCTTGAACTTGTTTGGATGTTAGTCGAGGTTCTTTATCCACCATCCACACAATCTTGCGTTGAAATCTCTTGTCAATTTTCTTTTCCGTCCACATCTAGGGAGGTTAGCCACAGTGCCATGGGCTTTAAACTTCTTGATGACACTGCGCACAGTAGACACAGGAAAATTCAGGTCTTTGGAGATGGACTTGTAGCTTTGAGATTGCTCGTGCTTCCTCACAATTTGGTTTCTCAAGTCCTCAGACAGTTCTTTGGTCTTCTTTCTTTTCTCCATGCTCAAAGTTGTACACACAAGGACACAGGACAGAAGTTTAGTCAACTTTAATCCATTTCAACTGGCTGCAAGTGTGATTTAGTTATTGCCAACACCTGTTAGGTGCCACAGGTAAGTTACAAGTGCTGTTAATTACACAAATTAGAGAAATGAAGATAATAATACCAAAGAATTTGTGATTGCAATCATTTTCAGGAAGAAACTGAGTATTATCTGACAAAATTGCAGGGGTGTCAATACTTTTGACCACAACTGTAAGCACGTGTCACAAAACTTCATACGTGCCCTTAACAACGCAGTTTCAGGCAAAGTCCACCTAACCACAGACACGTGGAGAAGTGCTTGTGGGCAGGGCCGGTACATCTCTCTGACGGCACACTGGGTTAATATTCTGGAAGCCGGGACCCAGTCTGAGCTTGGGACAGAACACGTCCTTCCGAGACCAAGGATTGCAGGCTCTAACTCAGTCAGGGTTTCACCCACAATGTACAGCTCTGGCACGTCATGCACCTCAGCCTCCACCTCCTCCTCTTCCTCCACGTCATCCTCACCACCAGTCCCAAGCTGGAAGCACTGCAGCACTGCCTCGGCTAAGCGGCAACAGGCTGTGCTGAAGCTATTATGCGTAGGTGACAAACCCCACAACGCTGAAGAGTTGTGGACAGCTCTGAAACAGCAGGCAGATCCTATGCCCTTAGCAGAGAAACAGCCCCAAAACATAAAGTTTCCACCACCATGCTTGACTGTGTGGATGGTTCGCTGGGTCATAGGCAGTATTTCTCTTCCTCTAAACTCGACGAGTTGAGTTAATTCCCAAAAGCAAAATTTTAGTCTCGTCTGACCACAACTCCTTCTCCCAATCACTTTCAGAATCACCTAGGTGTTCATTGCCAAACTTCAGATGGGCCTGCACATGTGCCTTCTTGAGCAGTAGGACTGCAGGATTGTAATCCATTATGGCATAATGTGTTACCAATGGTTAACAAGTTCCCCATATGTAGTTTTAGGCTGATCTCTCACCTTCCTCATGATCCTGCATACCCCACAAGGTGAGATTTTGCATGGAGCCCCAGATTAGTATTTCTTCTATTTTTCTTACTATCGCACCAACAGTTGTTTCCTCACACAGTGTCTTACTTATGGTTTGGAGCCTATTCCAGCCTTATGCAGGTCTAGGATCTTTTCTCTGACATCTTTAGATGCTCTCTCTCTGATCCCCCATGTGTTCTCTTTGCACCCTGTGTGTTCTCTCTCTCTGCTCCCCCTGTGTAGAGACTGAGAAAGGAAAGGGGAGCGTGCGGGGATCGGGAGAGGAAAGGGGAGCGTGTGGAGATCAGGAGAGGGGAGCATGTGAAGACCAGGATAGAGGAGGGGAGTGTGCGGAACCCAAGAGAGGGGAAGGGCGCGTGCGGAGATCGAGAGAGGAGAGTGTGCGGAGATTGGGAGAGGGGAGGGAAGTGGAGTGTATGATGACTGTGAAAAAAGGGGGGGTTTTTTGGAGTGGCACTAAGACACGGGATCCACCAGTCACACGTTTAATAGAACGGATGCATAAGGGGAGAGGAAAGAAACGTGTGTGTATGACCGGGATCGGGGAAGGAAAAGTATATAACACTCGTTTTAGAGTGAAAAAATATTTTTTATTATAACAAATCCATGTGAATAAGGTAAAAAAGCACAAAAAACATTAAAACCATCTAAAAAATGTGCAACACCGCACGAGATATATCACAAAAAACATGCCTCCTATGATTTCTAGCAATAATGCTGAACCTGCAGGATTAACCTGGTGGCAAAAAACAGGAATAGATACATAATAACACAAATTCCCATGATAAGGAATCTAGATATGCAGTAAGGTCACCTAGCTGTTAGGGCAAAAGATAGACCAGATAGTACTATAGCTGAGGCTCAATGCAAAGTAGTGCAAGACAATAAAGTGCAATTGAAGGCAAATGAAACCTCTGATAATGCCCTATTTGAAGTGGGACCAGAATAGACCATGCAAAGAAAAACACTGCAATGGAAACACCGCATATCTGTGAATGAAAATATTTTTTCACTCTAAAACGAGTGTTATATACTTTTCTTCCCGATCCCGGTCATACACACACGTTTCTTTCCTCTCCCCTTATGCGAGTGTATGATGACTGGGACTGGGAGAGGTGAGTGCAGCATGTAGAGATCGGGATGGGGAGGGGAGTGGAGCATGTGGAGACTGGGGGCTGGGGGATGAGCGGAGCATGCGGAAATCGGGACTGGGGGAGGGGAGCGGAACATGTGGAGCTCCAAAAATATAACCATTTCCCAGCTTTTATTGCCATAAAGCAATTTATGTACAAGTTAGCTTTAAAGAAACATTTTTTAAAAATCAACAGTTTAACCAAACAGTTAACAACCAGAATATCCAATCTGCAGCTACGGCTAAACAAAGAAATGTAAAATCTAAATCTAGTTTTCACCCTAGAAATTAATATGTAGAAGCCCTCAGGTAATGGACCAAGAACAATATGACAACGAAATTAAGAGACTGCTAGGAGACACTAAAACGTACAAATTGATTATAAATAACACTACTGAAAAATTCCAACAAGAATTAGGCAGTCTAAGGGTACCGTTACACGACGCAATATTGCATGCAATTTCACTGGCAATTTGCTGGTTACAGTGAAATAATGGACAGATTGTTCTATTTTGTTGTCGTGTACAAATGAAACAATGTGTCCATGATTTCACTGCAACCAGCAAATTGCCAGTGAAATTGCATGCAATGTGGTGTCGTGTAATGGTACCCTAAGTATAAAGAGACAAGAACAAGGCACACTAAATAAAGATGAAGCTAAATTTATAAATAATGTATATCCAAGAATGACCATGTTTTATCATGGCCCTAAAATTCACAAATCTGTGAAAAAATCCTCCAGGACGTCCAATAGTCTCAGGGATTGAATGTTTTATGTCAAATTTATTAAGGTATAACGATATTCATCTGCAAAAGTGTGTTCCCAGATTGCCTTCACATTTAAAAGATTGCAGCATATTTTGGCTCTATTAAAAAATGTAAAAGGGCACGGCTAACCGGAGGGTTGGGTCCATGTGCACCCATGAAGGGATGGGACTATTTGGAGGGAGTGGAGCTATGAAGGGGCAGGGCTATGTGTTGACATACATACATACACATGCAGACATACATATGGAGGCTACATTATATTATATGGAGGACTATTGAGGCTGTTTTATATTATATGGAAGACCATGGAGGCTGCACTATATTATATGGAGACTGCATTATATCATACTAACTGTAAAGCCCGGTGTTGCCCGGGCATAGGAAGTAACTGTCTTTAGTTATAACAAAATAGAATAGAACGATTATTTTGCACATAAAAACATTTCCCAGAGGGGGCGGAAGCATATGAATCCTTGAAGGTAGTGAAGCTATGAAGGGGGATCTAATAAGAATCAGGTAAGGCCAGACGGAAAGCCAACGGATTGATGATGGCAGTAATTTTGAATGGACTGACGAACCAAGGCCCTAACTTAACCATAGAGCAGGGCGGGTATAAGTGGTGACATCACTGCAGGGGGTGGGGCTAAGTGGCCATTTCTAAAAAAAAACTCTGTGTTATGCTGCAGAAGAGGGAGACAATGATTGGCATCAGGGAGGCAGCGGTGGGAAGATTAAACATGCAGGGGTGTGAATCTGCCCTTCTGCTCCAGTCTCTAGCCACCTCCTTTCTGGCTGCAGGATGAAAGTTTTCTAAGTGTATTTACTCAGGGTACAGGGGGGCTCAAGGGATGGGGGACCCCTTGCCTGAATGCTGCAGACATGCTGCATCCAGTGCTGTAATTAGATCACCATGCCTGGTTTGATGACAGGTCCTCTTTAACGCCTTAACAACAGCCTTACGTCTCTAGACGTCAGGCTGTCATTACCCCGGTGTTTGAAGTGAGCTCCGGCGTGGAGCTCACTTCAAACCTCCCACATCTCAGCTGATCTCACAGCTGGATGTCGGACTAACAGCACCAATCGGTCCCGCCATCCGATCGGTGCTGTTAACCCCATAGATTCTGCCCTCAATCTCTGAGAGCGGGCTCTAAGGGAGCCGGAGCGGGCAGCGCGCGGTTACCGGGCTCCAGGGGAGATCTGCGATAGTATCGCGGGATCTCCCGTGCTGACGTGATACGCCGGGGTCCTGGCTTGACCCCAGAGCCTGTCACTGAGCATTTCCTGGTTGTGGTTGGCAGGGGCTGCCAACCACAACAGGTCCGCGATTCTGACAGATACAGAGGAGCTGCAGCTCCTCTGTATCTGTCAGAAGTGATCGGACTGTGCAGCTGCATGCCTCTCACAAAGGCTGTGTAAAAGTAAGAATCAATAAGCAAATAAAGTTTTTACAAAGTTGAAAAAAAAAACAAAAAACATAAAAGTTAAAATCACCCCCCTTTTCTCCCATCCACAATAAAAGTATTAAAAAAAAAAAATACACATATTTGGAATTGCCGCATTCAGAATCGCCCGATCTATCAATATAAATAATCAAATAATGAAATCCGTAAACTGCGTAGCGCAAAAAATGGTTCAAACGCCAAAATTATGGTTTTTTTGGTCACTGCAACAATGCTAAAAAATGCAATAACGGGCGATCAAAACAGCGCATCCACCCAAGTATGGTATCATTAAAAATGTCAGCTCGAGACGCAAAAAATAAGCCGTCACCCAGCCCCAGATCCCGAAAAATGAGGACGCTACGGGTCGCAGAAGCGAGGTGCGAAACGGACGTAGGGGAGAAGGGACCACAGCTACAGCACAGCGGTCAGGATCAGGTATATATCTTAACACTCTACAGGGGGTTTTATTGGACTATATAGATACAGTGAGGATTGGGAATTGGCTAATGCTGAAGGTATAGGTTTGGTGACACCATATGAATACAAGATACCTCAGTGAGAGTGAGGTTATCAATGGTTAAGCAACCGGATTTGGCAGTCCAGCTCCCTTATAGTTTCCCTCTATATATATGACTAATACCATAAAACCGTGCCACTTTGAGATAATGGTAATGTACATTCTGTGGCTATTTAAAGAATGTTAAGTATAAATTGAATGTTATATACTATGTAATATATACTGCTGTGGTTGTAATCTTGTGGATCCCTAAGAGGATATGCTCTGGATTTTTTAATATTTTAATGGATTTTTTTATATGAAATATAAATAAAATGTGGAATCATTTATATCTGGATATCAATTGTCATCATTCCTATAGAAAAAGGATCTTTTTCTGTTGTAATATATTGGGTGGCAGAACATGATGCAAAAAGTGCAATGTTTTTTTTTTTCTTGCTTTTGAATTTTTTTCCACCACCTAGATACCAGTAAAGGTATACATGTTTGGTATCTACAAACTCGTACTGACCTGAGGCATCACACCGTCACATTGGTTTTACCATATAGTGAACACGGCGACTACAAAACCCAAAAAAACAACGTCTTATTGCACTTTTTTTGCAATTTCACTGCATTTAGAATTTTTTTGCAATTTCCCTGTACACTATGTGGTAAAAAAAATTATTGCATCTGAAAGTACAACTCGTCCCGCAAAAAACAAGCTGTCATATGTCTGTATCGACAGAAAAATAAAAAAGTTATGGCTCTTGGAAGCCGAGGAGCGAAAAAACGAAAATGAAAAATGACAAATTTCTTCGTCACTAAGGGGTTAAGAGACAGTACCTTAAGCTTAATGTGTTTTGTAGACAACCACACCAGATCACCCACACACAGGTCTGGACCAGGCACACGTCTACAGTCAGCCACACATCTATACTTAGAACACATGTTATGCAAGTGTTGCTGAACTTTCTCCCTTGTATCAGAATGCTGAGCACAATTGATCCTCCTCAGGGTACCCCGTATGGCGCCCCTCCCAAAATGTACAAAACTGGTGGCCATAGACATAGAGAAAGGTGATACACCAGAGGACTCCTGGTAGTGATTATTGATGACAAGTTCTGCAAGAGGAAGGAACAAGGACCACTTCTCCTTATTGTCAGAACCAAAACAGTGCAAGTACTGCTCCAAATTCTGATTCATGCGCTCCATTTGTCCATTAGACTGCAGATGAAATGCATCCCAGGAGGGAATTCAGCTTCCAATACAACCATAGTCAATCCTCCTCTTAAACCATGGAGCTATCAGACTAATTAATTTTACAGCTGTAACGGAATCTTAAGCGACCGGCTACACTGGGCTTACACTAGGCCTGCAATCATACTGTAGGACTGCTTAACAACATTGGACATACCAGTACGTCCAAGGTCACCTCCCTTTGATGTGAGCTCATGCGTTGAACTTGCATCATCCCCCACAGATATAGCTGATCTGATCAGCTGACATGTGCAGCTAACAGGACCAATCAGATCAGCGATCCGAACTGCACTGTTTACCCTTTAGATCACGCTGTCAATCACTTATAGCGTCACTTAAAGCACCATGGTGGGGATTGCTCTGTTCTCCTCCGGCATCGACGGCCCCATGATGCGATCACAGGGATTTGGTGCATTGCTATTGCGGTGCGAGTCCTGTGAGGACCCCCGATGTCATGACTCACTTCCTCTGGATGCCCGGCGACCACCTACATCCACATGAAGTGATCATTTCTTCTGTTCAGAGATATGCATCAGCAGGAGAAGCGATCGGAGTGGGCAATGCTGACGTACCCTAACGGGCTGTTATGCCCGAAGGGCATGGAGATGTTGAGTGGACTCACAGGGCCACTGATGGAGCAGTGGTAGCTGAATATCCAATACAGCAAGAGACTGGTGAGTAACATCAGTAAAACCAAAGTTAATTTATTAAAGGAAGGTTTAACAAAAGGGAAGGTGTCTGAGGGGAGGACCCTCTTAATCACAACACCAAACTCTCCAGGTGGAGCACCGGCGAGGTAACCCCTGTACATGGATAAACCCGGTACAGCACCAGGAAGTCTAAATGACACCAATCCCAGACCAGAGGGCCAATCCATACAGACTAAATAGAAGAGATGAGGAGACTGTGGAACACTGGCTGTGTCAGTGGGGTGAATCCTGGGAGATCCCGGAAAGGTTGATCCAGCCTGTAGAGAACTTTGGACGGTTCTGTACACTTCAGAAGAAGCTTTGGCCAGCTCATGGTTGGATCTGGAGCATCCAGAGAGATCCAGGATAATGAACTGCCTCAGAGGATTCTGTGGAGACAGAGGTGTTAGAATAATGCTGAATGCAAAGCAATAGTCTTCCTAGTGCAGAGCACTTCAGGAGTGCAACCTGGACAATGGCAATGTTCCTTGAGAATGAACACATTGCCCAGACACCTCCCATAGGGGGAGGATGCCTTTTATGCACAGAGCAGCTTAGCACTCAGTCTAAGAGAGACCTAATATAGAACAGGTGTACTGTCTCCTTAACCCCTTCCCGACCTTTGACGTTGTACAATGTCATGAAAGTCGGCGCATTCCCAACCCATGATGTTCCACAACGTCATGGCGGTTACTGTGGCACTATTGCCGCGATAACCGTCATCGGGCCCCGATGCTCTGTGATTCCTATCACAGAGCACTCGGGCTTGAGGTTAGGGGGGTAGATTCACCACCCTTCCCTCGGGATCGCGGTGATTGGCTGTTCAGTCAATCACCGCTATGCGGTAGCCACCTATGGAAGGGGCTGTGGAGTGGCTCTGATGGGGGTGATCATCCCATCTGATCGCTTCCATCAGAGCTGAGGGGGCAGGCACTCCCTCCAGCTCTGATGAAAGTGATCTGATGGGATGATCACCCCCATCAGAGCCACTCCACAGCCGTCCTACACCTGCTGCCGTCGGTAATGTCTGCCCCATCCCTCTTCCTCCTCGTCCGCCTGCTGCTCATCCCCTGCTGTTCATCCCCCTGCTGCTCGTCCCCCTGCTGCTCGTCCCCCTGCTGCTCGTCCCCCTGCTGCTTGTCCTCATCCCCCTGCTGCTTGTTCCTGTCCCCCTGCTGCTTGTCCCCGTCCCCCTGCTGCTTGTCCCCGTCCCCCTGCTGCTTATCCCCCTGCTGCTTTTTCACCTCCTCCCGTCTCCGCTCCTAATCTGCGTCCCCCACCCTCTTTCTTCTCTAACCCCCTCTGTGCCCCCCCTCCATGCCCCCCCCCTGTGCCCCCCGCTTCCCCCACATACCTCCGTCGTTCCTCACCGGCGCTGGCACCTCACCAGAGCTCCTCAGCTGCTGACAACTGAGGAGCTGCAGAACACTGGGCTGCCAGGAGGATTGGTGAGTATGGATGGATGGGTGCACGGGTGGGTGCATGGGTGCATGCATGGGTGGTTGGGTGCATGCATGTGTGGATGGGTGCATGGTTGGATGGATGGGTGCATGGGCGCATGCATGATTGCATTGGTGCATGCATGGGTGGATGGGTGCATGCATGGGTGATGGGTGCATGCATGGGTGGATGGGTGTAAGGGTGGATAGATGGGTGCATGGGTGAATGGAGAGAGAGCCTGCATGGGTGGATGGATGGGTGGAATCATGGTGCACGGTACAGCAGATCATTGCCATGCAGTGCTCCATGACTCTGACCCCAGAGACTACAACAAGGGATCAAGTGTCCACTTGTTGCAGTCACTGGGGTCAGTCATGGTGCACTGTATGGCAATGACCTGCTGTACCGTGCACCATGACTCTGATCCCAGAGACTACAAGTGGACATTTGATCCCTTGTTGTAGTCTCTGTAGTCAGAATAATGGTGCATTGTATTTCAATGATCTGCTGTACCATGCACCATGACTCTGACCCCAGAGACTACAAGTGGACACTTGATCCCTTGTTGTAGTCTCTGGGGTCAGAGTCATGGTGCACTGTATGGCAATGATCTGCTGTACTGTGCACCATGACTCTGACCCCAGAGACTAAAAGTGGACACTTGATGCCTTGCTGTAGTCTCTGCGGTCAGAGTCATGGTGCACTGTATGGCAATGATCTGCCAAACCGTGCATCATGACTCTGATGCCAGAGACTACAACAAGAGATTAAGTGTCCACTTGTAGTCTCTGGGGTCAGAGTCATGGTGCACGGTACAGCAGGTCATTGCCATACAGTGCACCATGACTCTGACCCCAGAGAGTACAACAAGGGATCAAGATTCCTCTTGCTGAAGTCTCTAGAGTAACAGTGATGGTGCACTGTATGGCAATGATCTGTCATACAGTGCACAATCACCGAGATCCCAGAGACTAAAACAAGGAATCAAATGTCCTCTTGTTGTAGTCTCTGTGGTCATGGTGATTGTGCACTATATGGCAGATCATTGTGATACAGTGCACCATCACTATGACACTAAAGACTGCAACAAGACACTTGATCCCTTGCTGCAGTCTCTGGATGTAGCAGAGGCAATCGAGCGTCGTGGGACCCTCGTTTTAGACTATGTCAGACATTAATAAAGATGGAGTCTCAATTTGTGTTTGTTTATTTTTTTCTAATAAAAATATATTTCTCTGTCTGGTGTATTTTTTTACTATTTACTAGAAATTCCTAATGGTCGGGTCTAACATTGGCCCGACATTATGAATCTCGGGCTTAGTGCCAGCTGCCAATAACAAAGCTGGCATTAATCCCTTTATTACCCAGTTTGCCACCGGCACCAGAGTCTGGGTACAGTGCCGGGAAATGGTGCTTCAATGAATGTGCCATTTTTCTGGGGCAGCTGTGGGCTGCAATTCGCAGCATGGGTTGCCCAGAACGCTTGGGCCTCTCCATGCTGAGGATTCCAGCCCCCAGCTGCCTAGTTGTACCTGCCTGGACCAAAAATATGGTGGAGCCCCAAGTCGTTTTCTTTTCTGAAATTAGGTGTATAAATAAAAAAAAATGGGCTTTGCTGTATTTTTGGTTGCCAGCCAGGTACAACGAGGCAGCTAGGGATGGGTGGCAGTCTGTAGCTGCCAAGTTGTACCTGGCCGGACCAAAAATATGGAGGAGCCCCACGTCGATTTTTTTTCTGAAGTTAGGTCTATAAATAAAAAAAAAATGGGTTTCACTGTATTTTTGGTTGCCAGCCAGGTACAACTTGGCAGTTGGGCTGGAATCTTCAGTGTGGGGAGACCCAAATGTTGTGGCCCTCATGCTGCGAATTGCAACTCACAGACACCCCAGAAAATAGCGAATTCATTAGAGGCGCCAATTTCTGGCACTGTACCCCAACTCTTTCAGTTGCCCTTATGCTGGTAGCACACAGGGGCTCTCCATACGCGACATGGTGTCCGCTAACAGTATCAATGGAAAATTAGCTCCAATTGTAAGCACCATGTCGCGTATGGAGAGCCCCTGTGTGCCTGAACATTGTAGCTCCCCCGCAAGTGACCCCATTTTAGAAACAAGACCCCCCAATGACCTTATCTAGATGGGTGGTGAGCACTTTGAACCCTCAGGTGCTTCACAAATAATCTGTAAAAATGAAAAAAGAAGAATTTTGTAAAAAAAAAAAGTACTTTTTCATTTTTACAGATCAATTTGTGAAGCACTTGGGTGTTCAAAGTGCTCACTATGCATCTAGATAAGTTCCTTGGGGGGTCTAGTTTCCAAAATAAGGTCACTTGTGGGGGAGCTCCAATTGTTAGGCACACAGGGGCTCTTCATACGTGACATGGTGTCCACTAACGATATTAATGAAAAATTAGCTCCAATTGTTAGTGGACACCATGTTGCTTATGGAGAGCCCCGGTGTGCCTAAAAATTAGAGCTCCCCCACAAGTGACCCCATTTTGGAAGCTAGACTTCCCCAAGGAACTTATCTACATGCATAGTAAGCACTTTGAACCCCCAGGTGCTTCACAAATTGATCCGTAAAAATAAAAAGTACTTTTTTTTTCCGCAAAATGTTTCTTTTTTCATTTTACAAATTAATTTGTGAAGCACCTGGGGATTCAAATGCTCAACACCCATCTAGACCCATGGTTGTAGAAAATTGCACCAGAAGTGCAATTCTTTTTCTTCAAAAGCTTCTGAATTTTTTTTCACCACTTAGATTAAAGTAAAAATATACTTGTTTGGTATCTGTGAACTCATACCAACCCGAGGTCTAACTAATACATGACTTCTACCATATATTAAGCATGATTAAAAGCAAAATTTGTGTAATTGCTCTTTTTTCACAATTTCTTCGAATTTGTAAATGTATTGCTGATTATATAGTAAAATAAATGATGCCACTCAATAGTACAACTCATTCCACAAGTCCTCATATGTCTATATTGGCAGAAAATTTAAAAAGTTATGGCTCTTGGAAGAAGTTTAGAAAAAACAAAAGTGCTAAAAAGGCAAGATCACGAATGGGTTAATTATCTCAAAGCATTTTTGTGAGATGAATTCA
Organism: Allobates femoralis; assembly: GCA_033576535.1. Taxonomy (NCBI): domain Eukaryota; kingdom Metazoa; phylum Chordata; class Amphibia; order Anura; family Aromobatidae; genus Allobates; species Allobates femoralis. Next base: position 473,706,978 of record JARQOC010000005.1, read on the forward strand.
GTGGATAGTGCACAAAGAAACCTATAAAGATTTATTATTTTTTTTAAAAAAAAGCTTTAAAAAAAAACCCTTCTTCATTTATTACAGCATATGATAGCTACCGGCCAGAGCATCATGTGTAGGGGGTCACTGCTCTTTAGCATTTTATATCTTGTTTGCAAATTGTTTGCATTTATGTATTTTATCACAAATGTGTGATTTTGGCTATAAAGTTTTTATTATTAGGAATTCTTCCAATATAGTTATTGTAATGGTAGTGCATATAGATTTTTTTCTTTTAAGAAATACTACCATAAGTATAATACTATAAGAAATAAAGCTAATGTGGCCACCTATAGGAAGTACAACATGGGGTAGAACAATAATTGGGAGTATCAAAGAGAAAAGGCACAAGAGATCATGCTGGGTTGGGTGTTCTAAAGGTTCACAATCCAGTCAGTTACTACATTGAGGGATATTGGCTTTTGCCAGGGGTGTAACAATAACAGGTGCAGGGGTTGCAATCGCACCCGGCCTCTGGAGCCTAGGAAGCCCCAAAGTCCCTTTAGCTTCTGGAAAAAGACTAATGCTATTAAAGATTTGTAATAATTGGGGGCCCTGTTGGAGCTTTTGCAACCGGGCCCAAGAGCTTCAAGTTGTGCCACCAACTCTGGGTGTCTTGCATCTGTACTTACCTGACAGCTGCTCAGTATTGGGGGACACGCTGGTTCCATCGTTAGTATTGTCCCCCGTGTCTTCTGCTCTTTTCCTCTTGCTTTTGAATACTATCTTGTATCGGGCTTCCAGGTCTTTTGGAAGCCTTGATGATGTTTTGATTGGTGCCATGTTTCTCTGATGTTTCTAACCTCCTCCTTTTTTTGGGCACCTCACATATACTTTCTCCTTTTCTCTTCCTCCAGTTTACCTATTCAGCTCCATCAATGTCATATTGGGCTGAGGAAGGTCCTGTGCGCCACCCCGGAGCGCTCCAAAATGTCGCCTGGAACTGCTCGTCTAACACCTCTAACAGGCTTTCTATATATATGGTCTTATATTTTATATCACAAAATAAAATTGCCAAGCTCAAGTAACACTTGTCTTCTCACCAAGTGAAAAATTCAAATGAACAATTTTCAAACTGCAGAGATAGTCTTGAGATTGTTCGATGACATCACAATGGCCATATGACATCATCACATTCTAAAGGTCACATGACACCAAGGGACCAATGATTTTATCAGGCTGGCTGTGAGGCCTGTGCTCTATAGAAGCTATAAAGCTCACCTTTTCTTTTAAGTTGGAGAAGGTTACAGTGGCCATCAATTGGCTGTATACTATACTTTCCGTATATTAATAGAGTTAAGCCAACAGAAGGATACCTTGTATCTAAGAAAAGACCAGATTGTGTGTATCCTACCAAATCATTGAATGCTGACTGCATACAGAAATTATACAAAATCATATAAAAATAAGACTGTACAGATTCAATAAGGTTTACATTTTTATTAGTAGAAAAAATTCCTTTAAAAAACATATACATGCAAAACACATAATTACACAAATACTAAACCAATGGCACCAAAAGTGCAATTATTTTCCTTCAAAAGCTTCTGAATTTTTTTCACCACTTAGATAAAAGTAAAAATATCCATGTTTGGTATCTACGAACTCGCACCAACCCGAGGCATCTAACTAATACATCAATTTTACCATATATTAAGCATGATGTATAAAAAAAGCAAAAATCAGTGGTGTAATTGCACTTTTTTTCACAATTTCTTCGCATTTGGAAACGTCTTGCTGATTATATAGTAAAATAAATGATGCCACTCAATAGTACAACTCGTTCCACAAAAAAACAAGTCCTCATATGTCTATATTGACAGGAAATTTAAAAAGTTATGGCCCTTGGAAGAAGTTTAGAAAAAGCAAAAGCGCTAAAAAGGCAAGATCATGAATGGGTTAATTATCTCAAAGCATTTTTGTGAGATGAATTCAGTGGATAGTGCACAAAGAAACCTGTAATGAGTTTTTTTTTTTTTTTTTTAAAAAAAAAAACTTTTTCATTTATTACAGCATATGATAGCTACCGGCCAGAGCATCATGTGTAGCGGATAGCTACCGGCCAGAGCATCATGTGTAGGGGGTCACTGCTCTTTAGCATTTTATATCTTGTTTGCAAATTGTTTGCATTTATGTATTTTATCACAAATGTGTGATTTTGGCTATAAAGTTTTTATTATTAGGAATTTTTCCAATATAGTTATTGTAATGGTAGTGCATACACATATAGATTTTTTTCTTTTAAGAAATACTACCATAAGTACAATACTATAAGAAATAAAGCTAATGTGGCCACCTATAGGAAGTACAACATGGAGTAGAACAATAATTGGGAGTATCAAAGAGAAAAGGCACAAGAGATCATGCTGGGTTGGGTGTTCTAAAGGTTCACAGTCCAGTCAGTTACTACATTGAGGGATATTGGCTTTTGCCAGGGGTGTAACAATAACAGGTGCAGGGGTTGCAATCGCACCCGGCCTCTGGAGCCTAGGAAGCCCCAAAAGTCCCTTTAGCTTCTGGAAAAAGACTAATGCTATTAAAGATTTGTAATAATTGGGGGCCCTGTTGGAGCTTTTGCATCCGGGCCTAAGAGCTTCAAGTTATGCCACCAGCTCTTGGTGTCTTGCATCTGTACTTACCTGACAGCTGCTCAGTATTGGGGGACACGCTGGTTCCATCGTTAGTATTGTCCCCGTGTCTTCTGCTCTTTTCCTCTTGCTTTTGATACTATCTTGTATCGGGCTTCCAGGTCTTTTGGAAGCCTTGATGATGTTTTGATTGGTGCCACGTTTCTCTGATGTTTCTAACCTCCTCCTTTTTTTGGGCACCTCACATATACTTTCTCCTTTTCTCTTCCTCCAGTTTACCCTATTCAGCTCCATCGATGTCATATTGGGCTGAGGAAGGTCATGTGCGCCACCTCCGGAGCGCTCTAAAATGTCGCCTGAAACTGCTCGTCTAACACCTCTAACAGGCTTTCTATATATATGGTCTTATATTTTATATCACAAAATAAAATTGCCAAGCTCAAGTAACACTTGTCTTCTCACCAAGTGAAAAATTCAAATGAACAATTTTCAAACTGCAGAGATAGTCTTGTGATTGTTCTATGACATCACAATGGCCATATGACATCATCACATTCTAAAGGTCACATGACACCAAGGGACCAATGATTTTATCAGGCTGGCTGTGAGGCCTGTGCTCTATAGAAGCTATAAAGCGTCACCTTTTCTTTTAAGTTGGAGAAGGTTACAGTGGCCATCAATTGGCTGTGTACTATACTTTCCGTGTATTAATAGAGTTAAGCCAACAGAAGCATACCTTGTATCTAACAAAAGACCAGATTGTGTGTATCCTACCAAATCATTGAATGCTGACCGCATACAGAAATTATACAAAATCATATAAAAATAAGACTGTACAGATTCAATAAGGTTTACATTTTTATTAGTAGAAAAAATTCCTTTAAAAACCATATACATGCAAAACACATAATTACACAAATACTAAACCAATGGCACCAAAAGTGCAATTATTTTCCTTCAAAAGCTTCTGAATTTTTTTCACCACTTAGATAAAAGTAAAAATATACTTGTTTGGTATCTACGAATTCGCACCAACCCGAGGCATCTAACTAATACATCAATTTTACCATATATTAAGCATGATGTATAAAAAAAGCAAAAATCAGTGGTGTAATTGCACTTTTTTTCACAATTTCTTCGCATTTGGAAACGTCTTGCTGATTATATAGTAAAATAAATGATGCCACTCAATAGTACAACTCGTTCCACAAAAAAACAAGTCCTCATATGTTTATATTGACAGGAAATGTAAAAAGTTATGGCCCTTGGAAGAAGTTTAGAGAAAGCAAAAGTGCTAAAAAGGCAAGATTATGAATGGGTTAATTACACTGGGGAACACAATTTTTTAGGAGTTAGGTTAGACAACTGTTCTTAATTAATTTTTGGATGCTGAATCCAGAAATGATCTCAGTTTTTCTCTATCACGTCAAGTTTTCGAACTATAGGATTTTTGTCTTCTCAAAAATATGTAAACTACTGTACCTAAAAAGTGTTTTTTTCTTTTTAAATAGTACAAATATGAACAAAAAATGAAATATATGAGAAATAGGCATGACAAATATGTTTTTTAACACTATCATGATTTTTAATTGTATCATGTTTTCGAATTGGAATCAGATAACAAGTTTTATTACAGATATCAGTGCAATTGTGCTTCTCTGGCAGGTAAGTTGTGGAGGAAAAACTTGACGTGCTAGAAAAAAAATGACTACATTTTTGGAATCAGCATGCCAAGTTTAGTATAAATCAGCTCAAAAATCTAACTCAACAGAAAATTTTTTTCAAATTGTTCCCCAGTGTTATCTCAAAGCATTTTTGTGAGATGAATTCAGTGGATAGTGCACAAAGAAACCTGTAATGAGTTTTTTTTTGTTTTTTAAAAAAAAAAAACTATTTCATTTATTACAGCATATGATAGCTACCAGCCAGAGCATCATGTGTAGCGGATAGCTACCGGCCAGAGCATCATGTGTAGGGGGTCACTGCTCTTTAGCATTTTATATCTTGTTTGCAAATTGTTTGCATTTATGTATTTTATCACAAATGTGTGATTTTGGCTATAAAGTTTTTATTATTAGGAATTTTTCCAATATAGTTATTGTAATGGTAGTGCATACACATATAGATTTTTTTCTTTTAAGAAATACTACCATAAGTACAATACTATAAGAAATAAAGCTAATGTGGCCACCTATAGGAAGTACAACATGGGGTAGAACAATAATTGGGAGTATCAAAGAGAAAAGGCACAAGAGATCATGCTGGGTTGGGTGTTCTAAAGGTTCATAATCCAGTCAGTTACTACATTGAGGGATATTGGCTTTTGCCAGGGGTGTAACAATAACAGGTGCAGGGGTTGCAATCGCACCCGGCCTCTGGAGCCTAGGAAGCCCCAAAAGTCCCTTTAGCTTCTGGAAAAAGACTAATGCTATTAAAGATTTGTAATAATTGGGGGCCCTGTTGGAGCTTTTGCATCCGGGCCCAAGAGCTTCAAGTTATGCCACCAGCTCTGGGTGTCTTGCATCTGTACTTACCTGACAGCTGCTCAGTATTGGGGGACACGCTGGTTCCATCGTTAGTATTGTCCCCCGTGTCTTCTGCTCTTTTCCTCTTGCTTTTTATACTATCTTGTATCGGGCTTCCAGGTCTTTTGGAAGCCTTGATGATGTTTTGATTGGTGCCATGTTTCTCTGATGTTTCTAACCTCCTCCTTTTTTTGGGCACCTCACATATACTTTCTCCTTTTCTCTTCCTCCAGTTTACCCTATTCAGCTCCATCGATGTCATATTGGGCTGAGGAAGGTCATGTGCGCCACCTCCGGAGCGCTCTAAAATGTCGCCTGGAACTGCTCGTCTAACACCTCTAACAGGCTTTCTATATATATGGTCTTATATTTTATATCACAAAATAAAATTGCCAAGCTCAAGTAACACTTGTCTTCTCACCAAGTGAAAAATTCAAATGAACAATTTTCAAACTGCAGAGATAGTCTTGTGATTGTTCTATGACATCACAATGGCCATATGACATCATCACATTCTAAAGGTCACATGACACCAAGGGACCAATGATATTATCAGGCTGGCTGTGAGGCCTGTGCTCTATAGAAGCTGTAATGTACAATAATTAGATCTGCCTCTTTAAGAAAACTAAGTCTGTTGGATGATGGGTAAGGAGAAGGAGGTGGGGAGTTAAGTTTTGTTTTCACTTTGGATGCATGCTGCAGGAAAGACTGTTCTGCTATATGATGGAGAAAGATAGAAGACAAGAATAAAGTACAGTTAAAGTTTACTCTTGTGAATGCCTCATATCGTGTGGACATTACAACTGGCGACGAGGATGGGATGATATAACCACCGGCTGCTGTGAGTACTGATCCCTGTTTACTGCTTCACACACCAGCATCACTGAGAGACTCTATCATGGCTGAATACTTACACAGTTTCCCACAGTTTGATATGACTGATGCTACTAATCTCTCCCATAACTGGAGAAAATGGCTAAACAGATTTGAGAACTTTCTAGAAGCCGTGGACATAAAAGAGGAGAAACGAAGGAAGGCTGTACTCTTACATTGTGCAGGCTCAGGAGTCTATGATGTATACAGCACATTACCTGCAGCCGAGACAGACACATACAGGAATTGCACCAAAGCTCTCACTGACTACTTCAATCCCAAACAAAATATCAGATATGAAAGATACAAATTCAGAATTGCTAAGCAGCTCCCAGAAGAATCCATAGACACCTATGTCACCCGGCTGAGAGAACTGGCACATGGATGTGCATTCACTGATGTAGATGATGAAATTCTAACTCAAGTAATTGTCACCTGCTCATCCACTAACATAAGGCGCAAGGCTCTGCAGCAGGATCTCTCTCTACATGATTTACTCAAAATGGCACGTGCTATAGAAACAGCAGATCATCAGGCTACTGCAATGGAGAGTGGGGATCATTTACATGTGCATAATCTCAAGCATAAGAATGCCCAAGACAAGCAAACCCCAAAACAGAGGAAATGCTATAGATGTGGACAGGATTTCCCTCACCACCTGAACAAATGTCCAGCCTTAGGACAGACATGCAGTAAATGTGGAAAAGGGAATCATTTTGCAGCTGTCTGCAGGTCAGCACAATACAAGTCTTCTCTGCCTCTGACAAAGCCCGCAAATATAAAAATGATAAATCAGGACACAGAAGAAATGTCTGGGACGGAAAACTATGTGTTCACCACTTCTGCCACTGGCTCCGTGCAGTCTCCCTGCATCACACTCCCAATCTGCAACACTAATATCACCTTTACAATAGATACGGGTGCTTCAGTGGATATTATAGACAGCACTACATATGAACAATTGGAAAATAAGCCAGTTTTACAGCAAGTGAACACAAAAATCTTCCCATATGGATCTACAACACCTCTAGCCACAAGAGGACAATTTGACACGGAAATCAGCTATAAAGAAAACAGACATAAAACCACTTTTCACACATTACAAGGATCGGGAGGCTGTCTTCTCAGCTATCACACTGCATTGAAGCTAGGTCTCATCCAGATTATTCATACCATAACTGACCCAGCAGACATGGATGTACAGGCCATGGTAAACAGTTTTCCCTCCTTATTTAGTGGTTTGGGGAAATTAAAGGACTCTCAAATACATCTTCATGTGGACGACAGCGTTCGTCCGGTAGCCCAACCACATAGACGCATTCCTTTTCACCTGAGAAAGAAGGTGGAAAAAGAACTTCAATTCCTCATGGATGAGGACGTCATTGAAACTGTTACTGGTCCCACTCCGTGGGTCTCTCCACTTGTGGTAGTTCCAAAACCAAAGACTCCAGAGCAGGTGAGACTGTGTATTGACATGCGCCTACCCAACACCGCTATCCAGAGAGAAAGACATATCTCACCCACGATTGATGACATCATTCATTTATTAAATGGAGCGACCGTCTTTTCAAAGCTCGACCTCAATAAAGGCTATCACCAATTAGAACTGAGTCCAGAATCCAGATACTTAACAACATTTTCCACACATGTGGGCCTCAGAAGATATAAAAGATTGACTTTTGGAGTCTGCTCAGCAGCAGAAATTTTTCAGGATTCGATAAGGAGCGTCATTCAACACGTTCCAAATGCCTTTAATTACAGTGATGACATACTGGTGTTTGGTAAAACTCAAGCTGAACATAATCGTGCTCTATACAACATCTTTGAATGCCTGCTCTCTGCTGGACTCACTTTAAACAAAGAAAAGTGCAAATTTGATAGAAGTTCATTAGAGTTCTATGGTCACATCTTCTCGGCAAAAGGAGTACAACCTGACCCTAAGAAAGTAGAATCCATCCAGACAGCCTCAATTCCACAAACTGCCAGTGAAGTGCGCTCTTTTCTTGGAATGGCAAGCTACTGTGCTAGATATATTCCAAATTTTTCAACTATCAGCAGTCCATTAAGAGAACTTACAAAGCAAAATTGTGTTTTTCAATGGTCTCAAGACTGTCAGACCTCTTTTGAAGCAATTAAAAATGAACTTTGCTCAACCACTATCATGGCTTATTTTGATCCGGCACTTCAAACCGAATTAATTGTGGACGCCAGTCCCGTGGGGCTGGGTGCTATCTTAGCACAATATAAGGATAATAATCAAGATCCTCACATCATTTCTTATGCAAGTAAAAGTTTAACAAGCACTGAAAAGAAATATTCACAACCTGAAAAAGAAAGCTTGGCAGTTGTCTGGGGATGTGAACACTTTCACTTATTTCTCTATGGAGCTCCCTTCACCATTGTCACTGACCATCAAGCACTCCTTACGATCTTTGGAAATCCCAGAGCTAAAATGCCTGCACGCATTGAAAGATGGGGTCTACGTCTACAGGACTATAACTACAAAATTGTTCACAAACCTGGAAAATACAGCAATCCAGCTGACTATCTTTCAAGACATCCTATGAATGATGCCTCACCTGAGCAATCCTCCATTGAAGAATACATACGCTTCATTACAGCTCATGCAGTGCCTAAAGCACTCTCCATTGATCACTTTGTGAATGCAACAACGAGTGACAAGACGCTATGTGCCTTAATACAAATCATACAAAATCGAAGGTGGCATGAAATTCAAAAAGAAAAATTTCCAGATTCTGAGATTGATCTGAAGGAATTAAAACTATTCTCAAGTGTACGGGATGAATTATCAGTCACTGAAGAACTCCTCATTCTTCGAGGTACCAAACTAGTTGTACCTAAGACTTTGCGCAACTTAGTCATACAGATCGCACATGAAGGTCATCTGGGAATTGTTGGTACTAAAAAATTACTTAGAGAAAAAGTGTGGTTCCCAAACATGGATCAATTGGTGGAAGAGAAGATTAGACATTGCTCCACCTGTCAATTCATTACTCCATCATCAAACTTAGAACCACTGCAAATGTCTCCGCTACCCACTGCTGTCTGGGAGGAAGTGGCAGTCGACATATATGGACCATTACCCAATGGCCAGTACATTCTAGTAACAATAGATGAATATTCTAGATACCCTGTCATTTCTTTCATATCTTCAACATCTGCCACTAGTGTCATTCCAGAACTGGATGACATATTCTCTGCATATGGCATTCCAAGAGTGGTTAAAACAGACAATGGACCTCCGTTCAATGGACATGTGTTTACACAATTTTCTGAATACTTGGGGTTCAGTCACAGGAAAATCACACCTTGCTGGCCACAAGCCAATGGTATAGTAGAACGTTTCATGCGCACTATGGGGAAAAGAGTCAAGGCAGCGAGTCTGGAGCACACCCCGCTGAAACAGTCATTATACAAATTCATGCGCAATTATCGTAATACGCCACATTCTACTACTAATGCTGCTCCAGCTCATCTAATGTTCAACAGAACTCCACGGATACGTATCCCTGATGTGATCAGTCATCCCTTACCAAGTGACTCTTCTGTGCGATCAGCAGACTCTGCTAACAAACAAGCTATGAAACGTTATGCAGACAGAAGGCGAAGGGCACAGCCAAGTGCCATCAAAAAAGGGGATGTTGTTGTCGTGCGTCAAAAACCAACCAACAAGACCTCAGCTACTTATAAGCCTGCACAATACAATGTCACTGATAAGAAAGGCAGCATGGTCACGGCTGAGCGAAATGGACACTTCATAACTCGAAATTCTTCACATTTTAAAATCATACCGCAAAATGATGGTAATGATCTTCCTCTGGTGGAAGACTTGGTACTCGATGGTGGAGAGGACCACCCGGAAGTGAACAATTCTTCAATAATGGACACACTCACGGAGCCCAGACGCTATCCAACACGAGAAAGGAGGGCTCCATCGCGGCTTATTGAAGAAGTATAAAAGAGGAAAGAACAGAAAACATGCAGAGTTCTTTTTGGTTGTTTTCTTTTTTGTTGTCTTTTGTGTTTTTTTTGTTTGTTTCTCTTTGGTGCCTGATTTGAATAGACTAAATAGGCCAAAACCGACATATATATTTATTGGACATTTTCACATGGTTATATTGTCAGTGTATTTCTTCTAAGTTGTAAAAAAAAAAAAAAAAAAAAAAGGGGATGATGTAATGTACAATAATTAGATCTGCCTCTTTAAGAAAACTAAGTCTGTTGGATGATGGGTAAGGAGAAGGAGGTGGGGAGTTAAGTTTTGTTTTCACTTTGGATGCATGCTGCAGGAAAGACTGTTCTGCTATATGATGGAGAAAGATAGAAGACAAGAATAAAGTACAGTTAAAGTTTACTCTTGTGAATGCCTCATATCGTGTGGACATTACAGAAGCTATAAAGCGTCACCTTTTCTTTTAAGTTGGAGAAGGTTACAGTGGCCATCAATTGGCTGTGTACTATACTTTCCGTGTATTAATAGAGTTAAGCCAACAGAAGCATACCTTGTATCTAACAAAAGACCAGATTGTGTGTATCCTACCAAATCATTGAATGCTGACCGCATACAGAAATTATACAAAATCATATAAAAATAAGACTGTACAGATTCAATAAGGTTTACATTTTTATTAGTAGAAAAAATTCCTTTAAAAACCATATACCGTATATACTCGTGTATAAGCCGACCCGTGTATAAGCCGACCCCCCTACTTTTGCCCCCAAAAACTGGGAAAACTTATTGACTCGCGTATAAGCCGAGGGTGGACTCCAGCACAGGTATACAACCCCCAGCAGTGAGGTATACAGCAGCCTCCCCAGTGGTAGTATACAGCAGCAGCCCAGTGGTAGTATACAGCAGCCCCAGAGGTATATACAGCCCCAGAGGTATATGCAGCCCCAGAGGTATATGCAGCCCCATATGCAGCCCCAGAGGTATATGCAGCCCCATATGCAGCCCCAGAGGTATATGCAGCCCCATATGCAGCCCCAGAGGTATATGCAGCCCCATATGTATATGCAGCCCCATATGTATATGCAGCCCCATATGCAGCCCCAGGGGTATATGCAGCCCCAGAGGTATATGCAGCCCCAGAGGTATATACAGCAGCCCTAGTGGTAGTATACAGCAGCCCTTAGGTAGTATACAGCAGCCCTTAGGTAGTATACAGCAGCCCCAGTGCTGTATACAGCAGCAGCCCCAGGGCTGTATACAGCAGAAGCCCCAGGGCTGTATACAGCAGAAGCCCCAGGGCTGTATACAGCAGAAGCCCCAGGGCTGTATACAGCAGAAGCCCCAGGGCTGTATACAGCAGAAGCCCCAGGGCTGTATACAGCAGAAGCCCCAGGGCTGTATACAGCAGAAGCCCCAGGGCTGTATACAGCAGCAGCCCCAGGTCTGTATACAGCAGCAGCCCCAGGGCTGTATACAGACGCAGCCCCAGGGCTGTATACAGACGCAGCCCCAGGGCTGTATACAGCGGCAGCCCCAGGACTGTATACAGCCGCAGCCCCAGGGCTGTATACAGCCGCAGCCCCGGAGTTATACAGGCCCCCCCCATCAAGCTCCAGGGCCCCCCCCTTGAGGTCTGAAAAATAAAAAAGAATCAATACTTCACCTGTCCGACGCCTTCTGCCGCTGTGCGATCCCCAGTTCCAAGTGAGATTTCTTCTGACAGGACCTGTGGTGATGTCAGAGGGGCGTTCCCGGGCACTCGCGGTCATGTGATACATATCACATGACCGCGAACAGCCAATCAGCGCTGGGAACGCCCCGGGAACGCCCCCCCCTCTGACGTCACCACAGGTCTTGTCAGTACACATCTCACTGAATGAAGCCCGGGATCGCGTGTCGGCAGCTGCGGACGGCGCGACAGGAGACTGGCAAGTATGATATTCCTTTACAGGACGCCGCTCAAGGGGGGGGCCCTGGAGCTTGATGGGGGGGCCTGTATACCTCCGGGGCTGCGGCTGTATACATATACTCGCGTATAAGCCGAGGGGGGACTTTTCAGCCCAAATTTTGGGCTGAAAAAGTCGGCTTATACGCGAGTATATACGGTACATGCAAAACACATAATTACACAAATACTAAACCAATGGCACCAAAAGTGCAATTATTTTCCTTCAAAAGCTTCTGAATTTTTTTCACCACTTAGATAAAAGTAAAAATATACTTGTTTGGTATCTACGAATTCGCACCAACCCGAGGCATCTAACTAATACATCAATTTTACCATATATTAAGCATGATGTATAAAAAAAGCAAAAATCAGTGGTGTAATTGCACTTTTTTTCACAATTTCTTCGCATTTGGAAACGTCTTGCTGATTATATAGTAAAATAAATGATGCCACTCAATAGTACAACTCGTTCCACAAAAAAACAAGTCCTCATATGTTTATATTGACAGGAAATGTAAAAAGTTATGGCCCTTGGAAGAAGTTTAGAGAAAGCAAAAGTGCTAAAAAGGCAAGATTATGAATGGGTTAATTACACTGGGGAACACAATTTTTTAGGAGTTAGGTTAGACAACTGTTCTTAATTAATGTTTGGATGCTGAATCCAGAAATGATCTCAGTTTTTCTCTATCACGTCAAGTTTTCGAACTATAGGATTTTTGTCTTCTCAAAAATATGTAAACTACTGTACCTAAAAAGTGTTTTTTTCTTTTTAAATAGTACAAATATGAACAAAAAATGAAATATATGAGAAATAGGCATGACAAATATGTTTTTTAACACTATCATGATTTTTAATTGTATCATGTTTTCGAATTGGAATCAGATAACAAGTTTTATTACAGATATCAGTGCAATTGTGCCTCTCTGGCAGGTAAGTTGTGGAGGAAAAACTTGACGTGCTAGAAAAAAAATGACTACATTTTTGGAATCAGCATGCCAAGTTTAGTATAAATCAGCTCAAAAATCTAACTCAACAGAAAATTTTTTTCAAATTGTTCCCCAGTGTTATCTCAAAGCATTTTTGTGAGATGAATTCAGTGGATAGTGCACAAAGAAACCTGTAATGAGTTTTTTTTTGTTTTTTAAAAAAAAAAAACTTTTTCATTTATTACAGCATATGATAGCTACCGGCCAGAGCATCATGTGTAGCGGATAGCTACCGGCCAGAGCATCATGTGTAGCGGATAGCTACCGGCCAGAGCATCATGTGTAGGGGGTCACTGCTCTTTAGCATTTTATATCTTGTTTGCAAATTATTTGCATTTATGTATTTTATCACAAATGTGTGATTTTGGCTATAAAGCTTTTATTATTAGGAATTCTTCCAATATAGTTATTGTAATGGTAGTGCATACACATATAGATTTTTTTCTTTTAAGAAATACTACCATAAGTACAATACTATAAGAAATAAAGCTAATGTGGCCACCTATAGGAAGTACAACATGGGGTAGAACAATAATTGGGAGTATCAAAGAAAAAAGGCACAAGAGATCATGCTGGGTTGGGTGTTCTAAAGGTTCACAATCCAGTCAGTTACTACATTGAGGGATATTGGCTTTTGCCAGGGGTGTAACAATAACAGGTGCAGGGGTTGCAATCGCACCCGGCCTCTGGAGCCTAGGAAGCCCCAAAAGTCCCTTTAGCTTCTGGAAAAAGACTAATGCTATTAAAGATTTGTAATAATTGGGGGCCCTGTTGGAGCTTTTGCATCCGGGCCCAAGAGCTTCAAGTTATGCCACCAGCTCTTGGTGTCTTGCATCTGTACTTACCTGACAGCTGCTCAGTATTGGGGGACACGCTGGTTCCATCGTTAGTATTGTCCCCCGTGTCTTCTGCTCTTTTCCTCTTGCTTTTGATACTATCTTGTATCGGGCTTCCAGGTCTTTTGGAAGCCTTGATGATGTTTTGATTGGTGCCATGTTTCTCTGATGTTTCTAACCTCCTCCTTTTTTTGGGCACCTCACATATACTTTCTCCTTTTCTCTTCCTCCAGTTTACCCTATTCAGCTCCATCGATGTCATATTGGGCTGAGGAAGGTCATGTGCACCACCTCTGGAGCGCTCCAAAATGTCGCCTGGAACTGCTCGTCTAACACCTCTAATAGGCTTTCTATATATATGGTCTTATATTTTATATCACAAAATAAAATTGCCAAGCTCAAGTAACACTTGTCTTCTCACCAAGTGAAAAAGACAAATGAACAATTTTCAGGCTGCAGAGATAGTCTTGAGATTGTTCGATGACATCACAATGGCCATATGACATCATCACATTCTAAAGGTCACATGACACCAAGGGACCAATGATATTATCAGGCTGGCTGTGAGGCCTGCGCTCTATAGAAGCTATAAAGTTTCACCTTTTCTTCTAAGTTGGAGACGGTTACAGTGGCCATCAATTGGCTGTGTACTATACTTTCCGTGTATTAATAGAGTTAAGCCAACAGAAGCATACCTTGTATCTAACAAAAGACCAGATTGTGTGTATCCTACCAAATCATTAAATGCTGACCGCATACAGAAATTATACAAAATCATATAAAAATAAGACTGTACAGATTCAATAAGGTTTACATTTTTATTAGTAGAAAAAATTCCTTTAAAAAACCATGTACACACAAAACACATAATTACTCAAATACTAAACAAATGGGTAGCCAGTAGTTAACTATATTTGATCCACAAACAGGTTTAGGTGCTAAAAAGAGCTTTGTATCAAAAAATTGCCTTGTGCTATTAATTAACTGTGTAAATGCTTCCTTGCAAAAATCAGTACATTGGGGAAATAGAGAAACTACTCACTGTTTCCCAACGTGACAAACAGCAAGAAAAGCGTGCTCAAAAAGATAAACCTTTACTACTTCCCGGAAGAAGGCTCCTAGCCGAAACGTGCATGTAGGGGCATTCCCTGACTGTCTGTACACTTATTAGGTAATGGCATGATACAACTATTTAGGCTATGTTGTGTTTTTGACTGCTTTACTAAAGGTTTTTCTACTAATAAAAATTTAAACTTTTTTTTTTTTTTATTGCATTTCAACAGTCTTATTGTTATATGATTTTATACTTTCCGTGTATGTATATATGGATTCGTATATCTGTAAACAGGGAGTGAGCTAGGCCTTCCAAATACATTTATCATATATATCGTATTTTTCTCTTTATAAGACGCATCTGATTATAAGACGCACTCCTAAATTTGGTAAAGGAAGAGATAAAATAAATAATATTTAATGTGAAATGGGGTACGTCTTATAATGCCAGTGTCCGCCATACAAATCAGTATACGGTATGACCCTCATCCTGGTACTTAACCCCCCCGTCCTGGTATCCCAGTATATATGTCCCCCCCCATTCTGGTATATATAGTACAGACCAAAAGTTTGGACACACCTTCTCATTCAGAGAGTTTTCTTTATTTTCATGACTATGAAAATTGTAGATTCGCACTGAAGGCATCAAAACTATGGATTAACACATGTGGAATTAAATACTTACAGGGAACCAACCACCTCAGATCACCCTAATACACAGTTAATACGTGTCCCTGCACCCTAAGGATGCGTTTCCAGCACTGTTTTTGTGTAAAATCTTGCATTAGTATAACCGATATAAAGACTTTATAAAGTTACTAGCCTGAAGACTTCTGGGTGTATCCCTCTTTCTGTTATACTTCAGGGATGTGCATTGCATGGCTGCGCTCCCCCTCCCTCCATGCCTGCTGCCCTGCCCTGATGGGCGTGATCGTTATCTCCTCTGCACAGAGGGAGGGGGAGCGCAGCCATGCAATGCACAGCCCTGAAGTATAACAGAAGGAGGGATACGCCCAGAAGTTTTCAGGCTAGTAACTTTATAAAGTCTTTATATCGGTTATACTAATGCAAGATATTACACAAAAACAGTGCTGGAAACGTATCATTAGGGTGCAGGGACACGTATTAACTGTGTATTAGGGTGATCTGAGGTGGTTGGTTCCCTTTAACAAAAAAGTGTGAAAGAACTGAAAATATGTCTTATATTCTAGGTTCTTCAAAGTAGCCACCTTTTGCTTTGATTACTGCTTTGCACACTCTTGGCATTCTCTTGATAAGCTTCAAGAAGTAGTCACCGGAAATGGTTTTCACTTCACAGGTGTGGCCTGTCAGGTTTAATAAGTGGGATTTCTTGCCTTATAAATAAAATGGGGTTGGGACCATCAGTTGTGTTGTGCAGAAGTCTGGTGGATACACAGCTGATAGTCCTACTGAATAGACTGTTAGAATTTGTATTATGGCAAGAAAAAAGCAGCTAAGTAAAGAAAAACGAGTGGCCATCATTACTTTAAGAAATGAAGGTCAGTCAGTCCGAAAAATTGGGAAAACTTTGAAAGTGTCCTGACGTGCAGTTGCAAAAACCATCAAGCGCTACAAAGAAACTGGCTCACATGAGGACCGCCCCAGGAAAGGAAGACCAAGAGTCACCTCTTCTGCGGAGGATAAGTTCATCCCAGTCACCAGCCTCAGAAATCGCAGGTTAACAGCAGCTCAGATTAGAGACCAGGTCAATGTCACAAAGAGTTCTAGCAGCAGACACATCTCTACAACAACTGTTAAAAGGAGACTTTGTGCAGCAGGCCTTCATGGTAAAATAGCTGCTATGAAACCGCTGCTAAGGACAGGTAACAAGCAGAAGAGACCTGTTTGGGCTAAAGAACACAAGGAATGGACATTAGACCAGTGGAAATCTGTGCTTTGGTCTGATGAGTCCAAATTTGAGATCTTTGGTTCCAACCACTTTGTCTTTGTGCGATGCAGAAAAGGTGAACGGATGGACTCTACATGCCTGGTTCCCACTGTGAAACATGGAGTAGGAGGTGTGATGGTGTGGGGGTGCTTTGCTGGTGACACTGATGGGGATTTAGTCAAAATTAAAGGCATACTGAACCAGCATGGCTACCACAGCATCTTGCAGCGGTATGCTATTCCATCCGGTGTACGTTTAGTTGGACCATCATTTATTTTTCAACA
Source organism: Allobates femoralis (assembly GCA_033576535.1). Classification (NCBI taxonomy): domain Eukaryota; kingdom Metazoa; phylum Chordata; class Amphibia; order Anura; family Aromobatidae; genus Allobates; species Allobates femoralis. The sequence goes on from JARQOC010000005.1 coordinate 473,723,996, forward strand.
GGACAATGACCCCAAACACACTTCCAGGCTGTGTAAGGGCTATTTGACCAAGGAGGAGAGTGATGGGGTGCTACGCCAGATGACCTGGCCTCCACAGTCACCAGACCTGAACCCAATCATGATGGTTTGGGGTGAGCTGGACCGCAGAGTGCAGGCAAAAGGGCCAACAAGTGCTAAGCATCTCTGAGAATGCCTTGAAGACTGTTAGAAGACCATTCCCGGTGACTACCTCTTGAAGCTCATCAAGAGAATGCCAAGAGTATGCAAAGCAGTAATCAAAGCAAAAGGTGGCTACTTTGAAGAACCTAGAATATAAGACATATTTTCAGTTGTTTCACACTTTTTTGTTAAATATATAATTCCACATGTGTTAATTCATAGTTTTGATGCCTTCAGTGTGAATCTACAAATTTCATAGTCATTAAAATAAAGAAAACACTTTGAATCAAAGGTGTATCCAAACTTTTGGTCTGTACTGTATATCCCTCATCCTGGCATATATGTCCCTCATCTTGGCATACATGTCCCCATCCTATATATATGTCCTCATCGTGTATATATGTCCCCATCCTGGTACATATGCCCCCCCATCCTGGCATATATATTCCTCATCATGGCATACATGTCCCCATGCTGTAAATATGGCCCACCATCCTGTACATATACCCCATCCAGGCATATACATTCCCCCATCTTATCTATATGTCCCCAACCTATATATATGCCCCCCATCCTGTATATATGACCCCCCATCCTAATACTATGTCCCCCCATCCTGTATATATGTCCCCATCCTGTGTATTGCCCCTTTTGTGTATATGCCTCTATCCTAACCCTCCCCCCCCCGGACCCACATGGCTTACCGACATGCGGCTGCTGAGCTGGGGTGCTGGAGGCAGGTTCAGGAGGGTGAGAGGCACAGGTACACAACCGATGCTGCAGTGGGCGGGGGGGGCACGGGTGCAGGAACGGAGGATGAGTGGCGGCAGCGAGCGGTGGGCGCCGCCATGTTTCTTGTTGCCGGCTGCATTCACTATTACTAACTGTGCAGCCAGTCGGGAGAAACTTCAACAAAATGGCCGAGGCCATAACGGAGACCCGCGTTCATTCTGAAGTCTCTAACTCTACTGGCCGGCTGCATATTGCTTAGTGAATGCAGCCCGGGAGAGAGAACATGGCTGCGCCCACCGCTTGCTACTGCCGGTCATCCCCCGCAGCTCCGGTAGTGCAGTTGTGCTCCTCACCCTACAGAACCTTCCTCGCTCAGCAGCTGCACACCCCCTCCCCCAGAAATATTTAATTTTTTATTTTATTGGTTATTTTTTTACATTCGCTTTTTAAGACGCTCCCCTGTTAACCCCCCAGTTTAGGGGAAGCAGAAGTGCATCTTAAAAAGCAAAAAAGTACATGTATTTTACATGTACCATGTTAGATGTGTAAAAAAAGAAAAGGAGTTTCCACGTGCGCTGCTCCGGGTATTAATCAGACTTCAAAGCTTGATCCAAGAATCTTCATTTGTAAAATCTCAACGCGTTTCGTGAGGTTCTCCTCACTTCGTCAGGAGATACAAGCATTCCATGTTTTAATTGTTGCAGAAATATTTATTTTTTCAATTTAATTGTTTTTTTTTTGTTTGCAATGATTACTTAACCCCTTCACCCCTGAGCGATTTTCCGTTTTCCCTCACCTTCTAAGAGCTTGTTTTTTGCAAGACGAGTTGTACTTTTGAATGACATCATTTACTTTATCATATAGTGTACTGGAAAAACGGAAGAAAAAAATTCCAAGTGTGGTGAAATTGCAAGAACAGTGCAATTACACAATTGTTTTTTGTTTTTTCATTCATCATGTTCACTCTATGGTAAAACTGACATATCAGTATGATGCCTCAGGTCAGTATGAGTTCTTAGATTTCAAACATGTATACTTTTACTGTTATCCAAGTAGTGAAAATAAATTCTGAGGTTTTTAAAGAAAAAGAATTGCACTTCTGGGGCCATTTTCCGTGAGCCGTAGCGTTCTCATTTTTTGGGATCTGGGGCTGTATGATGGCTATTTTTTGCAGATTGAGATGACTTTTCTAATGATTCAATTTTTGTGTGCATACTTTGATTAGATCGACCGTTATTGCATTTTAATGCAATGTTGCAGCAATACAAAAAAACATAATTTTGGTGTTTGGATTTTTTTTTCTGTTACGCAATTTACAGATTTGATTAATTATATTTATATTTTCATAGGCATTTATGAACCACACAATACCAAATATGTGTATTTTTTTTAATAGTTTTACTTTTAATGGGGCAAAAGGAGGGGATTTGGGTTTTACATTTTCCAATTTTCGCATCACGTGGCCGCCGATGGTAGCGGGGAACAGCGCAATCCCCACCGTGGTGCTATAAAATATGTGGTCAGTGATTGACAACACAATCTAAAGGGTTAACAGTGCCGATCGGATTGCTGATGATTCTTGTAGAGCGGAAGCCAGATTGAAGGTTGTCAAAGAGAGAGTTGGATGAGAGGTGGGATGAGAGTACAGTTTGGAAGTGAACGGGAGCAGGGATATGGGCCGGTAACTGGATGTAGAAGTGGGGTCAAGGGATGACTACTTTAAGATAGGTGTATTGTTGCATGTTTGAAAGCAGAAGAAAAGGTACCAGAAGTTAGTGATAGGTTGAAGAGGTGGATTAGGGCTAGGATAAGTGTTGTGATGAGGTTGGGGAGGAAGTGGGATGGGATGAGGTCCAGTGCACAATTGGTGAGGTGAGATCTGGAGAGGAGGTGTATAAGTTCTCCTTCAGTGATGTAGAGGAAGATTGTTAGTGCGGAAGGGGAGTGGTCTGGTATACATGGGGGTTGTGGTGGTTGGGCAGCAAAGACTTGTCTGATCTGATCAATCTTGCTGGTGAAGTGTTTTGCAAAGTCTTCTGCAGAAATACGAGAAGTAGGAGGGGACAGTGGAGGGTGGAGGAGGGAGTTAAATGTGTTGAATAGCTGCCTGGGGTTGTGGGACAAAGAAGATAAGACGGTAATGAAGTAATTCTGTATAGTGGTGGTGAGTGCTGACTTGAATTTGAGAAGTGCTTGTTTGAAAGCTGTGTAGTCTTCTAGTCAATGTGGTTTCTTCCAGCGCCGCTCAGCAACCCTAGACTCTCGCTGTAGCTTTTTAGTGGTGTCAGTGTGCCAGGGTTGTCTGTTGATTTGTCGTGTTCTGCCATGAACGAGAGGGGCAGCTGCATCAATTGCTGATGTGAGTGTTGAGTTGTAGAAAGCTGTGGCATTATCTGTGTCGTGGAGTGAGGATATGGATGATAGCGGAAAAATGGCATTGAAGAGTGTGTGAGCATCAAAATGTGTGAGGTTTCAGCGAGGGTGTGCGAGTTGATGGACATGGTTGGCAGGTGAGGAGGGCAAGGTCGAGAAAATGAGTAAATGGTGGTAAGAGAGGGGGAGAGGGGAGGTTGTGGGTTTAGTTAGGGAGCAGAGGCGGTCGAAAATGAGGTCTAGTGTATGTCCATCTTTGTGGGTGGCTGTAGAGGACCATTGTGAGAGATCAAAGGATGAAGCAAGTGACAGGAGTTTGGAGGCTGTTGACTGGTGGGTGTCAATGGGGATGTTGAAGTTGTCCATTATGGAAACTTGTGTCACTGGATATCTTAATCATATAGCAATTTCAGATATCCAGTGGCATTGAGGTTTCCATTGAAGAAGAATGGCACCACTATCTTTGTACTTCATATACCACACCATACCCTCAATTTTTGTGTTCCAACAGTCTTGGAGGGATCTATCCACTGTGGGTTAGTGTTAGCGGTGGTTTTGTTTGTTAACTTCACTTTTCATAAAAAAAGAAAAGTTTGCCTCATCACTCATTTGAAGGCAATTGTCTATGCTGTGAAGATACGAGATGTGCAGCATCTGAAACAACGGATACTGGAAGCCTGTGCTAGCATTTCTTCTGCAGTGTTACCATCAGTGTGTCAAAAGTGGTAGAAAAGGTTTGCATTGACAATCCAACACAATGGGCAGCACTTTGAACACATTTTATAAGTTGTCATAAACCTGAAAATAACTCATGAAAGAATAAAGTTATGTTAAAACCAAGCACACCATTGTTTTTCTTATGAAATTTTCAATAAGTTTGATGTGTCACATGACCCTCTTCCCATTGAAAAAAATAAAGTTGGATCCAAAATGGCCAATTTCAAAATGGCCACCACGGTCATCACCCATCTGGAAAAGTTTTCACCTCCCATATACTAATGTGCCACAAATAGGAAGTTGATATCACCCACCATTCCCATTTTATTTAGGTGCATCCCTGCATTACAATGCGGAAGAAGGGAGAATATGTTTTAAAAATAGCATAACTGAAGTGGATTGATGTGACTGATGCCAGCTGTTGTATCCACCTTGATGACTGAATGTGAAGATAAATGATGCATATACTCAAGCATCTAAGGTGCTTTTTATGATAAATATAAGGATTTTTTTTTGTAATCCAGGTTACTGATGCACATGGTCTAAATATCATTGGAGCAGTTTAAAAACAAAAAAGGACATGAGAGGTTCCTTTAAATACAATTCCTCTGACCCTACTCTGATACCTTCTAGCGGCTTCACCCAGTATTGCTGTTGCAAAGAGTGACTTGCCAGAAATTCCAGTGTTTCAATATATCTCTATGGGCTCCGTCTTCTGACTCTCATAAAGACACATTGAGCTTTTCCAGTCAGTCAGACATCATGGGCACAAAATGCAGTCATAGGAACGGAGTTGTCTCGATAGGAGGTGGAAATGCCCAGAGGTGAGTATATGACAAGAAGGAGGACTTACAAAGCATAACCTGCCATTTACATTTTTATTTAGTAATTATGTAGAACAAGTGATTACAATAAACTTTTAAATATACTTTATTAATGCAATCTGGTGGAAAACCTTTCATAAACCTTCCACAAAGTGTCCCCACTACACTGTGTGTGTGTGTGTGTGTGTGTGTGTGTATGAATCAGACATATGTTCATTATCAGTCAGATCCATCTTCACACTGAATATGACCACATAACCATAGAAGGTAGGGAGTGTGGCCTGCACTGCTGACTAACTCTTATGAGGTGACAGTGTATCGGATTACCACAGCCTACAATACAATTACTAAGCAATGTTAGGATCAGTGCAAACTCCTCTTTCCTTGGCACAAGCTTTTGATCTGTCATCTGACTCCACACAGCTCAGTCAGCATCTGTGTTAACTCCTCTCTGCTGACTCCCCACACAGCTCAGGATCTTTCTTTTCCCTGCTCTGTAATCACATTGCACTGCTCCCTATCAGCTGCTGACCATGCCCACACAGCCATAAAATGCAGTTTTGAAAAGAGCACAGAAGAATGTGAGAAAATAAGTCATATGCCGCAAAAAAAGCATTATCTTAGCTGCTATGTGACTCATCATCATTACCAACCGGTGCAGTATTGTTTTGTTTTGTTTTTTTTTCCAGTGAAATTACACCTACACATTAAAACACCACTCCAGTGGTAAAAAAAAAACGCTGAAGTAGTGCTTCAAATATTACAACAATTTTATCAATCTTCTACAAAACATAGACTAGTTTTCTATTTTGTCTTGATGGAACATTGAAATAGATATGTCTATTTCTCCTATTATGGCTTTGTTCTCGTCAGTATTGTAACCTAGATGTGTGGCGCCCCACTGGTCAGTGCGCCACAGTAGGGGTACTGCACCCACAAATGAGTGTGCAGTTATTCCTGTCACAGGGGAGAGTAAGGTTTTAGGCGGCTCCCAACCCAGCACTCCCACAATCGAGCCTAGGTAAATGGTTGGAGCCAGTCCCTAGGGGGAGAGTTAGGGGAGGTGGGAAGTCAGACAGTGGACTTCTCGTTTGCACTAAGGACGAAGAAGAGGGGATCCTCTGAGAGAGAGAAGGAGACTCCCAGGGAGGGGGCCTAGAGAAGAGGCAGCATGGGAAAAGAAAGAGGGGACCCCATATCGGAGTGCCCATACTCTGGGGGAACCCTGGTCCATCTAACGGAGTACCGGCTCCGAGGATACGTTGCAGGGTGTTCAGCCCCTGAGCCGTCCACATCGGTTGTCACGGGTTAGTTCATCAACCCTCACACCCTGTCTAGAAAGAGCAGCCACGCCAGGATCGCCCACCAAAGGTCGAGCCCCTTCAGAGAGGGGAAAAGAAGGGAATCTCACATCACCCCAACAGGCCTGGTATAGAAGAGGGCTGTACCGGGGCAGGTTTTAGCAGCAGGACACGGGATTGACAAAATAGAGTATACTACGGGATCCGCTGAATGACGTTGCAACCCTCTGTGACTACCCAACCAGCTACCTTATAGACTGTGCTGTAACCTAATCTGCCATCTGAATTGGTTTACAGAGTAAAGTACCAGTGTAGAGCGACAAAGCATCCGTGTGTCTGTTCATCTGCTGCACTGCTCCGCAGTTTATTCCGTTTCTCCAGCACCACCATTACAGGTGCATCCGTGCCGTGGAGGCTCAGCTCCACCTGCAGGGAGCTGCTCCATCCAAGCTGCAGTACCATCTCCTTCGGAGGCCTGAAGCACCCTGGTGCCCATCACCAGAATCTGCAGGTGGCGTCACGACAAACTTTTCAATTCTTTATTACCATTCCCGAACTCCTTTAGCAGTGACCATCAGGGGCAAGGGACTGGGCAGGCCACCAGTGACATCACAACCACAGCAGGACCCTGACACCCGAGTCCCCATACAACCCTTTGTTGTTCAGATGCTGAATCTGATCTTTTGCACAATGGACAATGGTGACATCCCAACAGACCACATTGCTTTATAATGATTTCAATTTGGTTCCCTCTGCAATTTTTTAAAGAAAAAGAGAAAAAATCTCTGACTGAGCGTCCATTGCAGCTGTTCCATGCTTGAGCAAACGATATATTAACTATCATTTTAGGGGACGAGGAAGAGGAGGGGAGGAGACAAGGATTACCCCGAGGCACTTGGCTTGGGAGACTGGGTAAGGGCACAGTCATTGACGCAGATGGATAGGTTGGGAAGTGGGGGGGAATTTCTTGGGGGAAGACTATGAATTCAGTTTTGTCCATGTTGAGTTTAAGGAAGCGAGCAGAGAAAAAGGATGAGATGGCGGAAAGGCATTGTGGGATTTTGGAGAGTAGGGAGGTGATGTCGGGGTCGGACAGGTAGATTTGGGTGTCGTCGGCGTAGAGGTGGTACTGAAGGCCGTTGGACTCAATGAGTTGCCCTAGGCCGACAGTGTATATGGAGAAAAGTAGTGGTCCCAGGACCAAACCTTGGGGGACTCCGACAGAAAGGGGCTAGGGCGAGGAGGAGGTGTGGGAGTGGGAGACACTGAAGGTCCAGTCTGCTAGGTATGAGGAGATCCAAGAGAGGGCAAGGTGGGTGATGCCGAGGGATTCCAGGATCCGGAGAAGAAGGGAGTGGTCAACTGTGTCGAAGGCGGCAGACAGGTCGAGGAGGAGGAGGATGGAGTAGTGGTGTTTGTTCTTTGCGGCAAGTAGGTCGTTGGTGATTTTGGTCAGGGCTGTTTCGGTGGAGTGGAAGGGTCAGAAGCCGGACTGTAGGCGTCGAAGTGGGAGCACAAGGAGAGGTGAGAGGACAGTTTGGAGTGGACGTGCTGTTCGAGTACCTTAGAGGTGAATAGGTGAAGAGATATGGGGCGATAGTTGGAGACAGAGGTAGGGCCGAGGGAGGGTTTTTTAAGGATGGGCATGATTAGGGCGTGTTTGAAGGCCGAGGGGAAGGAGCCAGTGGTAAGTGATAGGTTGAAGAGGTGGGTGAGGGCTGGGATGAAAATGGAGGTGTGGTTGGAAATGAGATGGGATGGGAGTGGGTCGTGGGCGCTGGTGGAAAGGTGTGATTTCCACAGGAGGGAGGAGAATTGGTCTTCAGTTATGGGGGGAAGTGGCTAATGGAGGAGGAGGGCAGTGTAGGTGAGAGGGGGAGTTATGGGGATAGTGGGCCAAAGGTGTTTCTGATCTTGTCGATCTTCTCCTTGAAAAAGGTCGTTAAGTCTTCAGCAGAGATGAGGGGAGAGGGGGGAGAAGCGGGCAGGCGGAGTAAGGAGTTGAAAGTTTTGAAGAGCTGTTTGGGGTTACGGGACAGAGAGGTTATTAGGGATGAGAAGAAGGCTTTCTTGGCAGAACAAGTGCCGTCTTGAAATCAGTGAGGGATTGTTTGAACAGATCAAAGTGCTTGGAGGTGTGGGACTTTTTCCATCTCCTCTCTCCGCGGACCCTGGATGCCCATCTTAGGTTTTTAGTGAGGGTGGTATGACAGGGTTGCTGTTAGTGCGTGGAGCGTTGAGTGTGAGGGAGGTGGCTAGGTCGAGGGCGTTCGTTATTGTGGTGTTGTATAGGGTGGTGGCAGTGTCTATGTCGCCAGCGGAGGGTATGTCGGTGAGGGAGAGGAGGGATTCGGAGAGTAAAGGAAGATCAAGATCTCTTATGTTTCGGTGAGGGTGATCATGTTTGCTCGGAGGGGGTAGCGTGGCAGGGGAGGAGAGGGCGGAGAAGGTCAAGAGACGGTGGTCAGATAGGGGAGTTCCGAGGTTGTGAGGTTGGAGAGGGAGCAAAGGCGGGTAAAGGTGAGGTCAAGCGTATGGCCTTGTTCGTGGGTGGGAGAGGATGACCATTGGGAGAGCCCTAGGGAAGTGGTCAAGGAAAGAAGGTTGGAGCGGCTGGGCGGGGAGTGTCAATGGGGATATTGAAGTCGCCCATGATGATGGTGGGGATGTCAGCGGAGAGAAAGTGAAGTAGCTAGGTGGTGAAGTGATCAAGGAAGGAGGCGATGGGTTCAGGGGGGCGGTAGATGATGGCTAGCTGGAGGTTGCAGGGGGAAAAGATTCGGACCGAGTGGACTTCGAAGGGGGGGACAGTGACGGAGGGGGGCGGGGGAATAGGGCTGAAGGTGCAGGAGTTGGACAAGAGTATGCCGATGCCACCACCGTGTTTGCCAGAGGGACGGGGGGTGTGGACAGGCTGAAGCCACCGTACGATAGTGCAGCGGTGGAGGCCGTGTCGGAGGGGGTGAGCCAGGTCTCGGTGATGCCAAGGAATGATAGTTTCTTGGAGATAAAGAGTTTGTGGATGTCTGGGAGTTTATTGCACACTGAGCGGACATTCCAGAGTGCGCTGGGTAGAACAGTGGGGGGGGGGCAGGGGTTGGGGGAATAGGTCTAAGGTTGGTGGGGTTGCGAGGGTTAGTGGTGGTGAGGTTGCAAGGGTTGGCGATGGTTCATGGGTGTGGCATGAAGATGGTTGTGGGGACGTGGTGGGGGGGCCAGGATTGGGGGAGATGTCACCGGCAAGGAGGAGGAGTAGACAGGTGGGAGCAGAAAGCTTATGTGGCCTGAGATGCGGACCAGGATGAGATGAGATGCGGCACAGGATGAGATGACAATGCGGCACAGGATGAGATGACGATGCAGGTGCAGCCACGGGTAGGATGAGATGCAGCCACGGGTGAGATGGGAAGCAGCCATGGGTGAGGTGAGATACAGCCACGTGTGAGGTGAGATGCAGCCACGGGTGAGATGAGATGCAGCCACGGGTGGGATGAGATGCAGCCACGGGTGGGATGAGATGGAGCTGCTGGAGGGATGCAGGCTGGGATGTGATGCAGCCGTGGATGGGAAGCAGTCAGGAGGGTGGTTCCAGTGGCCTTGGTTTCCCCGGCGGCACCCGGTGATTACAGCGGGCCGTGATGGATGGCGATCCTGGAGGAGCAGTGTTGGGGAGGCCGCCCACCCGATGGACCCAACTGGGGTTGTAGGAATCGCCCTAGGTGCCAGCCATGGGTGGACGGCTGCTGGGCAAGCTGGAGTGGATCTGGAGGGCCGCCGGCGAGATGGAGCCAGTGCCAGGTTCATGGGCCCCACACTTGGCAGCAGGGGACAGACGCGGTGGTGCTAAGGGTCGCTTGCCACTGTGCCTGCGAGGGTCCCAGGAGCAGCTCTAGAAGGCAGCCGTGGGATTGCTGCAGCGTGGGGAGCTCACCTTATGCTCCCACCGGGAGTCACCATTGCAGCACGGGGCGCTCACCTTCCACGCCCGCCGGGAGTCACCGCTGCAGCATGGGGCGCTCACCTTCCACGCCCGCCGGGAGTCACCACTGGAGCGCGGGGCGCTCACCTTCCCCTCCCGCCGGGAGTCACCGCTGGGGCCGCGCATTGTGCTGGGAGGGCCACCGGTGAGATCATGGACCTCCTGTTTCAGCTGCAGCACGCAGCACTTACAGGATTCTGCCGGAGGTGTTCTGCTAGAGCGGGTCCCCGGGTAAGAAGAGCGGTGGTGCTGTTGGAGGCGCCTTGTTGCCGATGCGGCTGGGATCGCAGGCCTGAGTGGGGAGCCGCAGGACACGGCCGGCCAAAGAATGGAGTGTGTGGCCCAGATGGTCTGTGGGGTGCTCAGGGGTGACGGCGGTGGGGCTGGTAGTGTGTAGGGAGGACAGGCGAGCTTGGATTGTGTCCAAGTGCCTGGAGCCTCCTTACATGCGCCATCACCCCGGCGGCCATCACATGTTGCCTCCTACATTTAAAAAAAATAAATAAATAAGGATTTAACAAAAGCACATACATATATATATATATATATATATGGACTGCTCAAATCTATCGTTACACCAATTGTTTATTTGCGTGTACACGCGGGTAGCTAAATTCCTAGAGAAAGGGCTGGCGACTTCAATGAGTCTCCTTGTTTAAATGTGTTTAATGATAGCGTAAAGAATAAACAAGTCAATGAGTCTACTGATCAAACCACGGATCAGCAAATATGGCGCCTTTCCCATAACCAATGCCAGCCAATCGGAATGCGCTACTGACCACCAATCGGCACACACGGGGCGCGGAAAACACAACGCCGAGGCACACCTACGGAATTGGTTTCACGATCCCAGAAATCTAAACGTGATCGTTATTGTGGTGTCACACACAACGATGCAGCAGGTTGCTGAACGATGATCGTCTGATTGAGAAAATGTTCTCAAATCTGTGATCAGCAAACAAATGACCTATTGTAGTCGTATCTCATGTCACACGCAACGACGTACTAACGATGTTGTTTGAACGACTCCAAACCAGTGACGTTTCAGCGATATCGTTCACAATATCGGATCGTGTAACGGTACTTTTACAGACTTTACAGAGTAACACATAATCCAACAATTACAAGAGCATTGAAGGCCCTGCTTACAAGCTTACACTATGCACATAAAAGGAAAAAGTGCTTGCTGTGTATTATTCAGCTAGTGTTATAATAAATAAATAGGGATATTTAAATGGATATCCTACTAGTCAGAATTTGTATAAGAACATATAAAAAGTGAAAATGAGTACATGGTGGGCGCGGGATCAAATGATAGAAAGGACCAGATTCTGAGGAAAAGTTAAGAAGAAAGAACAAGGCAGTGATATATTAATAAGGAAGCATAATATGCCAGTCTAAAGAGATGTGTTTTTAAAGTACATTTAAGACTGTGGATACTGGTAAGTAACAAAATGGTCTGGGGAAAACCATTCCAGAGAACTAATGCAGCTTGAGAAAAGTCTTGGAGATCGGAGTGTTGTGTTAGGATTATAGAGATTATTTGCATAGCAGAGAACATGGGTAGGTTGGTAAACACAGATGGAAAGGAGACAATGCAGAACTGTGGAAAGCTTCATGGATGAGATAATCAGTTTTTATTGGCTGTTGCGGCATATGGATAACCAGTGAAATAACTGGCACAGGGTGGAGGCATCGTTGTAATGGCTGGACACAAGTATGGCTATGGCTGCTGCATTAAGGAAGAAATAGAGAGGAGAGTGTTTAGTAAGATGGAGGATGATTAGTATAGTTGTCGTAGTCGAGACACAAATAAATCAAGTCAACAGTAAGAGTTATGTTCCACTAATGTAAAATAATTAATCAATCAAGGACCTATGACCTGCACTACTGCTGTGGATTCATGGGGCTCCTCATAGCAGGGAAACAGAGACTGACTACGCATGACATCTCATCACTTATTCGGTGCTAGGCTGCTATAGAAAATGCTCACTGTGATGAATCTTCAAGCATTTACTGTGAATTCAGGGGTATAATGCAAGTAGTAGCGGGATGCAGGCTGTGTTCCTGGACAATGGTCATTTTGCACTCAGGTGTGCTTCAACAGGTCCACCCATTGAAGAACACCTGAGTGCGAAATGGCTGTTGTCCAGGAATGCAGTCCACATCCAGGTACTTACCCGCATGGTATCCGTAATGTAAAATAATCTTTATCCTCAATAAATACATTTTAATTTTAAATTAATCATACTTTAATCAATTTATGTATTAACACTTATTGGGCAAAACATTAATATTTTGCTTATTTAAACACTAACCTGACATGATTAAAAATATTCACTTTTCTTGGTAATGATCAGTGTGAATTTTACTGTACATATATACATAACTGTAGTGTAGAAATATAGGCTTTTTCACAATTATTAGTATCAAATGCCAATTTACATCTTTTGCCATCTGAGGGTGTAGGTGCTGTGAAACACGTCTCATACTCAGTTTTCACTAACTTCATGAAGATTAATGGTAAATGTAAGGCTCTGAAAGGAATGTGAAGAATGATGAATACTAGAAACACATGTTTCTTTGCACAGCTTCCCCACCCACATATTCTGCATCACACTACCTTAGTCTATAAATGCCTTATGGTGACGATTCACTGCAAAAAGATCATTTACAGCATAAGAACCTCTGATCTAATTTTAACACCCTTTTATTTCTTGTAAATGTATCACATGGGTTACATATGGCAATGTTTGCATTGAAATCTTAATATTTAACTCCTTAAAGAATACCTCTGGTGAAAAAAAAGGGAGTCAAAAATCCTTATTCCCAGTTAACTGTGTGCTGTCTTTCACTTTTGGCTGAAAAGAACCTTCTGGGGTTTCTTAGTCATCTTTATGCTGGCCATCATAGTGAAGATAGTTTATACACGGTGGGTCATTTATATGGATGCACCTAAATAAAATGGGAATGGTTGGTGATATCAACTTCCTGTTTGAGACACATTAGTAAATGGGAGGGGTAACACTTTTCCAGATAGGTAATGACCATGGCGGCCATTTTGAAGTCGGATGTTTTGGATCCAACTTTATTTTTTCAATGAGAAGAGGGTCATGTGACACATCAAACTTATTGAGAATTTCATAAGAAAAACAATGGTGTGCTTGGTTTTAACGTAACTTTATTTTTTCATGAGTTATTTACAAGTTAATGATCACTTATAAAATGTGTTTAAAGTGCTGCCCATTGTGCTGGATTGTCAATGCAACCCTCTTCCCCCACTCTTGACACACTGATAGCAACACCACAGAAGAAATGCTAGCACAGGCTTCCAGTATCCGTTGTTTCAGATGCTGCACATCTCGTATCTTCACAGCATAGACAATTGCCTACAGATGATGGATGAGGCAAACTTTTTTGTGAAGTTAACAAACAAAACCACCGCTATTGGTCTGACACTAACCCACAGTGGATAGATCCCTCCAAGACTGTTGGAACACAAAAATTGATGGTATGGTGTGGTATATGGGGTACAAAGATAGTGGGGTCATTCTTCATCAATGGAAACCTCAACCTGACCTGCGACTGTTTACCTAACTACTGCACATACAGTTGTGGCAAAAATTATTCACACCCCTGCAATTCTGTCAGATAATAATGTTTCTTCCTGAAAATGATTGCAATCACAAATTCATTGGTATTATTATCTTCATTTAATTTGTCTTCAATGAAAAAACACAAAAAGAATTGTCCTAAAACCAAATTGGATATAATTTCACACCAAAAGTATTGGCACTGTTAGAAAAATCATGTGATGCTTCTCTAATTTGTGTAATTGATAGCACCTGTAACTTACCTGTGGCACCTAACAGGTGTTGGAAATAACTAAATCACACTTGCAGCCAGTTGACATGGATTAAAGTTGATTCAACCTCTGTCCTGTGTCCTTGTGTGTACCACATTGAGCATGGAGAAAAGAAAGAAGACCAAAGAACTTTCTGAGGACTTGAGAAACCAAATTGTGAGGAAGCATGAGCAATCTCAAGGCTACAAGTCCATCTCCTAAGACCTGAATATTCCAGTGTCTACCATGCGCAGTGTCATCAAGACGTTTAAAGCCCATGGCACTGTGGCTAACCTCCCTAGATGTGGACGGAAAAGAAAAATTGACGAGAGATTTCAACGCAAGATTGTGCGGATGGTGGATAGAGAACCTCGACTAACATCCAAACAAGTTCAAGCTGTCCTGCAGTCCGAGGGTACAACAATGTGAACCCATACTATCCGTCGACGTCTGAATGAAAAGGGACTGTATGGTAGGATACCCAGAAATACCCCACTTCTTACCCCGAGACATAAAAAAGCCATGCTGGAGTTTGCCAAAACTTACCTGAGAAAGCCTAAAACGTTTTGGAAGAATGTTCTCTGGTCAGATGAGACAAAAGTAGAGCTTTTTGGGCAACGGCATCAACATAGAGTTTACAGGAGAAAAAAAGAGGCATTCAAAGAAAAGAACACGGTCCCTACAGTCAAACATGGCGAACGTTCACTGATGTTTTGGGGTTGCTTTGCTGCCTCTGGCACTGGACTGCTTGACCGTGTGCATGGCTTATGAAGTCTGAAGACTACCAACAAATTTTGCAGCATAATGTAGGGCCCAGTGTGAGAAAGCTGAGGTCATGGGGCTTCCAGCAGGACAATGACCCAAAACACACTTCAAAAAGCACTATAAAATGGTTTGAGAGAAAGCACTGGAGACTTCTAAGGTGGCCAGCAATGAGTCCAGACCTGAATACCATAGAACACCTGTGGAGAGATCTAAAAATGGCAGTTTGGAGAAGGCACCCTTCAAATATCAAGGACCTGGAGCAGTTTGCCAAAGAAGAATGGTCTAAAATTCCAGCAGAGCACTGTAAGAAACTCATTGATGGTTACTGGAAGCAGTTGATCGCAGTTATTTTGACTAAAGGTTGTGCAACCAAGTATTAGGCTGAGGGTGCTAATACTTTTGTCTGGCCCATTTTTGGAGTTTTGTGTGAAATGATCAATGTTTTGAGTTTTGCTTTTTGCTTCATTCTCTTTTGTGTTTTTTCATTTAAGACAAATTAAATGAAGATAATAATACCAAAGAATTTGTGATTGCAATCATTTTCAGGAAGAAACTGAGTATTATCTGACAGAATTGCAGGGGTGTCAATACTTTTGGCCACAACTGTAGCAAACCACACTTCCTATACCACTCGCTCGTACACTGATGGCAGTCACTTCCTATGATACGGCTAGTCAGATGACGGAGTGACGCGGGCAACACGTGACTAGTGCGGAAGAACGGACGGCGGCAGCACCACGACTGGAAACCTCCACCACCTGATCCCGCTCCTGTCAGCAGACACCTCCGCCTGATCCCCGTTTCACTAGCGAAATGCTACCTACAGATCCCAGAGTGCGGGGTGAGTAAACAGATGGCAGCATAACAAGCTCAAGCATTTTGCCAAATAACTGATGTGACAGAAGATAGAAAACATAAGGTTGTCTTAACAACACTATCCATGACTTATTAGTGAGTGATATATTTAATACAGCATATTTAATACACCTCTTATTACTGTCTAGCCTGTGAGACATCAACTATAGAATCAAACCTTAAGGACAAAGAAATCCATTATAAATCACCTTATATTATAGGTATAATATGCTACTCAAGTGAGAGTGATTACCTACCTTTTAAGGGCCCTTTCACATCAGAGTTTTTCGTAATTCGCGGCAGATGCGGTGAAAAAACCGCATCTGCCGCGTTTGCCGCATAAGGGCCCTTTCACATCAGCGTTTTTCGTAATTCGCGGCAGATGCGGTGAAAAACCGCATCTGCCGCGTTTGCCGCATAACCGTTCCACTTGCGGCGCGGTTGCGGTTTTTCCCATACAAAGTATAGGGGACTTGCGGCAGATGCGGCAAGTGCAGTTTGCACTTGCGGCAGGTGCGGCAGCGAAAAAAACCGCGGCTGACCGCGTTTTTTTTCGCTGCAGCACCTGCCGCAAGTGCAAAACTGCACTTGCCGCATCTGCCGCAAGTCCCCCTATACTTTGTATGGGAAAAACCGCAACCGCGCCGCAAGTGGAACGGTTATGCGGCAAACACGGCAGATGCGGTTTTTTCACCGCATCTGCCGCGAATTACGAAAAACGCTGATGTGAAAGGGCCCTAACCGTTCCACTTGCGGCGCGGTTGCGGTTTTTCCCATACAAAGTATAGGGGGACTTGCGGCAGATGCGGCAAGTGCGGTTTTGCCCTAAGCTAAAGAATCTATAGAGTAGCGTTTTATATTATATTTTATTATATTTTATTTTATTTCACTTTATATTTTTCTATATCTTAATTCTTACTATTCCCCTGGCTTTATTATAGAAACTGCTCATCATCACCGTACTTGCCAGTTACACCACACAGGTAGGAGCACATCCTGTTTCAACTATGTTCTAATTTAACAGTACATGATTCTATAATCAGTTTTAATTATAATACAGATTTGGAAAGAAGATATCCCCTGCCTAGTTTCCTTGGAGAACATTTAAGAGTCCCAAACAGATATATACACAAAAAAAACAGTCCAGAAAGGTAGGCGTTATACAAACCCAGCCATTACCAAATATACATGGTATATCTATGTATTAATTCACAATTCTAATTTTAGACACTGCAGAACTCCATCTATACAATTCTAAAGGCTCATTTGAACAACTATCCACTGCACTAAGATAGATGTCGAGATGGTTCTCATCTGAAAACATAATGGAAGCCTCCAGGGTGGATTGAAGTACTTATCACATTTTTCACCGTGTTTACCCCTTATTAGTGCAAAGCAGAAGTTCTGATTTGACTGGTTGAGAGGCTAGACATGACATCTGAAGGTGAATGTTTCCTGAAACCTCCTGTTTTGCACTATTGAGAGGCAAACACCCCACGTCTGTCAATGGAGTGTCTGGTTTGGCTTCTTATACCTAGTCATATGCCAAAGCTCCTTAAAGGGTATCGATACTGACTTTCAGAATTGCTACCTAAATAGGCGGCGCTAGGGTTGAATTTCTCTTCCACCCCTATTAAGTTATTTGAAACGTTAAATTCCCACAGGAGTGTTTCATGGCCTATACATCTACTTTAGCCATCTTGACAATCTCCACAAGGTGAAACATTTCCCCTTAGACCTTAAGTAAATTAAAGGAACATACTAAGTTGTATAAATACCAGTTTGCTCAAGAAGGTATGTTTGTTTTGCACTAGTTTCCTGGCTACTTTCTTCTTTTTTGCAACTCCCTCAGTTTGCTGTAAAGTCCCTAGAGATATTTGAAAAAAAAAATTAAAATATATATTTTATACATCCAATTAATACAAATAAAAGGCAATGTTGCTTATATGTAATGTGGTTTTATCGCCCAGTTAAGTTATACAGCGTTTCAAAAGTCTTATTTAAAAAAAAGTGCTTGTTTTGGTTCATAATGTATATATAATATACACTATATTTCATAGAAAAATGAGTTTTTGTATAGAATTAAAAATCCAGTTTATTACTTCTGACTTGAAAAAGGAAAAATACCCAAAATATTCCTACTTTTTCTATTTTCCTTCTCTTAAGTCTGAATTACTATCATTAGAGCAGTTTAAACTCTGTGTATGAAGTCTTTGTGTAAACCCTAAAGAGAATGACGGGCAGAACTTACATCCTTGGATTATTAACTGAAAGTGAATGCTGGTAATGTACCAAACATAATAGTCACGGTCATCAGCAGAGATGAGGAAATCTTGCAAAATGAAATGTGAGCAGATTCAATTGAATTTGGAAGATTAAATTAAGTGCCCTGAATGTTGCGAATTGAGGGAAGGGGCTACCAAAATGTATAAAAAACAAAATTGTATATCCACCTTTCCCCACCTTTTCGTACGCCTCTTAGGGCCGCTTCAGGGAGGACCCTGACAGCCGAGGACCGGATCATCACACAGGACTGGGGGCTATTATGCCCTCCGGTCTGGTGTGTAGCCGCACGCAGCTGCAGCCGCTGACAGGTCAGGACGGCGGCGCCCGCTGTCCTGACTTATCAGTAGCAGGAACTGTGTGCGCTGCACACCGGACCGCAGGGCATAATAGCCCCTCAGTCCTGTGTTGCTGATTCGGTCCACGGCTGTCAGGGTCCTCCCGGACAGACCCGGACCGGATCACGCCGCAGTGTGAAGCGGCTCTTACACCACCCCCTCTGCCACTGCGGCTCCCCAGTGCTCTGCACCAATCTTCTTTTCTCCGGTCACTCCTTTCTGGATTTGACATAAATTTCAGGCCTATGACTAACCCCAATTGATCATGTTTTGGATGATGCACATTGCCCCCCCACCCAGGTGACCATGTGATGGCAGTCACAGGACAAAGATTCAGAAAGATGATGGGAGTATAGGTGTATCACGGTCCGCGCTGCTCCAGGGCTTAAAAAACTCACCAAGGAGTCAGTCAGATTTCCATACTTTATTCTTTCTCCTCCTACGCGTTTCGGCGCCTAGCCTGGCACCTTCATCAGGGATATTACATCAAACAGTGACAGTGGGGTTTTCATAGCCCCAAGCTTAACAAAAAACAGGGTGTTGTCTGTGTATCTGTGATGTCATTTTCATCATCAAAATGGGAGGATCTCCTCATTTTGGCGCTATTTTTGTAAAAAACTTTACCAGCATCCAAAGTCATTACATAGAATGTGCATCCTATTCATCCTGATTGAATTTTTAAAAAATAATTCATGAAAATGCAAAAAATCAGCGATCAAAACTAATTCCCTGGTGGAAAAAATGATAAATAAAAGGTCTTATCCATTCCTTCATATGGGGCTAGAACCTGAGACATCCACATCAGAGAGTATATATCCAGGTGGTTAGTGGTGTGCACCACCCGTCAAAATAATGGGTGGTGCACACCACTAACCACCTGAATATATACTCTCTGATGTGGATGTCTCAGGTTCTAGCCCTATATGAAGGAATGGATAAGACCTTTTATTTATAATGATGAAGGTGCCAGGCTAAGCGTTGAAACACGTAGGAGGAGAAAGAATAAAGGATGGAAATCTGACTGACTCCTTGGTGAGTTTTTTAAGCCCTGGAGCAGCGCGGACCGTGATACACCTATACTCCCATCATCTTTCTGGATTATAACCACTGTTCAGTGGTCGGTGGAGGTCCTGCAGCAGCTTGGAATAATATTTCCTAAACTCCTTCAAACCAGTTGTGGGGATAACAACTGCATCAGGTGAGTGGCTTCTCAGCACCACCCCATTACGATTAGTGTCACTAGTGATAGGGCACTATTGTGCCTCTTGTCCCACACCCTTTTATATTTTACAGGACAAAGATTGACTTTAGTGCCACAAATGGAGCAAGAAAGGAACATTAGTGCCAGTGAAGGTGGTGGAGTCCGCATAAGAACAGGTTAGGAAAGGTGAGTATTATTTTTTTTTTTAAAACTTTTGCTGTCCTCAAAATAATCCAGCTGAATTGCCAGCATTTTTCTGGCTTTAAGCAAATTGAAAACCAAAAATATTTTTTTCCACCAGTATACCAAATTGTAAGGAAATGTATTAGGGCCCTTTCACATCAGCGTTTTTCGTAATTCGCAGCAGATGCGGTGAAAAAACCGCATCTGCCGCGTTTGCCGCATAACCGTTCCACTTGCGGCACGGTTGCGGTTTTTCCCATAGGAAGTATAGGGGGACTTGCGGCAGATGCGGCAAGTGCGGTTTTGCACTTGTGGCAGGTGCGGCAGCGAAAAAAACCGCGGCTGACCGCGGTTGTTTTCGCTGCCGCAAGTGCAAAACCGCACTTGCCGCATCTGCCGCAAGTCCCCCTATACTTCCTATGGGAAAAACCGCAACCGTGCCGCAAGTGGAACGGTTATGCGGCAAACGCGGCAGATGCGGTTTTTCCACCGCATCTGCCGCGAATTACGAAAAACGCTGATGTGAAAGCACCCTTACAAATTTGAAATGTTACAGATCAATTCACTCATCTGTAGTCATCTTCAAATTTGCATTCTGTCTTATTTAATGTTATTCATAAATATCACTCTTGTAAGTAAAAGGAAACTCTTAACGGTGTTAAAGCTTATACAAGTATATCAGTAGTGGATTATTGGTGCTTTCATTCAAGCAGAAAGATGTCGGTTTTTAGATGTTTTATTTCAAAATATTAATATTTTAGGAAGTAAAGGTAACCTCGCCAAAATAGTAAGACATGACATACAGACCTACTGTTCTACTATGAGCCATATTGTACAATATTATAGTGTCATTTTGCATGGTTGTAAACTCAAGTCTCTTCAATAAAGATGAGTGGAATTTATTTGCTGTATGATCATCACACCATTTTACTACGAAAGTGATAAATCTAATGACAAACGGTATACAGGATACACTATATAGCTTCAGGAAATTATGCTCATTGCTACAGCAAATCCTGAGACGCTAAGGCAGTTTATATATTCTGCTAAATCCAGCTGAAACTAAGGGCCCTTTCACATCAGCGTTTTTTTTAAATTTGCGGCAGATGCGGTGAAAAAACCGCATCTGCCGCAACTGCCGCATAACGGTTCCACTTGCGGCACGGTTGCGGTTTTTTCCATAGGAAGTATAGGGGACTTGCGGCAGATGCGGCAAGTGCGGTATTGCACTTGCGGCAGGTGCGGCAGAGAAAAAAACGCAGTAAGCCGCGGTTTTTTTCTCTACCGCACCTGCCGCAAGTGCAATACCGCACTTGCCGCATCTGCCGCAAGTCCCCCTATACTTCCTATGGAAAAAACCGCAACCGTGCCGCAAGTGGAACCGTTATGCGGCAGTTGCGGCAGATGCGGTTTTTTCACCGCATCTGCCGCAAATTTAAAAAAACGCTGATGTGAAAGGGCCTAAGATATTACTTTTTACATCTCTAAATGTTCATTTTTATTGTTACAATCTATAGACAGCACTAGCATTTTATCAATACTAAACAATCACTCCCATCAAGGTTTGTATTTTCTTAAATATATTGCAGTAATCTTATTAAATAACACTGTGTGCTTACTATTGCTCATTTTGCCTTTCTACCTGGTTGAATCTTCTCTTTCGTTAAATCAATTTTTATTCAACAAATTAGAAAATATGCAAAACTTCACCACCATCAGATAGCACAGAGATGCTGGATAATCATAGAAAGTTAATCAGGTATACTGTATCTACACATTTGATGGCAAGTCCAAGCATAAAGAGAATATAACCCTATTTTCGTAAAAAGGCACATGGAAGGCAAGGAGTTTCGAGAATCAGCTGATCCCAAATAAGTTGCTAGGGTAAAACAATTATTTATTGATTGTCAGCATCCAAGAGGTGGTTGTTCTTAAAAGATCAAAGAAGTAAGAAAAAAGAGGATAGGAGAAGTGAGAAGAAAGAAGAAAATGAGATAGGAAGATGGAAGAGAGGCTGATGGGGGAGGGGGTGTGAGGGTGCGTCTGGGGGAGATACTATGAGCCGCAAATTACAGGGTAGATATATTATCCATGGGACAGCCAGGTAAGAAGGTTTCTTTCCTCCTGGCACCTCCAGCACCTGTCTGAGACTGAGGGGAATAGTGCATGTACATCTATACCATCTCGCCATCACCTTATAATTTCTGTCCTGTGAGATAGCATTGAGTGAAGACTTGTAGGTAAAGAGGAATATTTTGTCTTTTTCAGTTTAAGATAGCCTTCTCTCCAGATCCCTTTCCCATTTTCCCACAAATAGGGGAAACTGACCAAGGCAAGCAGTTGTTTCTTCTTGGAAGATTCTATATAATGTTGAGATGGGGTGATCTAGAGGACCCACCCCCACACATTTTCTCTCGGAGGATAGTAAAGGGTGGAATACTGTATGTTTGTAGGAGATAACATTTTGATAGCTCTTTAGTCTGTTGTGGTGAAAGCAAGTGTCTGTGGGGATGGGGGTGTCTGGATATAGCTTGTGAATTTGGTTAACCCTTGAGCAGGAGAGGAAGTTAATCAGGATAGGGTGGGATTCTTTGGCTTGCTTAGAAATTAGTCTATGTGAGGGTCAATCGGGAAGGAAGGGTTTCCGTAGATTGGTGTTAAAGGGCTTGCGAACGTTGTCAGGTGCAGAGATTTATTATGGTGTCAAAGGAATAATCTTAGGTTTCTTGTAACGAATGGAAGATCTTTATCATCTGGGAAGCTGGGGGACCAAACCGACGTTAGGGGGTTGGCAGAACTATGGGATGCCTCTACCTCCACCCATCTCTTCTTTGTAGCAGTCTATTGTATATTCTCTATTGTGTACAGCCAGCAGCAGTCTCTATTGTGTTTTTTACTCTATTGAAAGCAATCATCTGGATTGCTGGTTGGGGAAGCTTTGCATATAAATTGAGGTACTTTTTGGTGCTCTTCCAATTTTTCACTATAAATATAATGTATGTATGGGTGGAGGTGAAGCATGGGTGAAGGCAGAGCATGGGAGGAGGAAGAGTCGGGTGGAGGCTGGGCGGAGTCTCAGGTGGGCCCCAAAATTTTGGCAGTCAGGGGCCCCGAAATTCCTAGTGGCAGCCCTGAATATATGAAAGTAGCGGTTCCCTGAAAAATGCCCACAGGAAAATTGCCCACAGGAAAATTGCCCACAGGAAAAATGCCCACAGGAAAAATGCCCACACGGAAAAATGCCCACACGGAAAAATGCCCACACGGAAAATTGCCCACACGGAAAATTGCCCACACGGAAAATTGCCCACATGGAAAATTGCCCACATGGAAAATTGCCCACAGGAAAATTGCCCACAGGAAAATTGCCCACATGGAAAATTGCCCACACAGAAAACTGCCATTTGCAGCATCAAAAAGTTTCAGATCTCTGATATTTGAGGTGCAGGTGAGGATTCCCATGATCTGTGATCATCTTGTGAATTACAGTGGACCTAGAGCAGAAATGCTGAAGATCTGTGGTTTGTAGCAGTCGGTCATTATCTGCAATAGATAGATCCAGTCTGCTGTCATCTCTTAGTGATTCTGCCTTACTCCTCCCTCCCACCAGCCCAAAACAGCAGAACCGAACCAGCAGCAGATTCAGAGGAGCCATCACTGCTATCTGTACTCACAGGAGTATCATTGGATTATCTATGGAGTTACATGGGACTGCAGGTCTAATACATTATCATCTTAGTGGGCAATTCTATGTGAGCAATTTCCCCCGACATTCTTCTTTGCTGCACAGCATCTCACCTATAACTCTATACCATTCTTCTGCCTGCAGAACATCTAACTTATAGGGTACAGGCACACTAAAGGTCCCGTTACACATAGCGATGTTTCAACGATCCCACCAGCAATCCCACCTGACAGGGATTGCTGGAACATTGCTATGTGATCGCTGGTCTGCAGTCACACTGGGTGATCCACGTACCGATGCTGCGTCCCCTGACGCTCACTGAGATTGCTCAATGTCTCGGGCACAGGATGGGGATCGCTGGTCGTTGCCCCTGTCACACATGCCAATGGATGCTGGACCAACGATGGGAAAATGGTCCCGGCCATTCCGCAGCGACTAGCAATCAGCGAGCTCATCGTTGATTGCTGCGGCATGTCACTCGCAGCGACTTCGCTAGTGAGGTCGCTGCAACGTCACAAAACCTGTGACATTGCAGAGATATCGTTAGCGATATCGCTGTGTGTAACGCGGCCTTAAGGTATGCATTATCAGAGGGATTTTGATGATTGACAGTCGCGCGAGTGCTTTCCGTATGGTCATACGACTGTGGTACGAGTGTGATGCAATTATGCATTTTTTTTATCAGCTACCATCAGTGTGACATCCATGTGACCTATACCTCTATACTATCCCCCTGCCCTGCAGAGCATCTCACCTACACCTCTATACTATTCCCTTGTATTGCATGACATCTCACCTATACCTCTATACTATCCCACTGCCCTGCAGAGCATGTCACCTACACCTATACTGTTCCCTGTTCTGCAGAGCATCTCACCTACACCTCTATACTATCCCCCTGCCCTGCAGAGCATCTCACCTATAATTCTTTATTAACCTACCCTGTAAAGCATCTCACCTACAATTCTGTTATTCTCCTGCCCTGCAGAGCATCTCACTTACACCTCTTTACCATCCCCCATCTTGCACAGCATCTCACCTACACCTCTATACTATCCCCCAGTCCTGCAGAACATCTCACCTACACCTCTATACCATCCCATCTTGCAGAGCATCTCATCTACACCTCTATACTATCCCCCAGTCCTGCAGAGCATCTCACCTACACCTCTATACCATCCCCGTCTTGCAGAGCATCTCACCTACACATCTATACCATCCCCTGTCTTGCAGAGCATCTCACCTACACCTCTATACCATCCCCATCTTGCAGAGCATCTCACCTACACCTCTATACCATCCCCGTCTTGCAGAGCATCTCACCTACACATCTATACCATCCCCTGTCTTGCAGAGCATCTCACCTACACCTCTATACCATCCCCATCTTGGAGAGCATCTCACCTACACCTCTATACAATCCCCTGTCTTGCAGAGCATCTCACCTACACCTCTATACCATCCGCAGTCCTGCAAAGCATCTCACTTACACCTCTATACCATTCCTCGTCTTGCAGAGCATGTAACCTAAAATTCTATATTATTCTCCAGCCCTGTTTTCCTGTTGGCATTCATGTCTGTGGGCATTTTTCACATATCAGGTGAACATTCTCACTTTGCACCTCAAATATCAGAGATCTGAAACTTTGTGATACTGCAATTAGCAATTTTCCGTGTGGGCAATTTTCCGTGTGGGCAATTTTCCATGTGGGCAAATTTCTGTGTGGGCAAATTTCCATGTGGGCAATTTTCCATGTGAGCAAATTTCCATGTGGGCAATTTTCCGTGTGGGCAATTTTCCGTGTGGGCAATTTTCCATGTGGGCAATTTTCCATGTGGGCAATTTTCCATGTGGGCATTTTTCCGTGTGGGCAATTTTCCGTGTGGGCAATTTTCCGTGTGGGCAATTTTCCGTGTGGGCAATTTTCCGTGTGGGCAATTTTCCATGTGGGCATTTTTCCGTGTGGGCAATTTTCCGTGTGGGCAATTTTCCGTGTGGGCATTTTTCCTGTGGGCATTTTTCATGTGGGCAATTTTCCTGTGGGCATTTTTCCTGTGGGCATTTTTCATGTGGGCAATTTTCCTGTGGGCATTTTTCTGGTCACCGAAAGTAGCAGTTCTTTCTTACTATTAAATTATGGATTTGAAATCACATGGTACTATTAACTCATATTAAAAAGTCTGAGCTATCATTATATGTTCCCCATGAAGACTTGCCTTGAAACAAAATTAATGTACTGTATATATGCATTGCATAGTGAAAAACTTTTAGGAAAAATATTTCCATTTAGTTTCTATGTGCCGTTTTTTCTTAACCCCTTAATGACGAAGAAATTTGTCATTTTTCATTTTCGTTTTTTTGCTCCTCGGCTTCCAAGAGCCATAACGTTTTTATTTTTCCGTCAATATAGACATATGACGGCTTGTTTTTTGCGGGACGAGTTGTACTTTCAGATGCAATAATTTGTTTTACCATATAATGTACAGGGAAATTGCAAAAAAATTCCAAGTGCAGTGAAATTGCAAAAAAAGTGCAATTACACGTTTGTTTTTTGGATTTTTTAGTCGCCGTGTTCACTATATGGTAAAACCGACGTGACGGTGCGATGCCTCGGGTCAGTACGAGTTTGTAGATACCAAACATGTATACCTTTATTGGTATCTAGGTGGTGGAAAAAAATTCAAAAGCATGAAAAAAAAAACCATTGCACTTTTTGCGCCATGTTCTGCGACCCGTAGCGTCCTCATTTTTCGGGATCTGGGGCTGGGTGACGGCTTATTTTTTGCGTATCGAGCTGACGTTTTTAATGATACCATACTTGGGTGGATGCGCCGTTTTGATCGCCCGTTATTGCATTTTTTAGCATTGTTGCAGCGACCAAAAAAACGTAATTTTGGCGTTTGAACCATTTTTTGCGCTACGCAGTTTACGGCTCTCATTATTTTATTATTTACATTGATAGATCGGGCGATTCTGAACGCGGCGATACCAAATATGTGTATTTTATTTAATTTTTTAATACTTTTATTGTGGATGGGAGAAAAGGGGGGTGATTTGAACTTTTATGTTTTTTTTTTTTTTTCAACTTTGTAAAAACTTTATTTGTTTATTAATTCTTAATTTTACACAGCCCCTGTGAGAGGCACCCTGCTGCACAGTCCGATCGCTTCTGACACATACAGAGGAGCTGCAGCTCCTCTGTATGTGTCAGAATCGCGGACCTGTTGTGGTTGGCAGCCTCTGCCAACCACAAGCAGGAAATGCTCAGTGACAGGTTCCAGGGTCAAGCCAGGACCCTGGCCTGTCACGTCAGCATGGGAGATCCCGCGATACTATCGCGAGATCTCCCCTGGAGCCCGGTAAGCGCGCGCTGCACGCTCCGGCTCCCTTAGATCCCGCTTTCAGAGATTGATGGCGGGATCTAAGGGGTTAAACAGCGCCGATCGGTGGTGGGACCGATTGGTGCTGTTTCTCCCACATCTCAGCTAGTGAGATCAGCTGAGATGTGGGAGGTTTGGAGTGAGCTCCACGCCGGAGCTCACTCCAAACACGGGGGTAACGACAGCCGACGTCTAGAGACGTAAGGCTGTCGTTAACAGGTTAACTATCTAATCCTTCTCAGCTCCATTTAGGAACAAGGAAGTTTCTTCTCCCTGTATGAGTGATCATTGAACTACAATTCTACATCACTGCAAAGTTCCTGTCAGGGAAAGGAGTTGAGCAGCTGGGTCAGGAGATGACTCATGTAGGGAAAAGATTCATCTTGTTTCTTCAGTGAGCTTCGAAGGATTCAGCTAGTCTGTATTTAATCACATGATAAATAGGAACTAGGTACAAAGGTGAAATAAACCCACACTGCCGTAGGACAGATGAAGGACTCAAGTCATAATTTTCAATGCAGGTGGGTTTATTCTTCAAAGTGTATACCTCAATTTTTCTTCAAGAAATCCTGAATCCCTGAAGAAGTGGGGAATACATTTTGAAACACATTGAATAAAACCACCTGCATTGTAAATTATTGTTTCAGTCCTTCATCTGTCCTACAGCAGTATGGGTTTATTTCACCTTTGTATCCAGTTCGTAGATATTTGCCTTTGGTTTCTGCAGCACATGTTTGATGCTTTTGTAATTGGTTGTGTGTCACACAACCACATATGGTGAGCGAGCCACCCTGTTTTGCCTTATTCCATCACTATTGCTATTTATTATATAGAACATTTCTTTTAATCACATGATGTTGTAAATCAAGTGGAAAGAGAAGAATTAACTGGATAGAAGGGCAAAATGAGCAATCGTAAGTACACAGTGCTATATAATATGATGACTGCAATATATTGATTCAATAAAAACTTTAATGGGAGCGTTTCTTTAAAAGAAAATCCTACAGGAACTTCATTGAAATGTATTTTTTGTGGCAAAACTCAAGCAGTATAGTTTAGAATAATCCACACATTTAATAAATGCTTGAAGATCTTCAGCAGAAGCACAGTGCACCCCACAAAACATACACACACTTGCCTAATTTTCTATCAGTCTTTAGACTTTTTCAATTCATTTTTTATTGCAAATTTTATATTTACAAGAATAATTCAACTTATTAACAGAGTTTTATAAATCTAAATGACATACGAGTATATAAAGCAAATGAGGGAAACATAGGGTAAGTTTGTGAGTTCCCCTCAAAGCCCAGCAAAGGGACAGGATTTTCATTGGGCCACGTTCATTCTGTCAGTATTTGGTCATTATTTTATCTCAGTATTTGTAAGCCAAAATCAAGAGTATTATAGAAACACTTGCAAGACTTCTGCATTTTTCACCCACTTCTGGTTTTGTGTGAACGTGGCCTTATTGTCCTAAACGTCAAGCAGTCATGCTCCAATTGTAGCAAATTGCCAGGTTTCAAAAGAGAACTCACACTTAAAAAAAATGATTTGGCTCCGGATGTTTTTTTATGCATTTTGCATTTTCTAGTCTGTATGTTCTTCTATTGCTTTTAATCAGAGGCCATCTTGAATTTTTTATTTCATCATATTTTCTCTTTCAATCACATGATGCCTCAGCACAACTGCTTTATCACAACATCAGCTCAAGCCAATACCATCTTTTCCTATTGTGAAGGTAATCCCTCCATCACAAGGTACTTATCTTCCAAATATGCTAAAGCTCCCGTCACACACAACGACGCAACAGTGATCCTGACAACGATAATGATCCTGTTGGGATCGTTGGTGCGTCGTTACCTGGTCACTGGGGAGCTGTCAAACAGGCAGATCTCCTCAGCGATCAGGAACCAGGGAGCAACCTCCACATCGCTGGAAGTGGGAGGACACTGGTATCGCATCACTTCCGGTGACGCAGGGCTGGGTGCACTCGGTGCACAGGCCGCCTTCAGCGCATGCGCAGATGGCATGCTGAAGGCGGCCTGTGCACTGAGTGCACCCAGCCCTACTTCACCGGAAGTGATGCGTGCCAGCATCATGGGACCCGCCACGTCACAGTGATGCGGTCAGAGGCTGGGAAATACAAACATGCCCGCGCTCTGCCACCAGCATTACGCCCATCAAGGCGTCAATTTAGCACCGAGGTGGGGGCAGCGAGGCCCAGGAGACCCTGAATACCCGAAAAAGACCCCCAGGTGAACGCCCAGCTGACAAATAAATTGTAAGTGTACTAAATGATTTATTCAACTTGTACACATCCATAAAATGTCAGACCGGGATGGGTATTATAGTAGTTTTAGGCTGCAGGGACAGGTATTCATAGGTTAGGAGGGCTAGATTAGGTGACAGGTTCCCTTTACGTCACTACAACAAATAAGGAACCAAATGAAGATCTCTTTCTACAGGGCTCAATTTTGGGGAACATAGATCAAAGAAAGTTGTCGAGCGATACCTTCTCGATAAGTAAAAACTCCATTTTATTGAAAAACCTTAAAAGCCAAAATTGCCATTCAAACATTTTATCAATTATCTATTTGGCTTTCTGCACATCAGATTAAATTGTTTAAATGGCAATTTTCTCTTTTAAAACTTTTCGATAAAATGGAGTTTTTACTTATGGAGACGTTATCAGTGGACATCGTTTTTTGATCACTGTTCTTTGAAAAGTTGTTGGCCATGTTTGAGTAAGTGATCTGAAAAATTAACCAATTCATCATTTCATGAACCTCAGGAAAATGCACAATGTCATATAATTAGTTTACTGTGAACACTTGCAAACACTGATAATATGAACGTTTCATTAGCTATATTTTAAAATCCTATTAAAAGTAACTTAATTAGAATGTTGTGCTCTGATCACGGTCAGTGTTAAAAGCTGCCAAGCCTTAAAAGCTTAGTTGGAAATTTTATAGACATGATTACCATGGGAAAGCTTAGATTAATGTACTAAGCTTTCAATATGATATTAGTCTTAGAAGAAATGAGCTTGGAGGAAAGTAATTTACATATATTACACAAACATCCCCAGACTTGGAGAACTGCTTGTCTGAACCCACAGGGATTTAGGATTGCCTTACAATTACTGGATTTGCCATTAAACTTTATAAACAAAAATATCTTCGATGTTCTATTAAGTTCTACATGAATCTACTTTACTTTCTTACAACATTGAAAGTCCCTATAATAAAATGTTTGATTAATTCAGACAAGACTCGAGAGGAAAAACAATGTTCTATAGGGATTTGTTAGCTCCCAGGACACAGTACCTCGAGGTCCGCGCTGCCACTTCAGAAAGGAACAAAAGAAGCCAGTACAAGAGAATGTCTGGATCAACGATTCTTCTTTATTGTCCTACGCGTTTCAGAGTCATCTCCCAACTCCTTCATCAGGGAATGTAGGACAATAAAGAAGAATCGTTGATCCAGACATTCTCTTGTACTGGCTTCTTTTGTTCCTTTCTGAAGTGGCAGCGCGGACCTCGAGGTACTGTGTCCTGGGAGCTGATTAAACCACAGGGATCTGTGGAAAGTACGGTCCTGCAGCAGCTACTTGTATTTGAGCGATCATTACCAGTTGTGGGTCATCACAACTGTATCAGGTGAGCAGCCTCTTTATATAACCTTTTATCCTTCTCCAAAGAAGATATCACCCTATGTGCGCATTCTTTGATTTTTTATAGATCTATAGGATTTGTGAGATAGATTCATTTAGAAAACCAATGTAATATTTGAGAACGTTAATTGCTTTATGCTATATGCTTCTTTTTTTTTTTTCAATTTAATTTTTAACATTTTTAAAAATTCAGTAATCTGTACTTTATAATTCTTAATTAATATACTAGATGACCAAGAATTTCAGTATCTTTTAGGCTCAGACCTCCCATACACCCTACAAGGATGCTGTTCAATCGATGGTGTGACTGATCATTTAACCAGTGGCTATCTCAGCCATTTCTCTCACAGCTCTTCTAAGTGATTCTTTGTTCCCTACTTAGGCTCACTCCCACAACTGTACAATATGACCGAGTGCTATCTGATGTTTTATTGAATAGCACTTCGACCAGTATTATACTATAGGGCAATGCAAATCTGCATTTCTTTCCTCATGCCTTATTGGCAAGAGACAATGATCGCCGCATGCTTCAGTTGGAAGCGTGTCTCGGACAGCACACACCCATTCAGGTCTATGGGTGTGGTGCCCCAGTGGTCGGTGCGCCACTAAGGGGTACTGCACCCAGACCAGCGTGTGTGGTATCCCTGTGGTCAGTGAATGGGGAAGTTTATATGCGGCTTTTACCCTGCATCCACACACACTTAGCTCAGGGGACCAATTGGTTCAACCTGTTACCAAGGTAACTGGTCCCAGGGGGAGGTTATAAGAGTGCTAGTGGAAGGCGGGAAGTGAGAGAATGAAAATAGAGAGAATGAAAAGAGAGAGAGGAAGAGCAGAGTCAAGTAGGACCCTTCAGGGGACATACAGGGAGGGCACCCAGAAAGAGTGGTGACCCAGACGAGGAAAGGGGAGCCTGAGGGTGTAAGCTGACACCCGGTGTCAGACCGTCCACCTACTGGCCTGGGAGGATCCCGGTCCATAGAGTGGAGAACTGGCTCCAGGAGCGGTACAGGCAAGTTTAACTCTGAGCCGCCAAAACCGGTTGGACCCAGGAGACTTCAGCCTCTGGGCCACCTGCAAAACAACTAAACTAAGAGCCAGGACCCCCATAAAGCCCCAGGGGTAGCGGCAATCCGGAGGGCTTTCTTACCTGAGTTCAACAATGCAGGAGACGTAAAGGAGGCCAGGCCAGATTTCAAGCCAGCCAGTGCTTCAAAGACAGAAAGGACAGAGAGCGAAGCTAAAATGGACACTCTCAAAAACCACATAGAGACACTCCATTCATTGGTCACTACCCAGGATTGTGTGACTGTGAACCTGTGAGAACTGCTTTTATTGAGTGACCAGTAAATACCTGTACAGAGCAAGAAAAGTCTCTTGTGTCTTATTACTGTTAACCTACAGAGCTGCTACCACGGCAGCTAGGACAGCAACCATGCTGCCCTGGGGATTCTGCTCCTTCTGCAGGGAGCAAGACCAACTGGCTGCAATAACATCAACCCCAGAGATCTGAAGCAGCGCTGGTGTCATCATCAGAATCTGCAAATGGCGTCACGAACAATCCATTTTATTATTTTACTTTCCACACATTTCAGCGACCACCAGGGCCACAGACTCGGGCACCGACCACTAGTGACAGCACCCCAAATCAACGTCCGAGATCTGAGTACTTGTCCCTGGGTGAGTCATGGGCATGTGCAAAACATAGGATGTCCTCCGAGTACAGTTCAACATACACCGAGACAGATAAGGGAGAACATGGAGAAATTAAAATTTCATCTTCTCCACCCCTGTGCTCTGATTCTCGCATGCGTGAGAATTAGAACACAGTGAAAGACACTCGGCTCAACTAGCAGCAGAGTTTGAACCAGAGGTCAATTGCATGTAGCATCCAAATCTCTTGCATGAGAGAGTCATCGAATGCTTGACGCCAGTGTGACCCCAGCCTTAGAAAGATGCTACTAGACATCTCTATTGAGGACCTAACTTAGGAAGAACACAAAAGGAAGGGTTATCATTTAATATTTGACATGCTGTATCCTTATCTTCCCTGACAATCATGTGTCTGGTGCCTTCATGCACATCTGACTGTTGTCTGACCCCATCAAGATCAGTGGGTTTGGCTGTTGTTTGTCCATTGAGTATAGTGCACTTTACTTCACGAACCAGTCACATGAAAACCCATACACGTGCTTGGTAGAGATGAACAAATCTTTTGAAATTCAAATTCATGGACTTTCACAAATGCTCCAAAAAGTTAGGTTTGCAGGAAATAAAGATTATTATTGCTTGAAAAATACACAAGGTGGATAGGATAAGGGGAGAATCCTGTTGACTATAGGAGCTTACAATCTACAGGATAGAGATCTAGAGAGATGATCCTACTGGCCATAAGATAGTCTACAGAAGAAAGAGAAAACTCCACTGACCATAGAAGATTACACTTTACAGGAGAGATAAGACCCTTCTGACCATAAGAGCTAAAGCTGCTGTCACACATAACGATTGCTCCAACGATCCCAACAGCGATAACGACCTGCTGGGATCGCTGGAGCGTCGTTACCTGATCGCTGGGGAGCTGTCAAACAGGCAGATCTCCCCAGCGATCAGGCCATGGGAGCCACCTCCGACATCGCTCCCTGCTTAGCGCTGCCTTATAGGCAGCACTAAGCAGGGAGAATGCTGGTAACTATGATAAACAGCGGGGTATCCAGGCAGCGCGCACTGCCTGGATACCCGCTGTTTATCATAGTTACCAGCGTTCTCCCTGCTTAGAGCTGCCTGTAAGCAGGGAGAACGCTGGTAACTATCATAAACACCGGGTATCCAGGCATCGCGCCCTGCCTAGATACCCGCTGTTTATCATAGTTACCAGCGTTCTCCCTGCTTACAGGCAGTGCTAAGCAGGGAGGACGCTGGTAACCATGGTAAACGCCGGATATCTAGACAGTGCGCACTGCCTGGATACCCGGTGTTTACCATAGTAACCAGCCCTGTGAGGTCACAGATCGCTGGTTTCTTGCAGTCACACGCAGCGATGCGTGCTGACCAGCGGGAAACCAACGATCTAAAAATGACCCACAGCACTTTGCAGCGATCAGCGACCTCACAGCAGGGGCCTGATCGCTGCAAAGTGTCACACAGAACGATATCGCTGGAGAGATCGTTGTAACGTCACAGTTACAACGATCTCTCTAACGATATCGTTATGTGTGACTGGGGCTTTAGGCTGGCTTCAGACTTGCAGATGCATCTGCAGCATTTTGCAGATGCATCTGCAAGCATCTGCATGCAGACCGCGGCCCCTATGTTTATAATGGAGCGCACGGCGGTCTGCAGATGCTTGCAGACCGCCGTGCGCTCTCATTGCCCGCCATTAGTGATCTGTCCGCACGCGGATGCCTGCGCACAAATCACACACTCCCGCCCGCACCATGGACGCGAGATGTTGCGTCCCTGGTGCGGGCGGGAGTGTGTAATCTGTACGCAGGCATCCGCGTGCGCACAGATCACTAATGGCGGGCAATGAGAGCGCTCGGCGGTCTGCAAGCATCTGCAGACCGCCGTGCGCTCCATTATAAACATAGGGGCCGCGGTCTGCATGCAGATGCTTGCAGATGCATCTGCAAAACGCTGCAGATGCATCTGCAAGTCTGAAGGCAGCCTTATACTCTATAGAAGAGCGCAAGAGAAAACCCCACTGATCATAGAAGCCTACACTTTACAGGAGAGGGAGAAGATCCTACTGACCATAAGAGCTTACACTCTACATGAGAGAGAATACTCCCCTGATCATAAGAGTTTACACTATGCAGAAGAGATAGAGAGAGAGAACCCCACTGATCATAGAAGCTTACACTTTACAGGAGAGAAAGACTTACCGAATGACTCTGGAAATGGAAAACAAATATGCTGTATAAACGGTGCTCCAAAATGCACCACTGATCTGTGATGGCCCAGGTACTGACCACCACTGTAAATAGTATGGAAATCTATAAAATGTCATAGCTGCAGGACATTATGGGAAGGCCCACTAAATCATGCAAAGTGACGGATGCATCAGCACTAGGAAAATTGTGCCAGCAAGTTTTTCTTTGCTTTATGATCCACAAGCTGAATCTTAAAATGTTGGAATTTGCATGAAATTGTGAATTTCAGGAAACTCTACTCGAACTCGATTCTCTGCGGATTAATCTACTAATTTCTAAAGTATTGTACTATGCTGAAATAAGAACCAGCAATAAGAAAAACACATTTGAACGTAGTCTAAAATTACTTACAAGTAAAATAAATATGCAGTAATTATGCAAAAAGAGTAAATTATACCATTTCCATATTGATGTGCGTATTAGATGCTGCTTACAGTGTAACCGCCATTTAAAGTTTTATTTAATAATAATGTAGATCAAGTGATTATAGTAAGGTTTCAAATATACTTTATAAGTGAAATCTGGAAGAAAACCTTTCAAAAACCTTCCAGAAGATGTCCCCACTAGGCTATTTCGAACCTGACATATGCTTGTTGTCAGGGAAATCCATAATCAGCTCCACACACTGAATGCAGCCATATAAAGTGAGGGGTGGGGCCTACGCAGTGTACCTGTATAGTGTGGCTACAGCTGATCTGTATATTGTCAGTTTACCTCAGGCAAAGTGAGCTTCAGGCTGTCAGCACACAGCTACTGTGATCTTATCTGATTCCCCTCCATTCACATGACTCTGCTCCATGTTATCAGCTGATTGCACAGAGCATATTGATGTGAATGGAGAGGAGTCAGATAGATCACCCTCACAGCCTGACAAGGTAACCTGCAGATACACTGATCAGCTGTGGAACGCTGTGAAGGCCCCGCCCCTTTTTATATGGCCATATTCAGTGTGTGGAGCTCAATACGTATTTCCCTGACAACCAACAAATGTCAGGTTTAGAAAAAGCCTAGTGGGGCATCTTCTGGAAGGTTTTTCAAAGGTTTTCTTCCAGATTTCACCTATGAAGTATATTAGAAAATGTATTATCATAACTTGCTCTTGATTATTATTAAATAAAAAATTTAACGGCGGTTACACCTTAAGTGATTGAGTTCATAATAATTATGTACATTCTAAAAAACTGATTTCCAATATGAAAACGTGTCATATTTTGTTGGAGTATCCGACAGGCTGCGGCTTAAGCTGATAGGTGTGCTGTTGAAAGAGTTTGTTAATAGTGTACTGTGTGACTTATGGGGCTTGCGGCAAGTGCGGTATTGCCGTGATCCAGCACTTGCAGCAGTTGCGGCCGCGCAAAAATACAGCAGTTGACCGCGTTTTTTTTCGCGGCGCAACTGCCGTAAGTGTCGAATCGCGACAATACTGCACTTGCCGCAAGCCCCATAGAGAATTCATGGGGCTTGCCACAAGTGTACTGCAAGTGCAGCTGTTAGGCAGCAAATGCGGCAGATGCAGTTTTCTGGCCGGATCCGGACAAAACGCTAGTGTAAAGGGGCCTAAGAAGCATTTTTTTTTTCAGCATGCCTACTGAGCAGTTTTTCGCAGTAAAAACCAGATTTGACAAAAATGCAGTATGAAAGTAGTCTTATCTGGTTTGTTTCTGTCTGTTATTTCTTGAATACGCCATGTTTTGCTAATGATTGTTGTATGTCTCAAATGAAACTGTCCATTTTTACCAATGTCTGATGCTGAAGATTCTACTGAAAGCTGAAATCTGCAATATGTATTGCTCATATTTTATATATTCCAATTCTGTGTGCAGGAATACATTAGTTTGAATACTCTATAGGGCTTGCAATTTTATTTCCTTGTTTTATTTTTACCCAGTGAACGACCTAAGTATGTTGATTCTGAAAGTAAATCTAAGTACCAAGAGAAGACCATAAAACTACAGGAGGAATGTACAAATCCCGAGCAGATTTTCTCATGGCGGAGTTAGAACCTCAGATCTTGGTTCTGCAATAAACCGTGTACGCTGGCAGTTGTACATCAAGCTTCAGACTGGGGAGAGGCCGACTGCTGTGTTCTTCAACGCGGTTATTGACAGAATACTTTATTACAGAAACATTTACATTTATTTATTTGTAAATTATATTAACAGCTCTTTTTATGAGAGTTACATTTATATTTTACATAAATACATTTGAGACATTTACAATAACCTTCATAGTCTATCATATAAAGAATGTGTTAATCTGGATCAGCATAGCTTTATATATGGACAGCCCTGACTTTATTGCAAGTCAAATATACTTTCAGCGGTGCTTGGACTGTAAACAGTATGTAACAAGAAACAGGTAGTTTTGTTTTAGTGTCTGCAACTAATGAGTAGAGCTGTTCTTGAACCAACAGACTATATAGCTGTGGAAGTTGTAAGAATATCAGGCATTTTCTGGTTATCATTTTATTTAGCTTGGTCAGGTTCCAAGGCTATCCATTAAAGGTAAGTAAAAACTCCAATTAGCAAGCCAGGGCTGCTCTACAACTGGTTTCATTTGAGAAGGATCAAAGATTTTTTTTTTCCCTCCTTAACCATTTTGTTCATTAACAATAGAATACCAAGTTTTACAACCAGGCCTGGTGTGGAGTCCACACGGATTAATCAAGGGGAGAGTAAGAGAAGATGAAACATGGAAAGCACATCACAAAATCAAGTTGTTTCATACATCCTAACATCACTGACTATTACAAATGCATGTGTATATTTTATAGTGGACGGAAAAAACGGAATATAAACTGTATGTGTTACTATAAAGGAAAAAAAGAAAACCACAATCACTCTTTGACATCAATGTATTGATGAGTAGGAATACAACGTGGAATTGGCTGTGCTTTAGTGGGCAGGCAGCTCTATTCCAAATTAATAATTAAACATCTTATGGAAAGATCATCTAATTGGAAGATTAATACCCATCTCATTCTATTAGATATACTCTATAATATAGGTATTAATATTGTAGATTTTTATGAACTATTATATCCATAAAACATAATAAAATTGACCTGTGCGTGATTTACCATATGTGTTGTTGCACATAAGCCTTGAAGGCATCTTGTCTTTCATTATCAAAAAGACTGAAACAGTAGTGAAAGATTTGTAGTCAGCTATCATTGAAGATAATCAATGCTATTTGTCTTATATTATGACACACTATTTACTTGTAGAGGACATTACTCACATTGGTCACTGGTGGACAAACCTTGTGGGAAATCAATTCACACAAGAGAAAACCTCCTTGAACATAAAAATTCCAGACTAGTAACTCCATACACTGTTATGGTTATTGTAAATGTGTCTGCTCAGGCCTATACTGACATCCTTTCTTACCATATTATTGATGTGCTTGGTACTACTTCACTATGAAATCATTTTGGTTCTCCACCTTTTATTTCTGAAACAGACCCCAGCATGGTATAAAAGGTTTACTCCAACTTATTCCCTGCATCTCCTCTCCTTTCTATGGAGACAGACTTGTTACAGCAACAGCCAGTGATTGGCTGTGGTTGATTGGTAAACTTTTAGATCCAGTTTTGATCCATTAAGGGAAAATGGTGGGAATATTGGTGGACTTAGTACACTGTATATTTGCTAACATACTGCCTCACTTTCTACCTCAGATACCAATAGCCCAGATGTTAGTTGCTGGAAAACCATGAAAACAAAGCATAGCTTGAGGAAATATGTCGATGTGGAGGCTCTATCTATGAGTTTAAACAATTAAGATGTAAGGACTTTTGATCTTGTATTGGCATCCTGTGCATCTTGACCCTTTTCAAGATGGCCTCCACTGCTTCAAGTGATCCTCCTCTCTGCTTTTATAAACTCAGCCTACGGTCTAGACATGCTTGAATATTCAGTGAAAATTCCTGTTTACCTGCTGCTTTACTAGTCTCCTCCACACCGTGCTGATCCGCTTTAGCTTTTCCAGCAGCTGCAGTTGGATTGCTGCAATCTCACCTGTCTCCAGCTTCTTGTCTGCTTCTTACTGCCTGTGTTGTGTTCCCAGACTCTGCTACATTTCTCCAGTCCTAGACCACAACAAAAACAGTATAACAAACGTGTGGAAGTACACTGCTATAAAAAGGTAATAATAAAAAGCAAGTGCTTAGTAAAAAAACAGGGTACTTAGTTAATACGTTTTTTGCAAAAAATGTACGTAAGCCATTCTACCTGCCACGTGACCCTTATCAAAACGGTCCTATCTAACTAATTTATAACCTGATCCTGTATGAATATACCTCTGGATGCAGGTGAAGATGGGTCAGAGTCCAATATGGACCGTTCTGATAAGGATCACCGTGGCGAGGTAGAACGGCTTACGTACATTTTTTGCAAAAAAACATATTAACTAAGTACCCTGTTTTGATACTGTTTTTAACTGTTTTTTACTAAGCACTTGCTTTTTATTATTACCTTTTTATAGTAGTGTACTTTCCACACATTTGTTATACTGTTTTTTCTGTAGTCTAGTTATGTGGTGGTGTGAACGCAATCCTACAGCCCCTTTCACATTGTGTCCTGGCTCAAGTGCAGTTTTTCATTTATTCTCT
The DNA here is from genome assembly GCA_033576535.1 of Allobates femoralis. Taxonomy (NCBI): domain Eukaryota; kingdom Metazoa; phylum Chordata; class Amphibia; order Anura; family Aromobatidae; genus Allobates; species Allobates femoralis. The sequence goes on from JARQOC010000005.1 coordinate 473,762,829, forward strand.
TGTTTAGCAAGACAGGGAGTGCCCCACCTCCTCGTTCTGAACCTGGCACATAAAGTGCTGTCTGCTGCACTGTGTCCATATTGTACTCTGGCCCATCTTCACCCTGCATCCAGGAGGTACATTCATACAGGATCAGTTTTTAAATTAGTTAGATAGGACCGTTCTGATAAGGGTCAACGTTGCAAGGTAGAACGGCTTACGTACATTTTTTGCAAAAAACGTATTGACTGAGTACCCTGTTTTGATACTGTTTTTCACTAAGCACTTGCTTTTTATTATTACCTTTTTATAGCAGTGTACTTCCACACGTTTGTTATACTGCTTTTTTCTGTGGACTAGTTATGTAGTGGTGTGAACGCAGTCCTACAGACCCGTTCACATTGTGTCCTGGCTCAAGTGCAGTTTTTCATTTTTCCTGTCCCGTTACACGTAAGTCCAGTGTACCCTGTTAGCATTTACAGTTGTTTATTGTGCAGATGCAGCCATCTGGAGATCTGGAACATTTGGGACATTCTTAAGCTGTTCAATACTATTGAGTTCTGGACTTGTATTTCTGTGAACTTCCATTCCCAGCCCTCTGGGTGTATATTATTGTAAGACTGTTTTCTCTATTGACTCTCCCTGTGAGGATTATTTCCAGAGACTGCCTTATTTATAATTTTGTGCTAGTACACTTCCTAAAGACTTTCAATTATTCCTGTTTGGAACGTGTTCATTTTCTGCACTTCACATTATATCTATCACGTGTGTTAAATGCAAGACTTGTTCAGCTTGAATTTGGTTCCAGTGTGTTTCTGTGCTCCCATTTGCTACTAGATCCCTGAGTAAACGTACAGTATATTACATAAGACTTCTGCCCTATAAGTATGAAACTGGGTAGAGTTTCAAACTCTCTATAGATGCCAGAAATTCCTAGGATTTTCATCTCTAAGGCATTTATAGAATATCTGATCCTAATCATGGCAATGGAGGAAATGACTGCCGATTGCTTTTCTTCACCAAGACTTAATGTCAGATTTATGAAAGTGTTTTCACTAGTTTTCTGGCTTAAAATACCTTAAAAGGTTGCAAAATATTTTCACAACTCAGAAGTAGTGCTAAAATATTTGATGTTTTCATGAAAGTCCTCACCAGATTTGTCAAATGGATGTAGCATGGGCAAGAGAGCGCATGGCTAAGCCCGATTATCTGATTTGTAAAACTTACACCATTCACTAGGTGGGCTATATTTGCCAGAGGCACAGCACTTCTGAAATGTGCCTAGTTTACCAAGAGGTATGTGCATCATAGTGAATTACCTGCATTTTACTTCTTCATTAAGTTAGTGAATGGGCCAAATTTTTAAAGACTGACCAGTGTCACTTTATGTGGCAATAACTCTGGAATGCTTTACCATATTCCTGTGATTTTGAGACTATTTTTTGTGGTACATTATACTTTATGTTTATGGTAAATTTAAGTAGATGTATTTTGTGTTTATTTGTAAAGATATTAGAAATTGTACCACATTATCAAAATTTTGCAATTTTTCTACTTTGTTTGATTACCGGTATCCTTTTAATCCAAATAGTCACATCAACAAAAAATGTTAATAGATAACATTTCCCTCATGTCTGCTTGACTTCAGGACCATTTATAAAAAGTTCTTTTATTTTGGTTCTCATTCCTTAAAGGATATTTACAAACTTATCTTTGCACGGGCCTATTTAGTTTTCAGGTAACTTTGGGAGACATATATATTGGGATCAAACCTAATTTGACAGCATTTTAAAAAGAGCGCCCCTCAACATATCTAAATCTGCTGTCAGGTAGTTTATTAACCCTTCAGCTGCTTGTCAGGAATGAATGCAAAATGTCAGGAAATTAAAATGTTATCTTTATCATCTAAATGTTCATAACTTCTGAACAGGTCACTCTAAAGGTACCGTCACACGCGGCAATATTGCATGCAATTTCACTGGCAATTTGCTGGTTGCAGTGAAATCATGGACACATTGTTACATTTGTACACGGCAACAAAATAGAACAATGTGTCCATGATTCACTGCAACCAGCAAATTGCCAGTGAAATTCCATGCAATATTGCCGCGTGTGACGGTACCTTAACGGGCATTCCCTAAGGTCAATATTTGTCTGTGAATTGCCATTGCAATCATTAGGACCACACAATCATGATCTCTGGATGCTGATAGAGTTAATGAGGGAGGTCCCAAATTTTGATAACCGTCTAAATGATGGTCAATATTGATAGCAACATCTACAGGGCCATGGTTGGTGCCAACGGATCATAACTGATGAGCAGTGTGTCAGCAATAATGTACAGCCAACAGCTGCTGCATTTCCACCCTTCTGAGGATGCTATTCACTTGTATCTCAGGTCACTTTTAAAGGGAACCTGTCACCTGGATCTAAGCCCCTACACTATCACTACCTGTCCCTGCACCTTCCTAGCTGCTCCCTATCTATCCCTCTCTGAGCTAAATCTGCCCTATAAAACAGCAGAAAAATAACTTATAACTTACAGAAGTCCCTGAGGCTGGGGACTGAAAAGGCAGCCCCAGGCTCCATTCTGCCCCTCCTCAATGCAGCAGCACACGCCCTGCTGGGCGGCATTATTCTTTCTTCATCGCAGCCTCCTCCATTTGGAATCTCCCGCCTGCTTTACACCTATCATGTTGTGGTGATGCGACCTCGATGTGTCCCCTCACCGGGACACAGCATATGGGAGATTGTATCTTCTGCTCGGTAGCAGCACACACAGGGTGAGCTGCTACTGGAACTGAGTGCTGATTGAAATCACTGACGCCCAGGTGTGCGGGTGAATAGAGAGATATGAGCTGCCCTGGGCTGTGGGGAGAGAGTGGAGTGTGTCAGGACAGCAGCAGTAGCTGCTGTGTAGAGAGCTGTGTGAAGATATAACACAGCCTGTGAGCTCTCTTAGAGTGGAGTTCATGAGGCTAATGAGCGGACGGTGAGGAGAGAAAGGTTGTGTGCTGACCTAACACATCCTACCCGGAGGAAGGTACAGAGCTTCTATATCAGGTGTTGGGATTTTATGAGGTTGTACTTGGCTGCGCCCTGGAACCTGGAGGTCTGTGAATACCTGAAACTGTGCAATTAAACTGTGTGCTGTGTGAGTAAATACCTGAGTATACATGATAGGTGTAAAGCAGGCGGGAGATTCCAAATGAGGAGGTGGCATGAAGAAAGAATAACGCCGCCAGTGAGCGGTGCTGCTGCATCGAGGAGGCAAAATGGAGCCGGGCCTGCCTTTTCAGTCCCCAGCCTCAGGGACTCAGTAAGTTATGTTATTTTTCTGCTGTTTATAGGGCGGATTTAGCTCAAGAGGATAGATAGAAGCAGCTAGGAAGGTGCAGGGACAGTAGTGATAGTGTAGGAGCTTAGATCCAGGTGACAGGTTCCCTTTAAGTCGTATTGGTGCTCACTAAGGGGTTAAGACATGTACAACACAGATCTTACTGAATAGACCCCACAGTGTTATTTGTTACTTTACAATCTAAATAGTGTTTTGCCACTTTCTTCATATTCTTCCATGTTTTGCAAGGTTTTTTATTTTTTAAATGATTATTTGTCTAGTAAATCCTCCATTTCCCATTTGTACCTCTGTAAACTTAGGAATATTGTATGACTTACCTACCTTGTTTTGTCACAAGAGTATCTGGACTTTCATAAGAAGATGTTTATAGTTCGAATTGTTTTTTGGAGAAAAAATGGCAAAGACAAAGACAAATTTTATCACCAAATAGCAAGAAGCTTATTATTCTGAGAGTGAAGTCAGGCAAAAGTCAAAAAGAGGAGCCATGGAATTAAACTGTTCTCAGAGTTAAGTGTCAAATGAATGAAGAATATGAGAACAAAGTGAGTTGCTAAACTGTGGTGCGACAGCTAGGAGCAATAGGGTGAATGCACTAGTTCCAGTCAAGAAGCCTTTCATATTTGCAAAATCAAGAAGATCCAACTTGGGTTTGCCAAACAACATTGCAAAGCAAAAAGACAGATTGGTGTAAGGTGTTGTGTGGGATGAATCCAAGTTCAATCTGTTTGAGTAGTGATGGTAAGCCCGATATATACTGCCCAACTGGAAAACGTAATGATGTAAGGTAACAAACACCTACAGTGAAACATAGTGGTGGTAATGTCATGGCTTGGGGCTGCTTTTCTGCATCTGCCATTGGCCCTATGCATAGAATTGATGGAAATATGAATGCCATCATGTACAAGGATGTACTGGAGAATGTAATGATGCAACATGGTAAAACCAAAGTAGGCAGGGGCTGGAAATTCCAGCAAGAGAATTATCCTAAGCACACATCCAATTTAGTCAAAAATTAGGAAAGAAAAATATTTACTTGTTGCAATTTCCAAGATAATCACCTCATTTAAACCCTATTGAGCACCTTTGGGAAGAGTTAGGGCAGCAAGTTGGTACCTGTGCCCATAGCATTAAAGTTGAATTGTTTGCTGATTTACAAATGGAATGGAGCAGGATCCCTCAAGATGTCCTGAATACCCTCGTGGCTTCAATACTCCATCGGTGTGGTGCAGTTATTAAAGCAAGAGGTTATGCTGCAAAATGCTAAGTTATGGAATTGTAAATAATGAATTATTCTGTATTTTGTGATAGTAAAGCAGCAACATGAAAGTCTTTGATTTCTTCTCCAATACCCCAGAGACGCTCTACAACCTCTAGGGTGTTTCTTATATAGTCCTGCATATTCTGGCCAACACTTAGCGTAGACTGATACAGCTTTCTCATGAGATAAAGCTTATTGCTGGGATTTGATCTTTCATGCACTTTCTGTAATTCATCCCACATCTCTTTTCCAGTTGCACACTTGATTATATGCACAATCTGATCATCATATACACTGAGGGAGATAGTGCTTTTTGTTTTCTGATCTTTTTCTAGACAGTCATCGGGTAATGGATGAGGCACTTGTTCCTGCATATATTTCCACATACCTTCTCTTATGAGCAGCATCATCACCTTGAATTTCCAGGATTGATAATTCTGATTCGTGAGACATTGCACTGAGAACTTGCAGTGATCCCTGCTTGTGGACATCTTCTCTGTTGCTCTGTGCTGCTTTTGCTTTGGGCTTCTGTTGTTGTATTACTCTTCTGTGTCACTCTATGCTATGTGTCACCCCTGGGGTTCTGTATCACCCTGGGTTTCTGTGTCATGCTGGGCCCATAACCTGTTGGCAGCGGATCATTCAGGATACCTCAAGTGTGTTGACAACAGAGCAGAGCTTTAATTAGCAATAAACAGGTACAGATATGACAGGCTTTGTGGAATCAGGAATATACATACCTTAAGTGTCTCTGTGCAGCTTCAGCAGGCTGCTTCTCCTCTCATGCACAGACACAGGAAACTGCATACAGTCACATGGTCTTTCCTGTGTGAGAGCCTCTTGGAGTGTTTTTTTTTTTATCTAACTTTATAGACAATACACAAACCTAGCAATAGAACACTTACATACATGGTAATGGAGTTGTTGCACTAAACATATTCCAACAAGACTGCGTTAATGCTGTCAATTCAATCCTATAGCAGACGGAACTTGAGCACTTTGCAAACGCCGGAGTTTCAAACCTTGCTTCTTTTCCAAGTGCATCACAAGACGCGCGCTCCCGCGTCATGTGATGCGCTTGGAAAAAGTGCAATATTTGAAACTCCGGCAGTGAGAAGCTGGCATTTGCAATGCGCTTGGGTTCCATCTGTCATAAGATTGCATTGACAGCGTTAACGCAGTCTTACCTTTCCGGTAAGGCTAGGGTCAGACTAGCGTCAGCCTTTTGGCTGACGGATCCGTGTAGAACTTAGAATTCTGCAGCCCAAGCACAAGCGTTAATGTGGTGCAATGCTGTGCTTAGGTTGCCTATATATTCCTATGGTTACAGGTCTCCCAGTGCAGTCGGCCACTTGACACAGAAGGCCCGGATATGCGCTATTCCTGAGCGCACAGGAAAATATTTTGCAAACTGCATTTCCATGGGGGCGCTGAGTCATTTGATGCTATTGGAAAAAGCGCGAGATTTGAAACTCTGGCAGTGTGAAGCCAGCATTAGCAATGTGCTCGGCTTCCGTCTGCCATAGGGATGCATAGATGGCATTAACGCAGTGTTACCTTTCCGGTAACACTGTGCAAATGCAGAAATATTCTATGTTTCAAACGGAACCTGCTGAAGGTAATGCAGATGCAGGTGTGACCCTAGCCTAAAAGGAATATATTTCATACTAGCTGTAGTACCCAGCTACGCCCGGGTTAATAAATAACTGATGTTAGCTATAACAAATAGAATTTGAATATGTCATAAATGACCTGTAAGAAAATAGAAGCTGAGCTGTGATTGACTGCTATAGGCAGCCTAATAATCTCCAGCAACATTAAACCCTCGCCTGGACGGGCAGTATATGTTGCCTCACACATACACATAATAGACAGCTTATGTGACTGACATCTGCCTTAATTCCCTATATGGCACATGTGTTGCACATTGGCTGTTTTTAATCAGATGTTTTATGTCTGGAAATTAAGGATAGCACACGTCTGAGGCGAGTGTGATTGTGAGGTGATTTGTGCACATCCGTGTCTGCCTGTGTGGTTGTGTGTGTCCCTGGTGGTGTGTATGTGTGTGTCCCTGTGGGGTGAGTGCATGTGTCCCTATAGGGTGTGTATGTGTGTGTGTGTGTCCCTGTGGGGGGGGTTGTGTGGTGTGTGTGTGTATCTGTGTTGTGTGTGTCTCTTTGTGGTGTGTGTGTGTCCCTGGGGTGAGTGCATGTGTCCCTATAGGGTGTGTATGTGTGTGAGTCCTGTGGGGGGGGATGGTCTGTGTGGTGTGTGTGTTCTTGTTGTGTGTGTCCTTTGGGGTGGTGTGTGTCCCTGTGGGGTGAGTGCATGTGTCCCTATAGGGTGGTATGTGTGTGTGTGTCCTGTGGGGGGGGGTCTGTGTGGTGTGTGTGTCTCTGTGGTGTGTGTGTGTCTCTGTGTTGTGGTGTCTATGCTTGTGTGTGGTGTGTCCCGTGGGGTGGTCTGTGTGTGTGGTGCTCTGTGTTGTGTGTGTCTCTTTGTGTGTATGTGTGTGTGTTCCTGTGGGTGGTGTGCTGTGTTGTGTGTATTCTGTTTGTTTGGGGCTGAACCATTAACCTTGCGATTATACACTGTTTACTCTTTGTGTGCATTATACATATCCCCGTGCGTGGTGAATATCTCATGTTGGGGCGCCACCTTAGTGACTATATGCTGGTATGTGCTGTTAGTCTTTGGCGCTATCATTAAGCCCCTCTCATTCACAACTGTCAACTGGTAACTGTCACTTTTTCCCCATTACAGCTGTCGATTTTCCTCCAACACTTTTCCATTCACTTTTTCAACATTATGTAGATAGAGGCAAAATTGTTTGGTGAACTGGAATGCGCAGGGTTAAAATTTCGCCTCACAACATAGCCTATGACGCTCTCGGGGTCCAGATGTGTGACTGTGCAAAATTTTGTGGCTGTAGTTGCGACGGTGTAGATGCCAATCCCGGATATACACACACGCACATACATACACACATTCTGCTTTATATATTAGATATCTACTCTATAATTGCCGTAGGCAAAATCGTGTCGGACCCCGAAATCGCCGTGGCTTTGTCACTATGTGACGTCACCACGAGCGAAGCATTGGCCGCGTAGTGGCCAATGCGAGTCGTTAGCCTGCGCGAGCAATGGCCGCGAGGCCATTGCGATCCCAGCCCCCCCACCTGGGTCCTCCTCTGTCCTGCCCGCACTCCCCCGGTCCTCCTGTGTCCTGCCTGCGCTCCCCCGGTCCTCCTGTGTCCTGCCCGCGCTCCCCCCGGTCCTCCTGTGTCCTGCCCGCGCTCCCCCGGTCCTCCTGTGTCCTGCCCGCGCTCCCCCCGGTCCTCCTGTGTCCTGCCCGCGCTCCCCCCGGTCCTCCTGCGTCCTGCCCGCGCTCCCCCGGTCCTCCTGTGTCCTGCCCGCGCTCCCCCCGGTCCTCCTGTGTCCTGCCCGCGCTCCCCCCGGGTCCTCCTGTGTCATGCCCGCGCCCCCCTGGGTCCTCCCATCTCCTGCCCGCGCTCCCCCCGGTCCTCCTGCCCTCTCTGCTTCTCGCGGGGCCCCCCTTGCTCCCGCTGCCCAGGGCCGCACCATCCATCCGTCCATGCCAGGGGGAGCGGCTGTGCAGAAGGAGCCGCCGCATCCTGCCTGCCGCGCTGCGCCGGGAGCGGCAAGTTTAAGAGCTGTGTGCATGATGTATGTGTGTCCTGTGTGCATGATGTATGTGTGTCCTGTGTGCATGATGTATGTGTGTCCTGTGTGCATGATGTATGTGTGTCCTGTGTGCATGATGTATGTGTGTCCTGTGTGCATGATGTATGTGTGTCCTGTTGTGCATGATGCATGTGTGTCCTGTGTGCATGATGCATGTGTGTGCTGTGTGCATGATACATGTGTGTGCTGTGTGCATGATGCATGTGTGTCCTGTGTGCATGATGCATGTGTGTCCTGTGTGCATGATGTATGTGTGTCCTGTGTGCATGATGTATGTGTATCCTGTGTGCATGATGTATGTGTGTCCTGTGTGCATGATGTATGTGTGTCCTGTGTGCATGATGTATGTGTGTCCTGTGTGCATGATGCATGTGTGTGCTGTGTGCATGATACATGTGTGTGCTGTGTGCATGATGCATGTGTGTCCTGTGTGCATGATGCATGTGTGTCCTGTGTGCATGATGTATGTGTGTCCTGTGTGCATGATGTATGTGTGTCCTGTGTGCATGATGTATGTGTGTCCTGTGTGCATGATGTATGTGTGTCCTGTGTGCATGATGCATGTGTGTGCTGTGTGCATGATACATGTGTGTGCTGTGTGCATGATGCATTTGTATCCTGTGTGCATGATGCATGTGTGTCCTGTGTGCATGATGCATGTGTGTCCTGTGTGCATGATGTATGTGTGTCCTGTGTGCATGATGTATGTGTGTCCTGTGTGCATGGTGTATGTGTCTGCTGTGTGCATGATGCATGTGTGTGTGCTGTGTGCATGATGCATGTGTGTGATGTGTCCATGATACATGTGTGTGCTGTGTCCATGATGCATGTGTGTGCTGTGTCCATGATGCATGTGTGTGCTGTGTCCATGATGCATGTGTGTGCTGTGTCCATGATGCATGTGTGTGCTGTGTGCATGATGCATGTGTGTGCTGTGTGCATGATGCATGTGTGTGATGTGTGCATGATACATGTGTGTGCTGTGTGCATGATGCATGTGTGTGCTGTGTGCATGATGTATGTGTGTCCTGTGTGCATGATGTATGTGTGTCCTGTGTGCATGATGTATGTGTGTCCTGTGTGCATGATGTATGTGTGTCCTGTGTGCATGATGTATGTGTGTCCTGTGTGCATGATGTATGTGTGTCCTGTGTGCATGATGTATGTGTGTCCTGTGTGCATGATGCATGTGTGTCCTGTGTGCATGATGCATGTGTGTCCTGTGTGCATGATGCATGTGTGTCCTGTGTGCATGATGCATGTGTGTCCTGTGTGCATAATGTATGTGTGTCCTGTGTGCATGATGTATGTGTGTCCTGTGTGCATGATGTATGTGTGTCCTGTGTGCATGATGTATGTGTGTCCTGTGTGCATGATGTATGTGTGTCCTGTGTGCATGATACATGTGCTTGAAAGTATGCTGTGTACATGATGCATGTGCGTCCAGGTGTCCTATGTACATGATGCATGTGTGTGCAAGTGTGCTCGCTCCATCCTGCCCCCCCCCATCCTGCTCCTCCGGCTACATCCTTCCTCGCTCGCTCCATCCTGCCCTGCTCACTCCATCCTGCCCCCCCGCCACCATCCTGCTCCTCCGGCTCTATCCTGCCCCGCTCACTCCATCCTGCCCCGCTCCCCACTATCCAACCCTACCCCCCTGCCACCATCCTTCTCCGCCTCCATCCTGCCCGCTCCCTCCATCCTGCCCCCTCCTCCGCCTCCATCCTGCCCCGCCCCCCGGCTCCATCCTGCACACCTGCCATCCTGCCCCCGACACAATCCCGCCACTCCCCCCCCCGGCACCATCGTCACATAGTGACAAAGCCACGGCGATTTCGGGGTCTGACACGATTTTGCCTACGGCAATTATAGAGTAGATATATATATATATATACAGGACAGGGGTTATGGCACTCTGCAGTATATCTACTCTATAATTGCCGTAGGCATTTTCGTGTCGGACCCCGAAAACGCCGTGGCTTTGTCACTAAGTGACGTCACCACGCGCGAGCAATGGCCGCGAAGCGGCCATTGCGAGTCGCTGGCCGAAAATAGAACCAGAGGCTCGGCCACAAACTTAGCGATTTACCACTGAGGTAGCGCGAGCAATGGCCGCGAGGCCATTGCGAGTCGCTACCTCAGCCGCCGCACCTGCCGCAAGTCCCCCTATACTTTCTATATGCTCTTAATACTGTTATTAATGCTCATAATACTGCTAATAATGCTATTAATACTGCTATTACTGCTAATAATAATGCTATTGCTAATATTATTGCTATTGATGATGCGATTATTTATTTAAAAATCTTTAAAAAAACAATAAACATATTCTAGACACCCGATGCATTTGCATCGGGCTCACAGCTAGTGGTATATATATATATATATATATATATAATTTATTTAAAGGGGACCGTGCACTTGTTCTACTGCAAAACACTAAACTATCACTCATTTTTGTGCATTTATCATAATTTTATCCTGGCTAACACTTTATATAGATTACTAGATGGGGGCCTGATTCTATCACATCAGGTGATTCTAAAATGAGGGCGATTATATATTAGTCCTACTCCTCATGCTACTAATTGCAGCGCCACCGAGGAGGGCGGAGGGAGCCAGCTGCTGCATAGGATAGCCGTATCTTGGAAGGTACTGTTTCTCAACATTCCCCTATGCACTCTCTCTCCCCTTCTGCTGTCTGTCACCACTGTGCGCTCTCTTCCCACTGTACACTCTCATTTGTCTTTGTGCTTTCTCTCCCCCTGTGTTCTCTCTCTCCTCTTGTGCTGTCTCTCCTCTCTGTGTGCTCTCTCTCCTCTTGTGCTGTCTCTTTATTGTGCACTCTCTCTTCTCCTGTGGTCTTTCTCTTCCCTTGTGCTGTCTATCCCCATGTGCGCTATCTTTTCCACCTGTGTGTGCTCTTTCCCCTTGAGTTGTCTCTCCCCTGTATGCTCTCTCTTCCCCCTGTGAGCTGTTTCTTCCCCTGTGTGCTGTCTGTCCTCCCATTGTGCGCTGCCTCACTCACCCCTGTATGACGTCTTTTTCCCCCTATACACTAAGGAGCCGCCGCACCAGCCTGCATTCCAGAGTGGAACACAAATGGGAGGAAGTGCAGCAGCAGAATGGGTTCACCCCAAGGGTATGACGGAGTGGACCCAGGCACAGGCAAGAATGAATGCCTGCGCTGTAGCCAATGTCCCGGACAGCGTGTGGGCTCTCTGTCACAGATGTCCTATAGGTGGTACTGTTTTCTTTAACTAATCAACCAAACTTTACTGATCAACCAAACATACGGGCTCCTTCACGTTCCAGTGAATTTAACTGTAATTTTACACTTTAGCTGTAATTTACATGATGTCCTTTAGGTGGTGCTGTTTTTGGGACAAACTTAAAGACAGACTGGATAGGGCTTTTATATAGTGGATAACTAAACTATAAGTAAAAGTTATGTTTTATTATTTAAGGACCCCTGTTTACTAAACTGAGAATTCTGATTTACTTACCGTAATTAGGGTAACTTACTCATGCTGTTGTTAGCAGTGAAGTCAGAGGAGATGCTCAGCATGGGTGAGACCTACAGTCTAAAGGCCCAGTTACACACACAGATAATAGTGCAGAGATTGTTCGCAGATCTTTGGTTGCAGTGAAATCATGGACAAATTTGTACACGGCCACAAAATGGAACAATGTGTCCATGATTTCACTGCAACCAGAGATCTGCCAACAACTTCTGCACTATTATCTGTGTGTGTAACTGGGCCTTAAGAGAGAATATGTAGTTTACAATCAATAATTGGATGATTGGAGGTCTTTGCATCCCGTGCAAGGCAACGACTGTTTTATACAAAGTGTGGATCTGGGCAAAATTAAAATTGGTGCCAATTACGGTATATTTGCCAGATAAACTGCACCATGAGTAATTTTTTATACAATATATGAAGGTATATTTGTATTGTATCCAACTTTTCACCAAAAGAATGAGCATTTTGCTCATTCATTGAGTGATTAGCAGACTGATGATACAACAAGATTATTGCGATACAAGCATTCCTGTGAAAACTCATTCACAATGATCTTTGCAGCATTGTAGGTCATTGTTCTAGGCAAAGCTTTATTCCTAGTAAAGGGCTTACATTGCTGTGATCAATAGCAGCCTATGTGCACAATGCATGGTGTCCCACCGGTTGGCTTCAAGACAGCATCAGTTCTTTTAGGTATACTTCCACAATCAGGCATTTATAGGATAATAGTAATGTAAATGTGTAAGCAATTATACCAATCAGGTGATAATATCCTAAATCTGGGTAAGGAACAGCCAAACCTGCTGTACAAAGGTGTTGTAATGGAAAAGATCAGGATAAAATGTGGTATTTCCGTGCTGCCCCAAATAGATGAAAAAGAACTCCAAATGGCAGGTTGAAAAATGTTTTATTGGTGTATGCATTTCAAGGCAATCAGCCTCTTCCTCAGTAAAAAGCCAGAGTATGATAGGGTACTAGTAGATTCTGTGATTTTGTTCTGAGGAAGAGGCTGATTGCCTTGAAACACATAGAACAATAAGCCATATTTTCACCAAACTATTTGAGGTCCTTTTTCATCTTCTTGAGGCAGCGCAGAAATCCCACATTTTATCCTTATCTTCTCCTATTTTCACTCGCAGATCTGCAGCAGCCTACTACATGTGCATCAGTGGTTGTGTCACAAAATCCAGGTGAAGAGATAATTATCTCATCCTTAACCTCTTTATAAACAGCTAAAACTCTATTGTGATTTTTTTTCTGCCTTAGGTTACGTTCATAAGCGGCGTATTTTGCCGTGTATTTGGCAGTGCTGCTTTTTTGCATGCCACTTTTCCCGACGCGCTTTCCTCGAGGTCATGTTAACATGTAGCTTATGGGTAAAGCGTGCCAAAAAAAGCGCAAAAAAATTGGCATGGCAATATTTTTTGCAGGTACACTTATGCAGTGAAAGCGCGTGCGCAAAAATACGCAGCCAAACGCGACGTCTGCACACCTTTCAGCAAAAGCCATAGCTTTTGCTGGAAGGTGTGTCCAGCTTTGGACATAAATAAAAAAAAAAAACTCACTGAAAACAGCCATTAGCCAACACAAGATTGGATTGCAAATGCACTAGCAGGATGCAGCAGGCACCCCTCCAACCATGATAAAGGCGGGGGAACACAGAAGCAAAATACCAATGAGATAACCACTTGCAACCTACCATTTTATGGAGGGGTGGTTGTAAATAATAGACATGCACACAGATGAGATTTGCATAGAGCACCAAGCACATGGGTATATGTGATGCATTGTGTTTGGCTTTCAGCGTATTGATGATGCCCATGCTACTTTATCAGGAGGGCTGACCAGCACTATATAAGTGCACCCCACATGATAGACACCCTAATGGGCCTGACTGCATCCTGCATAAAAAAGGAAAAATGCAATAAAAAATTATAGAAAATCGTAATTAATGTAAGGTACGCAAGCACGCAACCCAACTTCAAAGGTTCCCATGTTTACGAATCCTACACTACATTCAAAAACGTTTTACTGAAAAAGACGAATGAATAAAAACTCACTAAAAACAGCCATTAGCCAGGATGCAGCAGGACCCCATGTTAAAATTGTGGCTAAACAAGTACAAAATACTGATGATACAGCCATTCACAACCTAACATACCATGGTGGGGGTAGTTGCTAGTATTAGACATGCACACAAGGTTTGTGACCCACCCCAGAGCCGTGGGGGTACCCGATCCCGGGCGTTGTAGTTCACGGGGGATGTCACTGGGTCCTGTGCCCGGTCTGTGGCCCTGGTGATCCCGGAAAAGAGTCAATAAAAATGATTGAAATAATGCGACGCCACCTATGGTTCTGGTAATGTTACCGGCACTGTGGGGCAGACCTCCAGAGTGATGGTGGAGCAACAAGATGATTACGCTCCCCGTAGGTGAAGTGGGATCCCCGGGGCAGTAGTGGAAGAGTTCTTATTGTTTTTACACTGGGTTGCAGTTTACACCAGGCCTCCTCACTTGTCCTCTCCCTGCTGCAGTCGGCAGCTCATCAGGTGGAGATAATAAAGTATACCACACAGTCTTTTCACTCTGTACGGATTTACTGGCAGTTCTTTAAAGCAGATTAACAAGCAACACAGTCTTTCCAGATCTGCCTGGTCTAGTAGTCACTGGGGAACGAGGATGCCTTACTCAGGACCCTTGGTGGTATGCCTGCCATTCCTTTCCAGTCCCTTCCTGCACTCTCCCCTGTCTCCATCAGCGCTTCCGCGCGCAGAGCCTCAAGCCAGTTCCCACGGATCCTCTCTGCGAGACTCCTCACTGAGTCCTTAGAACCCTATTTAGCCTTTTTATGGATGCGCCGGGTGTTCAGCCGCGACTTTCTCTAGAAGCTCGGTCCTCCGGTTCAGCGGCTCAGGGGTGAACACTTGCACCGTGCTCAGAGCCGGTCCTCTTTTTTGGGACATATCCCTCCAGTCGGTAGTTGTACCACGTCCGGATACAGGTGCACCACCTGGTGCCCTTAGGATCCCCTTCCTTCCTGACGGCTTCTCCACTGTCCTGCGCTCCTCACTTCCCAACGTAGCTCTCCTACTCCACACTGTTCTAACTCTCCTCCCACCCACACACTTTTTCTACCCTGTTTGAGCTCCTCCCAGGGACTGGGTCCTCCCTACAGTGGGTCCACCCACAGTCTCCTACACTAGCGTGTTTGTGGATGTGTGTTATGAGAGTCCTTTGCGAAACATCCCAATTTCTTAGTCTCAGGAATACTACACACTCTTATATGGATGCAATACTCCTACGTGGGGTCCCGACCAGTGGGGCGCCACATTCCCCCTTGGTTAAGCTCACTCATCCGTGAGTGACACGGTTCCGGTACAGAGTAAAACTTACATTTTTATTAACATGCAAACAACAACATTACTCAGTGCTTTTCTTCACTTATGGGAGGTACTTTTACTTTTAACATTTCCAGGTCAACGGGACCAACAGGTGCAAACATATCAAAAACACAATACAGTAGCAGTACAGTCCTGGTAGTAGTGTCCTTCACTCTTTTTCACCATCGGGTTTAAATAACAAACTTGCACAGAGTCCAATGGCTTAACCGGTTATAGTCCAGAGGCTCAACAAAGTCAAAGTTCACTATTTGCAAAAGTTCACAGGTTGTCCATTTGCATCTATTATGAATCACACAGAACTATTTACAAAGACATATTAACATTCCAGTCCACACATTTATATACTCGCAATGCGTACGGTACCATCCTCTCGCACCTAGATGTTTCTCATATGTTACCCAGTCGATCCGATACAGATCCCAGTCCGGGTGTCCCTTGGGGAGGTAAGCCTCAACATCTCTCCAGCTCACAAACACCTCCTCAGGTAACCCGGCTCCTAAATGAACCCCCACCCGTTGTCCAAATGATACGCCACCACAGTACCTGTTTTGCGGTCTTCTGGGGAAACTGGTGGCATCACTCGGGCTCTTCTCGCCAGGAGGTTCTCCTGCTCTTGTGCCCACCAGCGTTGCCTCTCCACCTGCTCAGCTTGAAAGCGCTGGTAAGTGTAGTCAACCTGCTTCGGGGCTGGAGCTGGAGCGCCGGTCCTGCGTTCCGGTCATGGCGGCGGCACCGACCCACCCGACTGGTCAATGCTGGTGGCGATCGCACCACAGAACGCAGGGCTTGGTTGCCACAGCTTTCTCATTGCAGCTGGCCTCATCCTCCTCAGGTTCCTCCTCCACGGAATCCGGCTGGCTGGATGGCTCCTCGATCACAGCCTACACCACGCCGGACTCTCCCGCGGGAACCTCCAGGGCGTCCTCCTCAGGCTCAGCTGACTCCTCAGGTCTTCCAGTTCAGCTCCGGTCACCTCATCATAGGCTGGCACCTCAGGGACCTCCGGCTCAGCTGCAAACATTGCTCCCTCGTCGAGGACGGGTTGCGGGTCTGGCTGCTGGTCTTTACTGGCAACCTCGGGCTCAACCGGGGTCTGGTCTGTTGCCCTTGGTTCCAGTTCTGGGTCGCTGGACTCCCTACGCCCTGCTCGCTGGGTCAGAGCAAGGTAGGTGTTGGCACTCCAGTGCCAGAAGAACCAGTCCAGGGTTTCATTAAACTGGGTTTGCAGGTCTCCCAGGGCAGCTTCCCAAAACGTGTCATCCCCTCCGCATGTTCAGTTCAGCAATTCCAGGGTCGCCTGCTTCCTCCACCTTGCAGGTTTCTTTGGTTGCTTGTCACCATCGTCGCAGACCCGAGGATCACACCCATACTGCTTCTTTGTCGACTTCTTCTGGCCTCACCCTTCCTGCCACCATTTATAGTTTCCAGCAGGGGTACTTTAATTTCAGGCCCGCCCCTTAGTCTTTCCTTGGCAACTCGGGCGGGTTTGGATTTTTGCGCCTATGGCAGGGCCCTCCCATGACGAGGGGCCACGGCATGCCCCCAGGCCTGCACATGTCATTAAGTCTCTGACCCCACCATTTTGGAGTCCAACAAATAGAGTCTTTTTTAAACACAGTTCAAGGCACACAGTACCCGATTTTACCAGGCACGGGATCCTGTTCGTGACGCCAAAAACTGACCCGTCCCGGGCGTTGTAGTTCACGGGGATGTCACTGTGGCCTGTGCCCGATCCCATGACCCCTGTGGTCACTGAAAAGAGTCAATAAAAATAATAAAAATTATAGAAATAGTTTGTGACACCACCTACGGTAATGTTACTGACGCTGCAAGACAGACCTCCAGGGTGATGGTGGAGCAGAAAGATGGTTACGCTTCCCGTAGGTGGAGTGGGATCCCCGGGCAGTAGTGGAAGAGTTCTTATTATTTTTACACAGGGACACAGTTTACACCAGGCCTTATCACTTGTCCTCTCCCTGCTGCGGTCAGCGGCTCGTCAGGTGGAGATAATAAAGTACGCCACACAGTCTTTTCACTCTGTACGGGTTTACTGGCAGTTCTTTAAAGCAGGCTAACAAGCAACACAGTCTTTCTGGGTCTGCCTGGCCTGGGTAGTCACTGGGTAACCAGGATGCTTTACTCAGGACCCTTGGTGGTATGCCTGCTGTTCCTTTCCGTTCCCTTCCACACTGTGCTCAGAGCCGGTCCTCTGTTTCGGGACACATCACTCCAGTCGGTAGTTGTACCACGTCCGGATTCAGGCGCATTGCATTGCCCGATGCCCTTAGGATCCCCTTACTTCCCGACGGCTTCACCGCAGTCCTGCACTCCTCACTCCCCAACGGAGCTCTCCTTCTCCACACTGTTCTAACTCTCCTCCCACCCACACACTTTTCTACCCTGTCTGAGCTCCTCCCAGGGACTGGGTCCTCCCTACAGTGGGTCCACCACAGTCCCCTACTCTAGGGTGTGTGTGGATGTGTGTTATGAGGGTCCTTTGCACAAAATCTCAATTCTCTAGTCACAGGAATACTACACACTCTTATATGGGTGCAGTACCTCTATGTGGTGTCCCAACCAGTGGGGCACCACATTTTCATGGGGCGCCAGTCACACAGATACATGTGATGTACAGTGTCTAGCTCACAGCCTATACACCATGGCAACACTGAGTACAGTTATGGGACACAAGGTACTTATACTGCATGAGTACTGTCTCTTTTAGGTAAAGATTTTACAGCGGAATGGTGTTTCAATAAGTGCTGTGCAAGATCTTTTTAAGAAGCATAAATGAATGGACATTGTTGAGGACCACAGACAAAGTGGTCGGTCAAGGAAAGTTAATGCAGCAGAGGAAAAACACACCATGCTTATTTTCATTTGAAATCAGATGTCCAGCAGTGCCATCAGCTAAAGAAATGGCAGAAACTAGTGGGACCCAGCTACACCCTTCTATAGAGATGGGCAAACACGCAGATGTTCTGGTTCAGCGGACCCAGACGGACTTTAAAAAAAGTCCAGGTACAGGAACGTACTTGACCTGAACTTCAGTTTAAACTCCAAACCCCATATAAGACTACAGGGACCCAAACTTTAAAGGGAACCTGTCATCTCATGTAAGCCCCCTAACCTCTCTATACCTGTCCCTGCAGCACCCAAATACTTTCTGAATCATCCTGTCTGAGCTCTTGGGTGCTTGTAAAAGTGAAATAGTATGTTTTAATAACTTACATGATTTTTGTCAGGTGGGTGTTTCTGACGGAGGGGCAGTGTCCCCAGGGCGCTCGCCACTCCAATTACGCCCCGATGGGCGTAATCCTTGCTGCATGAGCGCGCTTTGTTTTTCAAACGCCCCCGCTCCGAATTCTATGATGCGGCATCACGTGATGCCAGTGCACGTCATTCCAGTGATGCGCAGTCCGCGGGTGTAAGGCCGCCTTCAGCATGCCTTCTGTGTATGCTCTGAAGGTGGCCTGTGACGTGTGAAGCAGAACATCTGGATATGACGCGCGCTGGATCATATCCGGATCTTCTGCTCCACATGTCACACGCCACCTTCAGAACATGTGCAGAAGGCATGCTGAAGGCGACCTTACACCCGGCGAACTGTGCATCACCTGGAATAACGTGCACTGGCATCACGTGATGCAGCATCATAGAATTCGGAGCAGGGGCATTTGAAAAATGCAAGCGCGCTCATGCAGCAAGGATTACGCCCATCGGGGCATAATTGGAGTAGCGAGGCGGGGGGAGCGCAGCCCTGGGGACGCTGCCCTCCATCAGAAACGCCCACCCGACAAAAATCATGTAAGTTATTAAAGCATACTATTTCACTTTTACTAACACCCAAGAGCTCAGACAGGGATGATTCAGAAAGTATTTGGGTGCTGCAGGGACAGGTATTGACAGGTTAGGGGGCTTACATAAGGTGACAAGTTCCCTTTAATGCTTCAAAATGTTGCAGTGAGGAGTAGGGGGCTGTTCAAGAAAGCAAAATGGCAAATAAATCAGGAGAAATATACTGACCAGTGTCCCGCTATGGTGACACTTGCTTCTGGGTCATTCTGCCTTATGTACGTGTATTTACTGTATTCCCCCGCCCACCCTCTATGACAGTGTCTGTCAGACTCTGCCCTCACAATATGTGACGGCGTCTGTTATTGGTTGTCACGCATATTACTGTTTGGCAACAAAGCTGCTGACATATTAGTGAAAAAATAAATAAATAATTGAAAACAAATTGTGTGGAGTCACCCATATATTGAGAGTGATAAAGCACACGACTGTGAGCTGCAGCCCCCAACTGTTTGCATTATGTTGGCTGCGTATGAAAATACAGGGGACCCCACGTGGCTTGTTCGTTCATTTTTCTTTTCATTATTTAAATAAATAATTAAAAGAAACTGTACTCAGCCAAAAGCACACAGCTAGGGGTTGGTATTCTCATCCTAGGGGCTCATAGTTATTGGGCCTCCCTAGGCTAAGAATGGCAGCCTGCAGCCACTACAAAATTTGGCAAATTTATTAGATGCACCATAGCCTGGCACTTATCCAGTTCATCTCGATTACCCATGATCGATGGCAATCGGGGTAATGTCAAAGATCACAGCTGCCATGAAGCCCTAGCTTAGTGATGAGTAGGGGTCTATGGGACCCGCCAATCACTAACCTGTAAGTCAAAAGAAAGAAACACAGTCAATGAAAAATTATTTGAATTAAAAAACACACACCCACTTTCTCCAATTTATTAACTCCAAACACACCTGTAAGTTCGAAGTAATCCAACATATGATGTCTCTCTATGATCCTGGCTCTGCTGAATCTCACACACTGCAGTAATTGAAAAACCATCCTCTCACAACAGCATCTGAGAGCACACTGACAGCAGCGGAGAAGTTGTAAGCTGTGCAAAGCAGTGACGTCACTGGAGGTCTTTCCCACTGCTTCCAGTTGAACCCGCTGCCAGATTGTGGTACATGGCCATAAATAAATACTCACCTCTCCTCTGTTCTGCTCCAATCTCTATATGAGTGTCCTACACTGTGCACATCTCAGCACAGGGGACTTGTGACCTCTTTCATCATTGCCTTGTGCAATAGTGGGTGGGGGGACCCAAGGGCAGAGCTGGCATGGTATTGGCGCTGGCATCAGCCTCTCTGATGGTGCACCACTGTTCCCCAAGCCTTCACTCTTTTCATTAATACAAGTTAAAAACTGCAAAGCATTTTAACAGTTTGAGAGCATGAGTTTCAAATGCCATAGAGCAGATTATTTACTGTGGTGCATAAAGTAGCAAATTTTATGGTGGATGGCTCCTCATCAACAGCAACTGGGCACTGTCATGAGCAATGATGCTCAGAATATCCTGGTCGCCTTACATTTGGGAAAAATAAACAACACGCCCTGACTGCTGCACATCCTCAACTTAATTGTGAAAAACTTATTATATTTCTTCAAAATTAAATATGCTCACTTCAGGAAGGTGAAAACTGATGATGGAAACTTTTGAAATTCGCATTATCTCTAATTGCTCTGAAAATAGCTGTGTAACACTCAAAGCCTCCAAGTGCTGTAGTCAACCACTTTTCAACTCTTTAATGAAAACACAGTCTTATATAATGTTCAAGTGCCCTCAACCTCTCTAGCTAAGGAAAACAGATGGTAACGAATAGCAGTATTCCGGTGACATGTACAGGTCTATTTTGGACTATTACATCAAGGAAGTGTGAAAAAAATATATTTTTTTTACAGGAAAAACACGTAAGGACATAGATAGTGTTTTTATAAAGGGTAATAATGTTTTAAAATTTTGACTTTCAGGCTCTATATCTCACCACCCATTTTAGAGCATAAGACTTCCTTCATTTTATAGGCAATCATCTTGGCTATCTTATATGTAAATTTAACTTACAACTATTTAGCATAACATTACTAATGCAGATTCATGTCATGTCACAGCATTGTTACTGTTTTGCTCCTGGTGTTTGAAAAATCATTTTATTTTGGTTCAAATTAAGGAGCAGCCAAAAAGATTTCCCAAGAAAAAAGAAAGAGCATCATCCAGCTCATTGATAGTGAGTGATCTCTTGGCAAAAATTGTCAACTTACATCATGTGAGTGTCATGACAGTTGTAAGAATCCAAAATAAAGTCCATCCATATTTGTACAAAAACCAAGAGTTGGATGTCTAGACAAAATATCGGAGTCAACAAGTCGACTCATCACAAAGTGTAACAATTCAGGTGCAACAAATATGGCAGTAGATGTGGCTTGTATGCTCCATAATAGTGAAATCACTGACATCCATGCAAGCACCGTGCAACGAATGTTAAATAAGTCTGGAATAGTGATCCGAAAAAAGGTGAAGAAGCCTTAACTACAATGTCGACATAAGAAGTGTCGGCTCGAATTTGCAAGAAAGTATGAAAAGTGGACAGTAGAAGATTGGAAATGGGTGATTTTTAGCGATGAGATGAAAGTTAATAGAATAGGCTAACATAGGGTGCCTCACCATGCTGGGAAACAGGGCCTTCTGCCTCTTTTAACTCCTCCTCTTCTTCATCCTCCTCATTGTCCTCATCATACTCGTGGTGGATTTGCTGATCCGGTAGCTGGTGCACCAGCTGCAGGTTTAATACAGCCAGGCATGCTGTAAGATCCTCTGGAATCTGACATCTGGTGCTCCCGGATGGCATGGAGATCGGGTCACCTCCTGACTGTGAGCTCCTTAGGTCTTCCTCTGGCATCCGAGCTCAGCACTGGATCTGGACCTCGCTGCATACGAGGCCCAAAGTGGGTAGCGCAGTGGAGCTCCAGGTCACATATCTGTCCTTGTTGTCCTGTGCAGGCCACTCTGGTTCTGGTGCTGCTAAAGCACCCTCTGCCCCTGGGTGGTGAGGAAGATGACCTACTCGAGATCAGGCATATCTTGCAAGGGATCCATAGCCAAACTGCGTACTGCAGGCACATGTTATCAAACAGTAACTGTAGCAAAGCATAGCTGCGTTATTCTGCACTGTACTGCTAAGATGGCGCCGAGCTCCGCTGTGATGCCTCTTTATTTTGTCTAGCGGCTTGACTCTTCTGGTGCCAGGAGACAGACACAAACAATCACTTAAAGGATACTACTGTTTGCACAATCTTGTCGATTAGCTCCTCATTAACCCGTTCATTGGGTGGGCTGCAGAAGTCACATCACTTACAAATCCCATTCCCCATTCCACGAGGTAATACATGAGCTTGTGGTTGGGTAAAGTGATTTTTGAAACCTGACATATTTGGAGGAGATATGATGACGAAAACAAATAAGCTTATTCAGGTCAACAATTCATCTGGAATGCTGAAAAAGGCTAGTGGGCAGCAATGCAAGGACAAGTACAATATTAATTATACATATAGCACACTTGTGCACATGACAAAAATCTGTATTGTAAACATATGGAATGAAATTAAATTGCCCATTTTCAAGAAGCAATATCTATAGTATGGTGTTTTATGAGTGCGAACAGACCTATAAGACCATGTATGTGAAGCACATATTGGCCATATGATATTTTTATATGAATTGCAATCATATTACTGTAGAAGAGATGGCCTCACATGCTACTGACCCTCTGCAATAATAAAAGGTTTGCTCTTCAAAAAAAATCATAATTTAAAATAATAATAATAATATTAAAAAGAAATATTTCAAAAAAATCCCCCAAAATTATGAAACTCTCTTAAGGTACCGTCACACAGGGACATATCGCCGGCGATATTGCCGGGGATCGCGGGAGCGCGCATCCCTGACAACATCGCCGGTGAGATGTCACACTGAGCAACTTACCGGCGATGTCGCCGGCTAGTTGCCGCGGCTATCGCTTGCTGGGTTGCCCAGCAACCCAGCGAGCAATAACCCGCAATGTTGTAGATAGGCGGAATCGCCCGTAACATTGCGGGTTGCCGCGTTACACAGGGCGATCAGGCAGAATCGCCTGAGCAACATCGCCAGGTTTCCCAACATGGTTGGGAAACCTGGCGATGTGACTCAGGCGATTCATCGCCTGATTATCGCCCTGTCACACGCGGCAATTCGCCGGCGATGTCGCCGCAACCTGGCCACGCCCCTCGGTTGCCGGCAACATCGCCGGCGATATCTCCCCGTGTGACGGTACCTTCAAACAGAGGATTTAAGGACATTGTAAGCTTTCTGGTTTTCTGGAGTTCACAGATGCTGCCACATCTTGCACTGTTTCCAAATTTCACACCCTGCAGGTGTCAAAACACCTCCAAACTTCAGGAAGCTTAAAAAAAAATAATTTAAGGCTCAAAAAAATTCTACAGCTTATTACAAGCCAGTAGACCCGATGGCGTGAATACTCCTTACCGTAAGGTTAGGTGTTGTTCCCAGCCAACAGGTCCTTCGGTGAACATTTTTGCCCGAAACAAACAGGGAAAGTTTTAGGGCCATTTTAACTTTCTAACTTGTTCGGGCTTCCGATCCCGAACAAAATCTGCAATATTCATGCTGAAATAGAAATTGACGAACATATTTGGGGAAAGCAGTGGCATAACTTGAAGCTTATGGGCCCCGAAGCAAAAGTTACAACAGGGCCCCAAATAATGCAAGTCTTTAATAGTATCGGTCATTTCATATAGGCCAAAGGGACTTTTAGGCCCCCTAGACTCCAGGGCCCGGGTACGATTGCAACCACTGCACCTGTTGTAGTTACGCCCCTTGGAGAAAGTTAACTCATCTCTCATCATAGATTTATGACCATTCACTATGAAAATAAACTGGGAGATTTTTCTGGTTTATGAAAGGAAGTCAAAACTTGCAATTAACCAGGATAAGCTTTCACTGATTGGATGTCTGCTGACCACACATCTGACCAGTAGAAGGCCCTCTTGGCTCCCGCAAAGCCAATGCTTCTCTGCTTGTGTTAGTCTAGGCAACACCAATTATTTAATATATATGGCATGATAAATGAGATGTTTTATTTATCACTAAACAAACCTGAAGCATTTAAGCAAACAGAGATGCACCACCTGAATAGCAAAGTTCAATTGCACCTTGACTGTGTCCTTTCATTGGCACATGTATGCTCCAAATATGGACTTCTGGGTCAGTACATTAAAATAGTGCCAAAAACTGATCCAATTTCCCATCGCCATCCTACCACATGTATTTGAAGAAGTTTATATGTTTTGTTTTACAGAGGTATTGATAATATTACCAAATGCTATATACCAAAGTGACCAGGATTAGTGGCATAATTTTGGTCAGATGGAGTGAAAATGAAACTGACCTCTTACTATATTTTTTTCTTATACTGTTTTAAGATGTAAGTGATTGGTAAATGTGGTTTACATTTGTTTGATTTGGATATACCAGAAATTATTAATAAAAACAGATTTGACAATTTCCCATGGCCATCCTGTCAAATTGTGAGGAGGTGGTCAGGTTCCTGTCCCTGAAGACACACTCATACCAATGTATAGAGTGTGATAAGAATGTAACAAAGGGGGTCTCAAACTCGACTGGGTATGTGGGCCACACATAGGAAAAAAATTAATTTGGGGGCAGGACAAAGTGTCATTTTTAGTGATACATTTTTTTTTTTTCAGTGTAATTTTTATCACTTTTTTTAACACTTTTTGCTTGTTGTCTAACAATTAGCAACATATTGTAATTTTAGCCCATCCTGGTCCTCATCTGGTAGTAAAGTCCCCAATCCTGGTCCCTATCTTTTAGATATATCCTCCATCCTGATCTTCATCTTGTAGTAATGAGCCTCATGCTGCACTCGATATTGTAGTAATCTGCCCTATCTTGTAGTAATGTTCCCTATCCTGGACCTTTTCAAGTAATGTGCCCATCTTGCTCCACTTCTTTCAGTATTGTGCCCATCCTGGCCCTCACTTTGTAGTAATGCCCCATCCTGGCACTCATCTTGAAGTAATGCCCCATCCTGCTCTCCTTCGTGGAGTAAGGTACCCATCCTGGTCTCCTTTTTGTAGTAATGTGCCCATCCTGGTTCCCTTTTTGTAGTAATGTGCCCATCCTTGTCCCCTTCTTGTATTTATGCCACCTTTTGCTCCCCTTTTTGTAGTAATGCCCCATCCTGGCCTTCTTATTCTTCTTGTAGCAATGCCCCATCCTGGTCCCCTTATTGTAGTAATGCACCATCTTGCTCACCTTCCTGAAGTAATGTCCAATCCTGTCTCCCTTCTTGCAGCAATGTCCCCATCTTGCTCCCCTTCTTGTACTAATGTCCTATCCTGGTCTGCTTCTTGTAAAAATGCCCTATTCTGGTCTCCTTCTTTTAGTAATGCCCTGTCCTGCTCCCCTTCTTGTAGTATTGCCCCATCTTGCTCCACTTCTTGTAGTAATGTTCCATCCTGGTCTCCTTCTTGTAGTAATGCCCCATCCAGGTCGTCTTCTTGTAGTAATGTCCCATGTTGCTCCCTTTCTTTTAGTAATGCCCATCTTGCTCCCTTTCTTGTAGTAGTGCCCCATCCTGGTCCACTTCTTCTAGTAATGCTCCATCCTGCTCCCCTTCCTATAGTAAGGCCCCATCCTGGTCTCTGTCTTGTAGTAATGACCCATCCTAGTCCCCTTCTTGTAGAAATGCCCCATCTTGCTTCCCTTCTTGTAGTATGCCCCATTTTGCTCCCCTTTTAGTAATGCTCCATCCTGCTTCCCTTCTTTTGGTAATGTTCCATCTTGCTCCTCTTGTATCAATGCCCCATCCTGGTCTCCTTCTTCTAGTAATGCCCCATCCTGGTCTCCTTCTTGTTGTAATGTCCCATCCTGCTCCCCATCTTGTAGTAATGCCCCATCATTTCTCCTTGAAATAATGTCCCATCCTGGTCTTATTCTTGTAGTAATGCCTCATCTTGCTCTCTTTCTTATAGTAATGCCCAATACTGCTCCCCTTCTTGTAATAACGTTACATCCTGGTCTCCTTCTTGTAGTAATGTCCCTATCCTGCAGCCATTCATGTAGTAATATCCAAATCTTGCTCCCCTTCTTGTAGTAATACCCAATTCTGCTCCGAGGACTGTGCCTCAACCGTAAGTACTGCCTCAGGCCACCCTAACAATATCAAGCTTCAAGTGTACTGTCAGAGAAGGTAGGGTAGATGTTTTTAATGTGGTTGAATGGCTTTTACGCTTCTTGACATAAAAAATTGCTAACTACTTTAAGTACCTCACAATTTTACATTTATGTGATTAGAGGATTTCATGTATTCATTAATAGCAATGTGCTAATGAACAGGGTATATACATCATCTTTTCAGGAACTATCTAACTTTGTGTAATGCGGAAGTCCACATCTACTCTAGCCAATGATGTCTTATGTTATAGTCCAAAAATAGTCAAATGCACACTACTGATGATTTTATAATGTAAAGTTAAATTTTTGGGGAAATACAGCAACTTTCGTAGTTTAACACGTTTCGGCCAAGATAAAGGCCTTGATCACAATAGTTGCAAGCTTAAGGTAGAAACTTTCAGCTCAGGAGAGCTGGTCTCCCATGGAACATATATGACCACACTTCAAAGATATTTTCTTACCTAAGGAGGCTTCCACTGGGCTTTGAGTTTCAGCAAGTCAGATCATCAATTGTACTACATAGGAATATGACTCCTATTTGGCAGCTATTGTTATCAAGGCCTTTATCTTGGCCAAAATGCACTAAACTACGAAAGTTGCTGTCCTGCACCAATAAAATTTAATTTCACATTCTAAAATCATCAGGACTGTGCATTTGACTATTTTTGGATCATATCTTTGGGTTCTTTTTTCTCATTAATAATTTTTATTGAAAATTACTTCAGTTTACAATGTCAAAACAACACATCAAAAATATAGGTAAAAGAGGGGAAGGGGAAAGGGAAAGGATGGGAGAGAAGACAATATAAGTAAATAAAATAAACACAAAATAAAACAAACTCAGATCCTCTCAATGGGAGAGCCAAGGAGAAGGAAGCGTGTTTCTCTGTAGAGGAGGAACAGAAAAGGGTAGAATCCAGAGCATGTTCTGGAAGTTTCCACTAGCCAAGTCCCGTCTTTCGAAATGTCCTTAATAAACAGGTAAATATAATCTTTTAGCCGCTCAGCAAGTCCGTTGTGGGGATGAATGTACAGTATGCATTATCAATAGATTCAGACTCAATAACGTGTTCAACACAGGAATAAGGTTTTCAATCATCTCCCTTCGGGTAGCTCCCCCAATCATGGGCTTGCTCTCTAGGTTTAGTCAGAAAAAGCACAGGGAATGATAAGGTTTAAGGATAAGAAGAGGAAGGGAGAGGGGAAGAGGGGTAGGAGGGGGAGAAGAAAGGGGTGGACCAAAAGAGGGGGGGTGGAGGGACAAGAAAGGGATGTTGTGGGGGGAGAGGGGTAGGGGGAGGGGAAAGGGGAAACCCTTCTGAGTCCCTTCACTCTCCCCACACAAAGACAAAAGAACTCTAGTGCGGAATTCGCAAGGCCAGAGGGTGAGCACTCCACAGATCCCAGGCGTCCGATACATATCTTTTAGATCCAAGATCAAGAGCCAGATAATATTCATGACAGAAGATGTTGTTGATCTTGTCCGTTAGATCACTCATTGTGGGGGGTCAATTTGTTTCCATTTAGCGGCTATGCAAACTCTGGCTGCAGTGAGGACGTAGCTCATCAAATGACGCACCACCGGGGGGAACGATATGACCCCCACATGAAGAACTGCCACCTGTGAGTCCAAGGGAATTGCTGCCCCCGTGAGGGTGTTAAGAAGTCCAGACACCAGCAGCGAGAACTGAGCAAATTTGGGACATCCCCACCACATATGAGGGAGATCCCCCCTGTGACCACACTGCCTCCAACACAGGTGTGAAGTCCCCTTACCAAACCTTGCCAGCTTTGTGGGAGGGGTGTACCATCGGAGATGTATCTTCTTCAACAGTTCTACATGATTAATGCATCTAGATGCCTCCAGTACACAATGTACAGCGTCATCCCAGTCCTCCTTCTCCGCTCGGAAACCCAATTCCGACTACCACCTCTCTACATGTGCCAGATGTCTAGGGGCACCATTCTCCAGCAGCTCTGAATACAGGAGTGAGAGGGATCTTAGGGGTCGTGGAGAAGCAAGCAAAGTGCGTCTAAGGGCCGACGGAGAACTTGGGGAATGTAGGTCATGTTCAAATGTGTTTGAGCGGATAAGATGAGATATCTGGTGGAATTGGAGAAAAGTCGTCTTCAAATCAGGGTATTTAGCCAAAAACTCCTCCATAGTAAGGAATCGGCAGCCCTGGAGGAGATCGCCCAGTCTCTTAGTGCCTCTGTCCCTCCAAAGGGACAGATTTAGAGAGGTAATGAGCCAACACAAGGCCTCCAGGGGGAAATCCTCCGGCGGGAGCTTGGCCCAGTCTCTCCCCAAAGGGCTCCACACCGCCAATAGTTCTCTAATTGTACCAAGCAGGTGTGAGCTCTGAACTCGGCCCACAGAACTCACTGCTAAGAGAGAACGGAGCGATCTTCCCTTCAGTGTGTCCTCCTCAATTTGTTTCCGCCCCTGAGTATCTTCCACCACTTTCCCGCCACCTCCAGGACAGTCGCTTTTCGATACTTCTCTACATTTGGGATTCCCATGCCTCCCCTCTTAATGTGCCCGTAGAGTAAAGTACCCCTAATTCTCGCTGGTTTGTGAGCCCAGACACATTTAGTTATCATTGGTTATAGTCGGGAAATTAACTTGGGAGGGTAGTGGATCGGGACACATCGAAACATGTATAGAACCTTGGGGAGCCACATCATCCTTACCAGCTGGATCCTCGCCATCCATGACATGGAGCTCAGAGGAAGTTCATC
This sequence comes from Allobates femoralis, assembly GCA_033576535.1. Lineage (NCBI taxonomy): Eukaryota > Metazoa > Chordata > Amphibia > Anura > Aromobatidae > Allobates > Allobates femoralis. The sequence goes on from JARQOC010000005.1 coordinate 473,791,895, forward strand.
AAGAGCCCCACTAATGTTAGACAATATTCTTTCTTGCTATCCTAGAAGTGGGGCAGAGTTATATCCCCAGATAGGGGACCCCCTCCGGGGACCACCTAAAGGGAAAGGATCCAGCTAGCCGTGTCGAGTCACTCTCCGAAATTCCTATTGGGAAAAGCAAAGATTTGCCTACATTAAGTTTGTAATAGGAAATTCGTGCAAAGAGTTCAAGCTTGTCCATAACTCCCGGGAGGGAGGAGTGGGGGTTTTCGGTTACTATAATGACATCATTGGCATAGAGGCCCACCACATGTTTTCTGCTCCCCACCATGATCCCCGAAATAGTCAGGTCTACCCTTAAGGAAGCCGCAAGGGGCTGCACGACCAGGGCAAAAACCAGTGGGGAGAGGGGGCATCCCTGCCGAGTGCCATTTGAGATCCGAAAAGTACGGGAGGCATATCCCGATGTCAGGACTTTCGCACAAGGGTGCGAGTAGAGGCTGAGAATTGCTGACAAGATAGGGCCTGAAAAACCAAAGGCGGAGAGGACCTCCCGGAGGTAGCCCCAATGTACCCTATCAAATGCCTTCTCGGCATCCAAAGAGAGGAAGACACAGGGGCACCCCCTCCTCTCCGCCACCTTTATCGGGTTCAGCATCCGTCTCGTTCCATCATTAGCTTGCCTACCCTGCACGAAGCCTACTTGGTCCCGATCCACCAGAAGGGGGATCACGTCACACAAACGATTGGCTAATAATTTGGCGTAAAGTTTCAAATCTGTATTTAGAAGGGATATCGGGCGAAAACTCTCTGGTCTGTCCCGCTCCTTCCCTGGTTTTGGGATCGTGGAGATCAAGGCCTCCAACGCAAGTTCCGGGATGGACCCGTCTGTTTGCCATTTATTGAAAAGTTTCAGGAGATACGGAGGCAGGACTTCACCATAGAGCTTGTAGTACTCGTAAATAAACCTGTCAGGGCCGGGGGCAGAATTGCTTTTAACCCCCTTAATTACTGAGTCTATTTCCTCACGTGTAAAAGTAGTGTTGAGCCTTTCCAAAACCTCCGAGGGAACTTTCGGGAGGTCAAGACTCCCCAGAAAGTTTACAATGATTTCTGAGTTAGGTTGGGGGGTCATAGGGTCGTCCTTCAGATTGTAAAGTTTCTCATAATACGCGGCAAACACTTCTGCAATCTTGTTAGGATCTCTTACCAGGTCACCTCCTGCTTCCCTCATAGCTGTTATCGTTCCCTTCGCCGCTCTCTTTTTAACACTGCGAGCTAAAATTTTTCCTGCCCTATCCCCTGCTTCGTAAAATTTAGTTTGTAGTTTGCGAAGCCACACCTCGTGTTGTCTGAGTAGGAGGGATCTCAATTTGTTCCGAGTATTACGGATTTGGGACTGGAGAAGAGGCGAAGGCGCTGTTTTATTTGCTGTCTCCAGTTGTTGGATTTCAGTTGTCCAGTCACGTAAGAGTTTTTCTCTGTTTTTTCTTGCTCTGGAGGCTTTCTGGATCAGAATACCTTGGAGGACCGCCTTATGGGCATACCAAAGCGTGTCGTCCGCTATCTCCCCGGTGTAATTTTGTTTAAAATAGTCTGCAATCGACTCACCAATGCTCTCGACGACTTCTTGGTCCGTCAGGAGGCCCGCATTTAGCCTCCAAAGTCGGGAAGCACCAACTCCCGACTCTAGCTCCAGTTCCAGGGTGATCGGGGTGTGGTCCGACCAGGTGATCACCCCCAGCCCCGATGACCGACAACGCTCTAAGGTGATGTCATTTACCAGAAAAAGGTCAATCCTGGAGTAGGATCCATGCACCGGGGAGAAAAAGGAGTAATCCCTTTCCTCCGCATGATGGTACCTCCAGACGTCATGGAGGTGGTACTCCTGACAGAGGCAGCCCAACGATCCCCCCCTCCTAAGTGTAGAAAAGGAGGAGTCTATGCGGGGCTCCATGATTGCATTAAAGTCTCCACAGACTATTAGTTTGCCCTTTGCTTCTCTTTTTAAGTGTGAAAATAAGGCTCTTGCGAATTTGAGTTGAACCACATTTGGGCCGTACACACTAACCACCGTAAAAGTGGATCCACCGATGTCGCAACAGACCGGCACATACCGCCCCTCAGGGTCTGAGTAAGTGGAGTGGAGGGAAAATTGAACAGTGTGTTTGATAAAAATAAAAACTCCTGCCTTCTTAGTCCCCGCGCTAGCAAAAAAGCTATGGGGGAAATCTTTGTGGTGGAGTCTGACATTATCCGACTCCAACAGATGGGTGTCCTGAAAGCACAGGAGGTCAGCTCTCGATGATTTGGCCTCCCGCCAAAGGAAGGACCTCTTAGCGGGGGAATTAAGGCCATTAACATTCAGCGAGAGCACCCGCAGCGCCATGACGAGACCCGGGAAAGTCAAAGGAAAGGGGAGGGGAGTGGGAACAATTGAGGGCAGAGGAAAATAAGATAACGGGGCGGGAGCTGGGTAGGGAAGATTAGGGTGAGTCAGTAGAGGATCCGGAAGTTAAACGATAGGAAGCACTAGCGTAAGGGAGGGGGATGGTAAGTGCTGTAAGAAGGAAGAAGGTAACAACAAACAATACAATACCAGAACGTAAACTTCAATAAAGGTCCCTCACCAGGAGGGAACGAGTCTATGAGGGGGTGTTGTATGTAGACCCAATATCTCAACCATGCAACAGGCAATGGGAGAAGAAGGGTCACCCCCAACTCCAGAACTAGCTGGAAAATACCTTTCGGGTTCGAACCCTGAGAAGTCCCTCCAGTGAGACCCAGAGATAGTGGTATCTTAAAGTCCATTTTACCCAACCAAGAATCAGACGACGCCGTCATCCTCTCGTGCTCCCACGTTGTCTCGGTTAGGGCTATTCTGTGGCAGCTCCCGTCGTTGTGGCAGTGGAGAGGTAGCTAAGCGCCAAGCCCTTAGAGCCTTTTGCAGGAGGGTAGGTGATGCAAAAGTGTGGCATTTACCATCATGCTTAAAGTTGAGAGCAACTGGTGATCCCCAGATGTATGGAACTCCTTGGTCTCTGAGTATTTTGCAGCTTGAGGCAAATTCTCGACGGCGTGCAAGAGTTCCCGGTGATAGATCCTGAAAGATCGAGATCTGTCCATAGGGATCAGGGAGGGGGGGGGGCCCCGTCTCATTCGTTGCAATAAACGTTCTGCAATACCCGGATGTGCCATGTGTACCAGGATGTCCCTAGGGACCCTTTCCGGCAGGTTTTGTGGCTTGGGAATGCGGAAGGCCTTATCGATAGTTAGTTCTGAGGGGGGCAGTCAGGCAGGGCCGCTGCCAAAAAAGTGGATGCAATTGTGCGAGGCTCTACAGATTCACCTTCCTCCCTCATGCCTCTTATTTTAAAGTTGTTGCGGCGGAGTTGGTCTTCTAGGTGATTCACCATGCCTGACACAGCTCCCACTTCCCTGTCTAGCTCCGCATGGCTATCGGCCAGACTATTATGCGCCTTGGCAAAGTCCCACATCTTTTCCTCAAGGTGCAGGGTTCTCTCAGATAAGGTTCCCATATGTTCCCTTAGCGTGTTAATGAGAGATTTAAAGTCCGCCATTAGCGTGTCCCTCAGTGATCCCAGACACTCCTTAAGCATGCCCTGTGTTACCGGAGCTTCATCCCCGCAGCTAGTGTTACAAGCTTCAGAGGAGCGCTGCAGTCTGGCATCCAGGGACCGCACAGGGGTCGGGGCACAACGCTCTGCAGCCGGCGCCATCTTAGGTGGAGAGGAGTGCGGCAGCTCCGCTTCAAAATAGTCTGTCAGTCTATTTTCTGTCTGCCGGCGTTTTGGAGCCGTTCTGGGCATGGTATCAGGTTGTAGCGGCACTTACAAGTCCGGAGGAGCTGCTGGTGGACTGCGAAGAGCCAGTAGAAAGCCGATAGCTGGGTCTCACTGTGGAGCTCTCCTAAACTGCGATCGGCGCCATTAGCAGCTGGACACGCCAACCTATCTTTGGTTTCTTAAACCATTCCCCTCACTTGTACCTCTACAACTCTGCATCTGTGTGTGCATCTTGGGATACCCCTCCATATGAATTTGTTACACACATGGCCAATATGTACTTTAGTCTTTTCAGTGTCCACTATTTATTATTATTATTATTTATTTATTTATTTATTTATATAGCGCTATTAGGTTCTGTAGCGCTTTAAATGAGGATAGGGGAGACAAGCACAATCACAATAACTCTAGACAATCAGGACATATAGGTACAGGAGGGGAGGGGACCCTTTCCACAAGGGCTATTCTGCTCATTGTAATTAACTGCCTACAGGAGAGTAAACAAATCATATGTCTTGGGTGGCAACTATCAAAGAACAGCATGTTGTTTCTTGACCATGGGTTTGGCAAGCAGAATAATGCTTACACAATGACCATATTTATACACTATCATATCTAAAAATTAATTGAGGTGTCCGAATGAACCATGGTAAACTTGACTTTAGGGACAATATTGTTCAGAGAATCAAGAAAAAGGTTCTGTTCATACGGTGTCCCTGTCAAGATAACAAAGTATATATAATCAATGTATCTCCACTACTTCAATACTTTACTGAAGGGGTGGAATACATAGACGTAAGTGCTCTCAATGAAGGCAATGTAAATGTTGGCATATGTAGTTGACACATTTGACCCCATAGTAGTGCCCTTAAGTTATACATAGAACTTATCCATGATCATGAATTAGCTAGATTGCAGGACAATATTGAGTAATGGTAGACGAAAACTTTTACCAGCGTCAGAGTGTAGTGTTGATATTGCGTGCCTTCATAAAAGCTGCTAGGCTCATTGTAGTATAAAGACTAGTAACATCAATGAAGACCAAAATGATTTCATATTGTATTTCTAAGTTATAATTGGAGGGTCAGGTTATTGTACTTGAATAACTTAATACAGAGGTTTAATAATTAAGTCTACATCAAAATTCCAACTACCAAGATATTAATCTTTCCTTTAATGTCAAACTTAGGATCCCCTTGTAATTTTATCTATACAGATATACAGATATAGTCTGTTATATCTATGGCATCATCTCAACTTTGTGAGCTGGCTTTATGGTGAGGCGCTATCATACATCATCTGTTTAAGGCATCAAGCTGGAAACGAGTCATTTTAGAGTGGTACAATAAAGAACCTTTATTTTGGTCTCTCAGTCAGTTAATAACAAACTTAACAACTTTAATAAAAGGATCAATGGTGGATGAAGAAGTAGGTGGAGTGAAATCAACTCTTAAATTTAAACCAAAATTATTCAATTTCAATGCATTAGCTATACCTGTAAGTTACAGGGGTTGGTTGTTAAGCAAAACATGGTTTAAGCTTAGTGACCTAAAGATGTATACAGGTTCTGTTCAAACTTCAACCAATGTGTTCTTAGTTTTAGGGCAAAATGTTAGACCGTTACCAAACACTCATTTGTGCAGCCAATAGCATAGAACAGAATATATGTATCACAATTATAGTGGATTCTTTGTGTCTGTCTTGTACGCTGCCTCTGGGAGATAATACCTGGCGACTCAGTGTTCCTTGTTTTATTCTCCATTTGAGTCATCTCTTTCCTCTCCATCTGGTGTGAGTATGTCCTTGAGAAGCCCTAAAAAAGAAGGCGTGAAGGATGATTGTTGGTTAAATATTTTCATATGCAGTGACAACAATTGAGAGGCTGTGGCCTCAGACTCCATTTCCTTTTGATATGTCTTCAGTAGATGCATTCATCTGTTATTTATTTTGCTTGATCCTCATATGATAAGATGTCATGTCATGTCTAGCATGTGAAAACTGTTAGATGTATTATTGCCATTGTGCAATTGTGAATATGACCAGATACATAATCATTAACGGGTTGCTCAACTACATGAACTACTTTTTAATGATGACCCTATACCTAAGATAGGTTATCAATAGCAGATTGGTGAATGACACCCGGCAACCCACTGATCAGCTGTTATATTAGCAGATGCTTAGCTGACTAGCATACCTCAATTCACTCGTAATTGCTGCTGCTGGGTTAGCGAGATCTCCATCTTTTCAAAGAAATAGGTTTAATCTCAGGTCCATCATGTTTTTATTATAGTTCTGAGTTTAGCAGCACAATTCACATACCTGAATGGTTCTTGTAGTAGTTCACTAGGAAGGTAAGATGTAGTGCTAATATCGCAAACGTCATTGCAGTTTCATATCTGTTTTTCAGATTAGGTACTGCCGGAGTCTTCAGAAAGGTGCCATCTCCCAATTCTCCTTATAGATTGAACTCAATATCAGCTTCTATATCTGAAAATGTATCCATTAATCCATATTAATGAAATCAAGAACAGGCATTTAAAGTACAAGCTGAGTTGTAGATAGAAAAAGATAGCCGCTCTGTACCAGTATTGGATGCAAAATTCCTAGAGCAACCAGCTTGTTATTTCAAATAGAAACATTAAAGTAGAGACGATAATTATTAACCAAAAGACGTGCAACAATATCAGCTCCTTATCTAAAGCCTTTTTCAATCATATCTCATCATACCAAATACACATATTTATATGAAGAGCAATAAATACATATTGAGCAATTAGTGATAAATACACAAAAATATTGTTAAATTTTACAAAGAGTACTATATATAGGTCCATAACAATGGGGGCATAATAAAGTTAGGACAATACGGGCACAAGATGGAACATTAATACATTAATACATGAAGGGGACCAGGATGGGTACATTACTCCATGAAGGGGAGCAGGATGATAGCACATAGACCTATGCTGATGTATAGATGGTTTAGAATGGTCTGATGTGACACTTGGTACCTCTCACCACTCTTAAATGTGTCTGGAGTTGTGAAGTATTCAACATCTAGTTCTGCAGGGTGTTGTCCACTATGAAGGATGTCCACTTCTCTGTCTTTCCTGTGACTCTTCCAGTCTCTCTGTATCTCTGTTGTACCCTACTGATGACTATTTGTGACACTAAGCTCAATGGCCACTTCTGTATGAGAAAACCCTGCTTGAAGGCTGGCAATAGCGATTAACTGTTGATCAATTGTTATATGTTGTGCATTCAAAATTATAGGAAAGGTCACATTAATTTCACCTGAAAAGGTTAGAGTGCATTTTAGGTTCATCCTAAAATTTCCACCAAAAGCCAAATATCCCTAACTTTTTGTGAGAAGTGTATACTCCTATATTGCATATATATGCTTTCCTTAGACGCATTTATGTAGATACCATATGTAAAATAACTAATGTATGCACTTTTTTCCTTGACACTTTACCTGAATATAATGTACACTTACATACCTTATTTACCATCTATGTTTGATATGTCAGATTCTAACTTATTTTCTATAAAGTTTTACATGAGGATAATGGGATTATGATTATTTTTAATTTATAATTAGCGATCCTTACTTTGGGAACACAGCTCTGATTAACTTTATCCATATTTATGGTGATACCAGTGTTTATCTAAGGATGATTTAACTTTGTTTTTTTAATATTCTTGAATTTTATGATATAGAAGTTTGTAGTCATTATTTTAGGTTTCTTATCAATTTATATTTTAATTGGTGAGTTCCATAGTGCCTAATTTATTAATAAAGGAGTGGTTCATTTTCATTTTCAGGGGCGAAGTGTAAGGAATTGTTTATTCAAAATGCCAATACAAAGAGTATATTTTCAGGGCTGAGTGATCCATGTGGACAATTCTACAAAGACAAGTCAAGTTGACATGAAGACCTGACTAGATAGAGGAGAACTAAAAATAAAACTACAGTACTCTAATAATATGAGACATCAAGGTAAATTAAAGGGTGTACCATATTTTTCGCATTATAAGACGCACTTTTATTCCCCAAAATTTTGGGGGAAAGTGGGGGGTGCATCTTATAATGCGAAACTACAATTTGCTGTGCGGTGGGGGAGGGGGGCCTGCGGAGCGGTGTCCGGGGGCTGGAGGGGACCAGGTGCAGGCTGAAGCTGCGGGTCTGTGGTCACATGGGGCAGCTCATTAGGCTCATAAATATGCACTGCATCCCACTGTCAATCACCAGCAGGTGAGCAGCGGATGCAGCCCCATTTGAATAGTCAGTGCTTTCCACACTTTCATTGCGTAGAAAGCAGTGACTATCCCGGTGATATCATACTCACCTCGCTACATCGCTCCCTGCTGCCGGCACCATCCCTGCTGTGTCCTGTGCTGGCCTCCATTCCTGTGAGTGTCTCTGCAGTGATGTCATCACCATGCGCTGCTCACAGGACCGGATGCCGACACAGCACAGACAGCGAAGATGGAGTCGGTAGCAGGGAGTGATGGAGCGAGGTGGGTATGACATCGTTTGTTATTTTTTTTAATTGTGTGCCAGCCAGGGGGGCTGATCCAGCCAGGGAGGAACTGTGCCAGCCAGGGGGTGGCTGTGCCAGCCAGGAGGGTACTGTGTCAGCCAGGGGGGTACTGTGCCAGACAGGGGGGCTGATCCAGCCAAGGGGGGACTGTGCCAGCCAGGGGGAGCTGTGCCAGACAGGGGGAGGACTGTGCCAGCCAAGGGGAGCTGTGCCAAACAGGTGGGGACTGTGCCAGACAGGGGAGCTGTGCCAGACAGGAGGGACTGTGCCATCCAGGGGGAGCTGTGCCAGGCAGGGGGAGACTGTGCCAGACAGGGGTAGACTGCGCCAGCCAGGGGGGACTGTGCCAGCCAGGGGAAACTGTGCCAGACATGGAGGGCTGTGCCAGCCAGGGGGGACTGTGCCAGACAGGGGGAACTGATCCAGCCATGAGTGGACTGTGCCAACCAGGGGGGACTATGCCAGTCAGGGGGAACTTTGTCAGCATGGGGGCTGTGCCAGCATGGGGGAGACTGTGCCAGTGTGGGGGGGACTGTGCCAGCCAGGGGGAAACTGTGCCAGTGTGGGGCAGATTGTGCCAGCTAGGGGTGCCTGCATGGGGGCTTATGTGTGCCAGCATGGGGGGCAGTGTGCCTGCATGGGGATTTATGTGTGCCAGCATGGGGGCAGTGTGCCAGCATGGGGGCTTTTGTGTGCCAGCATGGGAGATATATATACCAAGATGGGGGAGTCATGTACTAGGATGGAAAACATATACATGTTTTGTAAGACAGACACTGGCATTATAAGATTGACCCCATTTAACATTAAAAAAAAAAATTATCTTTTCCTTCATCAAATTTGGGGGTGCGTCTTATATTCAGGTGTGTCTTGTAAAGCGAAAAATACGGTAAATATTTATTCTATATATCTACACTGTTTAACTTGTAGAGAGGTAATGGTAATAATATTATTGTGTGTAAAAGATACTTCCATGTTGTATAGAGCTGTCTCTTAGTACGTAGTCAAAAGTAAGAACAGCACCTCACCAGCCGGTATGCTTCAAAATTCCAAGTTTATTCCGTCATCACAGCACGACGTTTCGGTCAAATGACCTTTTTCAAGTGCATACATCCCATTACAACAGAATGTTATTTATATCATCAAAACTCCACCCACAGTACCAATCAACCAACCAATACACAGTGTATAGTAAACAAAGCTTAAAAAGTCATATAAACTAGACAGAGATCAACTAACAGCATATCACTTGAAAGTAAACACATAATACAACCTCCAGGTGTTTGAGGTACACACATCGCCACTGTCCGTGTCATAGAATGTCCAAAGCGCACATAATCCAGCAGTAGCGAGAATCCCCCAATCACAGGCATGCATTTGTCCGTTAGCATAGCAACAGTATAATCATGTAGAGTACCGCCAATCGTTGCTTATCTGTAGTACACGCATCCGGGCTTCAATCCAGGTCTCAGTGCGCATGCGCCGGCGTCCTCCGCTGATTCGCTACTTCAGCTGTCACTCAGACTTCAGAACGCAGCAGTGTAGTGACGTACTTCCTGTCTCCAGCGTCCATAGAGACAGTATTATATCTATCCAGGTTAAATGTCCACATATATCTCATATATTCTGTTAGCGAAATAACAACAAAAGCGTGCCATGGTGACACTAAGGGTCCCTATTAGAGAGTATCACCTTATGTACCAATCTGCATTATGAAAATGTACAGCAAGATTTAGTTCCCATTAGACATCTTTCCAATACAGAAAAGGGTACAAGGATCAAGGGGAACATACACAAATGCTGATTAGTGCTATATAGTCCCATGGAAACAACATCATAATGATGCGTAGACCCAAAGCAAACATTGTATTATACCTAAATGACAAAATTATTTAATGCATGTATAGAATATCACCACTTTCAACCAAACAACGTTTGGTATAGGCTCATTACATACCAAAAATTCTCTCATCTGCTGTTAAATGAGAAACCATATAACCCCTCAGTTGTCTCTCTATACAATGTGAGTACTAGAATACAACATTATAACACAATATTTATTCGGTAATTCTACTGTTACCACCTTACCCCCCAAACACTCGTATGCAAAGAATCCAGTTCTCCAAAACGTGACCATAGTACAACATGTTATGCGTAGAATACTGTAATTCCACAGAGGTGTACATCTTCCAATCTAAATCAAATATGACATAATTAAAAATGATAAAAACAACCTACAATGAAAAAGCTAGATGGACATCAACATGATCCTAATAGACAACCCCGTTGATCGTAATCAACATTCATACCTTTAGGGACCAAGGTGTCCAATTCGAATATCCACTTCAATTCTTTCTTCTTTAATATGGCCACACGGTCTCCACCTCTTCTAAGCAGGGGAACATCGTCAATGACCCTAAATCTGAGTTGGTTGACCGTGTGACCCATCTCGTGGAAATGTCTCGGAACTGGCAATTCAGTCATCCCCGTCCGGATTGTGCTTTTATGCTTCCCTATTCTTGCTTTTATTTCCATTGTGGTCTCCCCAACTTAGAGGAGACCACATGGGCAGACGATAGTATACACAACAAAATTACTGTTGCACGTGTACCTCTTATTGATGTTATACTTTTTTCCGGAACGAGGGTGACTGAAAAACCTACCCTTCAACAAATTACCACAGCACGCACATCCCAGACAGGGGAAATTCCCAAGGCTAGGAGGTGCAAAAGTTGTTTGGATACTCTTTTTAGAACTACCTATGTCCGAACGAACAAGGTCGTCCTTCAAACTACGTCCCTTTCTGTATGAAATTAAGGGAAATAGTTTGAAGTCCTCCACCTCACTATGCCCCTTCATCAGAAGAGGCCAATGTCTTCTAATCACATTCTTAATTTTTCTGCTAGCCCCACAGTAAGTGGTTACAAATGGTATTCTCTTAGCAGATGTTACTTTTGGTTTGGGGATCAATAATTCACTTTGGCTCATGTTTAGTGCTTTAGATTTGTACTTTACAAGGTCATGTTTTGGATACCCTCTTCTCAAGAACCTGTTAACCATTTCTTGTAGCCTCATATCAATTATTGAGTCATCCAAGACAATCCTACGGACTCTCAACATCTGACTCCAGGGTAGGAACTCCACCATTTTTCTTGGATGTTCACTCGAAAAATGCAAAGTACTATTCCTGTCAGTACTTTTAACAAAGAGATCGGTCATCAATAGTCCATCTTTCTTATAGACCATTGTATCCAGAAATTGCATTTTTTCAAGGGAGCATGACATGGTGAATCCCAATCCAGGGTGGATGTTATTTAATTAGTCAAAAAAGACCTCCAATTCATCCCTATTACCATCCCACACAAAGAAGATATCATCGATGTAACGTCGCCAGCCCCTGACATGGCGCCAGGATGGTGCACTGTACACGTGTTCCCCCTCGAGGACAGCCATGTAGATGTTAGCATATGTTGGGGCCACATTGGACCCCATGGCTGTCCCCGGCGCTGCAGGTAATAGTCATCCAGACAAATAAGTGAGGAGACAGTATGGGGGTAGAAGAGAGAGGAGGCTGCATGGGAGGGGGGGGGTCAGTTTGATGGCACAGCAAGAAAAGGACAATTTACTGGGGAGGGAGAGTGTGATGAGAGGGAATTATATAGAGACTGGGCAGTATAGGGGAGAGCAGTGTGAGTGGTCAGTATGAAGAAGGGGCTCAGTATGGCAGTGTGGAGAGCATGTCCCATAAGATGGACAGTGTGTAAATCATATTTTGTGTAGGGAACAATGAAGAGGAGCAATTATTCTGGAGCATTATAATCATTCTACTATTTTTAAGGGCATCATGCCGGGATGTGCTGCAGAAGACTGGAGAAGATGGAAATCTGCAGACACGAGCTGAGGATGTGAAAAGTCATCACGGCGTCTGGACAAGATGAAGAAAGAAAAAGATAATGACTCTAATCGGAGAACATCTCACATATAAGGTACCTGAATGTAAATGTTTGTGATCCTGCCTGCGTCTCATCAGTACTGAGGTTCCAGTATGATCTGCATTCTGATGTCCGATGACAACAACTCCCAGTATCTTCTTTCCATTGTTAAGCACATACTGGCAGTTGGAGATTCATGAAATACAACTGTATATGGGGCTGACCTGACATTACAATTTGATGGTGATCCTGGAGCTCAAATTCATATAAAAATTGTGGCCCTGGTGATTTAGTCATGTACTGATGGTGGTTCTGATGGTTCAGGAGCAGAGCCCGCTCCATTCCGGGCAGGTGTTGGCTGTAACATGGGTCAGTGATCACAGCCCACCTAATTGCTACTGTTTTAAGTAGTTAAACGTTCTTGTCAGTCACTAGCAGAGACATTTAGCTCGATGGCCAAAGCCTCCACTTACCGCATCCCATTAGCCCCTCTTGTTGAGGGTTGCCATGTGGTGCTGCCATGTTAGTAATTCTATGAAGCCCAGCCTGAGGTTGGACTCTTTGGATGACAGCACAAAGCGGACATTATTACAGTGTCTCACTTTGTAGTGTGCGGTGTGACTGTAACGGTTACTTGCTTTGAACCTGGAAGTGAGTGTCAGCAGAGGGAATAAAATAAAATTTTCTGCCTGTAGCCAATGCCTTTCCAGTATTAAACCAAGTTTAAAATGCTATTTACTTGCAGATTAATCCTATAGCTGCAGATGTTACCTCTGGTACTTTAATGCAGTGCCAGAGATAATCAGGCTAAACATGGGCCACTGCAATTTGAGGGCCACCGCTCTGTCATTGCCCCCCAGGCCAAAATGTGCCAGCCAGCCCTTGTAAGCAGCAGACATTTTAGAGTAATTTTAGGATAGTGGGAGGACGTCAGAGCTCTCAGCTCATTAATATAGAAAGGAAGTGAAAACCCTAAAACATTAGACAAATACTCCTGACAGTAATGAGTTGTTCAACTACGGCAGTGAAGAAGATTAATGTAGCATTCAGCAAATAACATAACAATTCAATTGATAGGGAGAAAAAGAGTTAGGGAAAGAGCCAGCAGCAGCAGTGCCAGATTTAGGCTGCCTTCACATAATTTTTGATCCTTGTCTATCTGTTTTAAAACAGATAGCCATGGATCTGTTTTGGCCCCCCATGTATCCCTATGGACAAGGATTAGTCCTATATGGCCATCCGTGTGTTTCAGTTTTTCATTGATATGTTTGTATCAGTTTTTTCATGCACCCAGAACCGGAGACTGTTCCGATTTTGGGCTGCCTTGAAAATCACTGATACCAATGGACAGACATGGATCCATAGCTGTCCTTATCAAATAACATGGATCTCTATGGAGCACAGATCCGTACTGATCCATGAGAAAAATTAATCCATGAAACTGATACATTTTGCTGTACTGAGCATGCTCAGCATGCTCAAAAGCAAGGTACAGCACCTCCAAACCCTATCTCTGCTAACTGATGATGGATCTGTTAAAAAAAAACAGTCCGTGGACATCAGTTGCCATCCATTTGAACAGATCAGTGCCTGTCCTGTGAAATTCAAGGATCCATACGGATGTGAAAATTATGCAGTGTGAAGGCAGCCTAAGGCTAGGGTTGACTTGTGTCAGCCCTCAGCTTGCCGATCCGTGAAAAACTTAGAAATTCTCAGGTTGAGCGCATAGTGTTAACAGCATGTAACGCTAATGCGCCCCTGTGTATGCATCTCTATGGCAACCTCAGCCAAGCTTCCATAGCGCAACGCCAACTGGTCCTGTCCTTCTCTGTATGAGCCGGCGGCTGCGGTAAGCATCACGTTGCCATAGTGATACATAGGCAGGCGGCGCATAGCGTTACATGCTGTTAACGCTATGCGCTGAGCCTGCCAGAATCTAATTTTGAAACGGATCCGGCAGGCTGAAGGCTGAACGCTAATCAGACCCTAGCCTAAGCATCATTGATCAGTGATAGGGCAGGGCAGATGGCCCCAGAGTCTCTTATCCGACAGAATCAGGTCAATTATGCAAATGGTTCAAACTCGGATCAGAGTTTGATCTAGGTGTCAGCAATCTAAACTCGCGTGAATGAATTAGAGCCCACTGTGAAGGAAAGATGGAGAACAAAATTTCTCAATTTTCTCCATTCTTTGAATCTGCAGAAATCAGACTGCCTCACATGTCATCCAAGTGTAGTCTGATGATTTCTAGCACTCATTGACTTGCATGATGAGGTCAATCCGAACACCGGATCATGCTCGGACATGCAGTAATTCTTTCCTTGGACAGTGTCTGAAAAAATTGACATGTGCTCAGTCCCATTGACTAACATTGTTCCGAACACGATCCAATAATTTGTCAGATCACACCGTGCTGAAAACATGATGTCTGGCCCTGCCTATACGATTTAATTTCCATCTGAGTGGCTGCATTTGAATTACAAGTACACATTTTTTTCTTCATTCTAATGTACCTATAGACAATTTTTATTTTGTCATATTTTGGAAAGTTTTTGTATAAAATGATTTACAAGTTCAATTTTACAAAGTACAGTTCCCTATCAGTCCTTATTAGCAAGGGTTAAATAATTGGGGGTTGAAAAGATTGTCAAATTTAATTTTAATGTTGTACTAAATGTATTGTGAAAGAAAAATAGCAATGGCCATGGACAGGATAGTGTCAATGAAAAAAAAAAGCATACCAAAGTTGAGCCACTAGCAGCAGAACTGTGACCACCACCACTGGCACAGCCATCCAGATGGTTATACTACCAACAAGGGTCACAATTGGCGTCATATGCTTCCAGCCTATTATTGAGGAGGAAGTGAAAAGCATTATGGAATATATGGCATATTTCTCATCTCAGTCACAACAGAATGATACCTCTGACAGTGACACTGTCAGTTTGAGTCAGTGTTCTACACAGAATGGTTTGCCTAATCACAAATAACAGGGATAATTTTTGGACCATTTTTTTAATTAAAATTAAATCATCTTTTATTGTTGGTTACTACTGGTCAATCTGTTGCTATGGTGAGGTCACTTTGTCATTACATTCTCACTTTCTCACTGGAAGTACTTTTGATTGTTAACCCTTTCATAACTCTTTTTAATAGTCTGTCTTCATTAACTTCATTAATACTCTTGATCTCCAGGGATATCAGCCTGGAGAATTAGAGATGTTACCTTACACAATTTAATAAATAAATATTACATTCTAAGTACTAAAATTAAGTGATGTAGTAGAAAATGAGGTATGGTTTCTTATATTGCCTTTACAAGAATTATGTAGAATTCCGCCGTTGGGGCACGAGCCGAGTGATATAGCTAGGTATGAGAGTTTTTTTTAAATCACAAAATATTTGAGAATAAAGAATGATATTATGTGAGTAATGCATTTTTGGTTGTATTATTTGGACTTTTCATCCTATTTTACACTATATGGTGATATAACGTTTGCAAATGTATGATAGTTTTATTGTGGTCTATGTTGCTGTATTGTTTGGCACTATAAAATATTAAAAGAGAATATCATTAAAGGGGTTATCCTAGCTGAAAAATATAAAAGTTGCACAATCTAATTGATCCTCCACATGTCCCAATGCTTACTAGTCATTAATAGTCACAACTACCTGTCACAAGTTGACTGCTCTGCATTATATTTAAATTGTTGTTTATTTCTTTGGGACATTAAGGGTTAAAGTCCAGTTTTTCCTTTGCTGTTGTTGCTGTCTTAAATAAGGTGATGCGGATGATGACTACTCCTCCATCCTTTAAATAGTCACATGACCCATCACCTGATGTCATTGATAAAGTTCATTCTCTGCCTGATCTTTGTGCTGAATAGAAGTCTTGTTTTGATCCTGAAGACTGTCTTACCTGGTGCCATCCTTTCTGTTGCTTTATGGAGTTCACAGCTGATTCCAAGTAATGTATCTTTTTTGTCACTTTCCCTGTCTGTCTTACCTACCTTGTGTTTTATAATCTGCAGTGGTGAGGTTAGTGCCCTCGTCGGCCAGTACACTAGCAAGGGTGGCTTTAGATGACAGACCGTAATGTATTATGAGGATTTACTTAGGAATCTAATAGCTATAGGAGCATCAGACACTCTGAGACCAAGGTTAAAAGTGAACAAGGCTGTATTAAACTCACGTTGCAGTTAATAAATGTGAGCACGTTCATCAAACAGGCAACAAACAGGAAAGTCTCTTTAGAAGCAATTCACATCAGAAACAATCTACGATTTAAATAACTCCCAGGAAGGCTTGGGAAAGGCAGTCACAAGAACAAGTCCTGACCTTGAAACTGTGCAGTATTTAAGTAGTAGTTTAAGTAAAGTCCCGTAAAGTCCAGCTAAAATCTAGAGAAACTACAATTGCACAAAACTAACAGGGAAGCTAAAAAGCTTACAGGCACACGGGCTTATGTTTCACAGGGCAGGTAGGCTGAAGCTATGTCTGAAACTCACGGCACAGAAGCAGGTTTGCAGGAGAAGCACTGAACAGGTGTGGAAGCTGGAGAAGGATGCACACACAGGAAAAGCCAGAGTGGAATTGCCAGAGGATGTTCACTTGAAGATCACAGGAAGCAGGTAGCCAGGGATTCACTAAATACTCAAACATGGCTATACAGAATGAGGATTACATGAAGCAGTAGCACCATCTTGAAAAGAGGCAAGAATGTCAACAGAAATCCAAAGTTCTACCACAGACAGTTACTAGGCACGTGATAGAAGCAAGGGGAAGGACCTACTTAAGGTGGTCAGGATAGTGAGGGAGGACACAGGCCAGTGTCAGGAGGTGTCCATATCCCTTCCCCTACTGCTAAGCTATTTCTTCCCTTTCTTCCCATCCCACTGTCCTTTGGTGTGGTATGGTGTACCAGATATTTCCCTGCCCGTACATGACTCTACTGTTGACCTGACAGACCAATGTACTCAGCTGATTTCTGCCATTCAGTGCCCGTCTCAGCCATGACATCTAAGGTCATTTCAGCTATCCAATTTGTTGGTAGAGGAAGCAGTAGCCAACTTCGAAATACTAAAGCTATGTGGCCACTATGCATAATTGTTTTGGCTGCTTTTTTCCAGCCTCAAAAAGACAGCTGTTTTAAAAAAGCATGCATGGTTTTCTGCTATGTTCACACTGTGCTTTACTGCTGTATTTTTGTAAGGGCTGCGTTTTTCAGCTCATTAGAATGGCGGTAACTGGAAAACGCAGCCCAAAAAAAGCACAGAAAATTGACAGGGACTTTTGACAGGTGCTTTTTTGGCACCACTGAAAAGCGCACATCTTTGAAAATCACATTAGTCTGATTGCCGTACCTGGAGTCATGGATTTTTTGCCCGCCAAATGTGGAGATTAGTGTTGCCACATGGGGTTTTTTGCTCCCTGTCAACATGTAGCTATGTAACAGAGACTTAAAGTCTTCTTCACCTAAAAGTACTATGTACTATACATGACTTCTACAGACTGGTCATGTTTTGTCGAAAGCACACAAAAACCAGCAAAAGCACAATGAGCACATAGCCTTACGCTAAGGTCACATTTGGGATCTTGCATCCGTTTGAGGGATGCATTAAGGACTCTTTTTTTTCCCTTGCCATACCCATGATATGTGTGTTCATGTATAACGCATGCGTTAATGCATGCGTTAACGCATGGTACATATATGTACCAAGCGTTCTTGCATGCATTTTCCATAGACTTCCCATGTTATAAAAACGCATGCCTTTTTCATGACAGGCCCAAATACGCTGCAGTCCGCGTTTTTATGTGGCCTACAAAAAGCCGCATAGTGCCGAACGCATTGCACTTTAGCAATGTGTTTTTTGCATTGGAGTCTATGGGTGCGTTAACGCATGCGTTTCTACACATGTGCACATGAAAATAATGCATGCTTTTAGCGGATGCATGGCGCGAATCTGACCCTAGCCTTTGGATCAGAATGGAAGCTGCTGAGAGCATTAACTTTTTAATTATTCTGCGACCTTAATAATAAATTTTTCTCTGTTCTCCTGTCTTAATTAATGTTTTATTAGTACAAAAAATGTAATCAGATCTGTCCCTTTTTTTATGACATATAACTATGCCTTTACAGCTCTTTTTATATGAAATTTATAACATGCTGTACTTTTTGAGAGCAATTAAAACTTATGTGTGCTTCATTAGTGATTTACAGGATAGGACATGATATTAGATCAATGACCAAGTTTGACACATTTCTCAGTAATGTTACAAGATCTGCACAGTTTGTGCCTCGGTTATTGTAATGTTGACAGGTCCATGGATCGCTATCCTTTTGGATTTCAGTCCTACACCTATGTCAAAAGCTAAACTTATTTCCTACATCGTGGCCCAATGAATGTCTTGGGTCCGTAGTTGATTCTACATAACCAGCTCCATTTTTATTGCTTTTGTCAGCATTAGAGAACCCTCGGACAATAATAATCACAGAGTCATTAAATGGAATTACCCCCTATGATTTTTAATTATCAACCTCAACTATGACATCAAATAAAAACATTAAAGGACCTTCCAAATGATAGCAAGGCATGCTCATAATAAATAATTAAAATACTATACACAGATATACTATGCTCCGACATATTGTACTCGTATTTAGAGATCTACATTGCCATTTTTACAACAAAAAGGGAGTAAGGTCAAAAGCAGAAGCTTATAAATAGGACAACAAATGTTAAATACATATGGGGTTTACTTATAACAATAATAACTAATTACCGTACTATCGTTTGGGGGGGGGGTGTCATTACAGCATACATTTTAAATGAACATTAAATTTTTTGACTTGGATTTGTCCCAGAATGTACTTTCACATAACTTAAATGGGAAATAATATATAAACATTAACTTCAATTAACCTCATAGAGTTGGCCTTAATAACATGTACAACATAGAACAAAAGAGGCAAAAGCAACACAAAATACTATTCACTACAAGTCCAAAATTAAAGTGTTAAAGAGATATAAATAGAATTGAATTTAGATAATTTTATGTTATAAAGACATAAATAATTGTACATTATACATAAAAATAAACATTAAAAAGTGAATAATTGATGCAAAAAAAGAGGAGAAAAACATATTTAGATGGCATACATGCCCTATTTATCATAATCATGTCTTACACAGAAACTATTATCCTTAAATTTAATTATTTTTTTAGATTTTTTTTTTATATATAATTTTTATTATAAGTTTTTAACATTAACAGTAATATCAATGTTTCCAACATAATTTTATTGAAAACGTTTCTTCCGGTACACAGACTGGAGGTGACCGATAGAATATGGCTTCTTCTGAATATTATTAAATATGTATCGATCAGTTCCCTTGAGACGTCATCCAGACATGAGCATTGTAGATAGAAAAATAACATCAACAGTATAATAAACCACTAGAACAGACAAAAACATTTCCGATAGAGAAAAAAAAAAGAAATTGAAAATAAGTGTATATACCGTAAAAACTCGTCACTCGACCTTTAGTACCTCAAGTATCTCTTTGAAGATAACCCAAATTATCATTTAGATTTTCCAGGATATACCACGTAGTCAAAGCCAAAGGCTTAATCATTTTCAGTTTTTCTTCCCTGCTTCAGAACTTCCCTATAAATTGTTTCCACTTCATTTAGACTATACCCGTCTGTGTCTCTTTATTCATAAGTGCATCCCCTTGTTCAACCTCCATGTAATGACGTAGTTGAGCCATTAGCTCAGGGATGGAAGAGGAGGAGGGTTTTAACCGGTGTTTGAGAATTATTTTTCTACATAATATTAATATGATGTGTATAAGTTTTCAGGAACCTTTGCAAGTGCTAATATCTATTCCCACATCTCCCCCAGTAGTGTAGTAATGCTCCTATAGGGAATAGAGGCTTCATGGAGCTCCTAAGGTTACCACTCAAGTCTGAAACCAATGCCCGGAAAGAGACAACATCAGGTCAGAGCCAAATACTGTGGAAAAGCTTCAAGTTGGGTAATTGACAAAAATCTGCAAAAAAGCCATCACCTCAATAAGATAACTTGCAATAAAAACAGTGTGAATGCACATATTCCTTCAAAACTGTATAATATTCTAAAATTGAGTTATTTGGCAAAATATTGATCAATCTCTTGAGCCACCATGCCATGTCAAGGCAATCTCATCAGAGTGGTTCTACTATATATATTTTTATTTTAGTTGTGTCCATGCGGCCTCCAAGTTATCTTCTGGTGGCTCTGGCTTTTTTGCTAATTTTGGGGTAATTGACACCTAGCCTTCCTGTCATGAGGTCTGATTTAGTAATATTGACTGCATAAATAGCCCCATGCATTAATTTGAATTGAGTTTCCCTACAAGATTCATTAATTATGTTCCTTGACCAACATTTCCTAATCTTGGAAGGAATAATAATGTCATTCAAATGCAACCTCTAAAGGCCAAGTCAGACGCTTCAATCTGATGAACGATTTTGTTAGCGATCACGTGCACGCGCATCGCTAACAACATCGTTCAAATCACTGGTGAGCTGTCACACAGGCAGACTCACCAGCAATGTGGACCAGTGAGAACGCTGGTAACCATGGTACACATCGGGTTACTAGGCGCCGCGTGGCGCTTAGTAAATCGATGTGTACCATGGTAACCATCTCCCAGCATAGGCTGTGCCGCTGGCTGGGAGATCGTTCATTGCGGTGTCACATACCACGATGCTGCAGTTCGCTCATGGATTATCGCTTGATTTGAGGTTCTGCTCACAAATCTTCCACCAAACAATCAAGCGATTTTTCATTGACAGATCGCTCGGTTACACGCAACGACGCACAAACGATATCACTTAAGCGATCAAAATTCCAGATCGCTTAAGCGATATCGTTCATCAAGATTGAAGCGTGTGACGTGGCCTTTAGATTTCTAAAACAGACTATTGATTGAAAAAGTATTATTCAATAATTTTACTACAGATTACTTTGAGAGTTATGACAGCATACGTTTTTCGATCTATGTGGTTGGACTTGTAATGGCCTCTTAAAAAGCCGATATTTAGAAAAATTCATAGTGCTGAGCAAGAAAAGGAAATATGAAAAGTACATTATTTTATGTACTCCATCACATTAGTTAAGGGTGGGTAATAATAATATTAATAATATTTATTCATTTATATAGTGAAATAAATTCCATAGCACTTTACATACATCAGTAATGCTGTCCCCATTGGGGCTCACAATCTAAAAAAGCTACCAGGATGTATTTGAAATGTGGTAGGAAAGCACAGCAACACAGAGAGAACATACAAACCCCTTGCAGAAGTTGTTCTAGGTGGGATTTGAACCCAGGACCCCAGTGCTGCAAGACTGCAGTGCTAACCACTGAGCCACTGCGCGTATCAGCATAATTAAAGACATAGACATAAAACAAGAGAAGCCAGTGGAGTTCAATTGAGTTTTTAAGAAAATATGCAATTTGTGGAGGTGTTGGGTCTATAGGGTAGTATTCACTACCCGGACCCTAAGGTGATTGACATAGCTACATGGAGTATTTTGTAATAATTAAGGACATACCAATTGACCCTAAATTTTAAACATATTTATCAGCTTAATAATCTCTCTGATTGTGAAGGGCTTTTGTTATTTACAGATGGGTCTCTGGTTTGACAGGTATGAGCTACTTGTTTCCTATGATGTACATACATGGTCCGGTGTCGATATTCCTCTTGTTATTTATCATTTACAGAATTAAGTTTATTGTGTAATTTACATCTACATAGTCCAGTGGTTAAGTTCACGGTTGGGACAAGTGTATTAAAAATCATCTGTTACATCCAGACAAACCGATGACTTTTCATCCATATGGGGCTCTATGTGTCCATTTTTCCCATTTCTACATAATCCGTATAATACCTTATCCACAAGTAAAAAAAATATTAAAAGACCCAACTTATTTTTTTTATCCATAACTATGAATCAATTTAAAATGTGGTGCAATATAAATGGTGTCAGTATGATATAGATTTATTTTTTCTTTCAATGATTTGAGTAGTTCTAACAATCCTTGTTGGGCCACATTGATGTTCTGTATTTGGTGACTTTTTAACTTTAGTATTTGGAACCTAAAATCAGGATTGGAACAATCAGTGGAAAAGTATAATAGAAACACGTCACCACTTCTGTATTATCACCCACTCCCGGTTTTACGCTATAAATACTGACCAAATACTAGACGTGTGCATGTGCCTAAGGAAGCCCATTGATTCATATATGTTCCTGTACCATCCCTGTACTGTTTAAACTAAATAATACTTGTGTGTACATAACCTATGTAAAACTCATGTTTTATCTATTGCTTGGCAAATTGATCGTTTGTACATTAAATAAATCATATTAAAATCGGACAATTTATACCCTGCTTGTGTTTGTCTATGCTTTAATATGCATAGGCACCTTTACTTCATCTGCTTTATCAGTGTATCATTTCTTTTATGTTACTTTTAACTTGTTTTTGCTGCAATGAAAAAAATAAAATGTTTGAAACTATTTTACTATTTATTTTACTATAATGATATTTTTTGGGAAATCCAGATCATAAAATATCCACCATAATTCATGCATATTATTGTGATTTTGTCACATTTTCTTTGGCTGAACAATAATATGTATGTCCTTCAAAGGCCTTTTTATTAATGTTTCCATTATATTTTTTACATACATCTTGTATAAGCGCATTTTTGGTGCATTTTCCGGCAGAGGATGCAGATTTGCTACAGAAGCCCTTAGGCTCTGTGCCCACGCTGTGTTTTTTTTATGCTTGTCTGCATGTCTATCCTGAAGTCCAGTAATAAGTACAAATATATAGCAGATTTTGGTGCATTTTTCTGCCACAAGATGTGGATTTAATTCAGATCATTTCTTCATCTGTGTGTTATGTGAGTGCTATGGAAGTGTGCATTTTTCTCTAAACACACATTCTAAAAATAACGCATGCTGGCATGACGTACGGATGTTAGCTGAGGACAATGCATGGCTCTCTCCTGACACTCGCTGAGAATTGGGTGATTTTATGGACAGAGATATGATCGCACCCTTATAGCGAGCTGAAGAACAGAGTCTCAGTGAACTCATGTTTCAGGGAGCACTAGAGCAACACAAAGGCGTACATTACTGCAATCACTGCATTTTTTCTTTTTTAATAAACACGATTTTTAGCTCCCAATACAACATTTCAAAAAAACATCATTGCAACAAAATTAGCAAAAAGCATTGCCGCTGTTTCTAGTGGCATCTTGTGGGCCAATGCGTTTGCATAATGGTTTTTGATATCTATATATTACACATATTTTCACAGCAGTATAAATACTAGTGCATCTCATGATAAAAAATCAATATCACATTGCCATGTTTCAGGGCGTTTCTGGGAGCTAATAAATCAATATTATATTCACCCTTAGATGTCGCGTGTAATAGAGCAGCGCAATTTTTAACCCTTCATCCTCCCTACTTTAATTTTCTGAGATAATGACATTTGGGTTGTCATTGGCTGTAAGCTATAATCATCAACATTAGCAGAAATAAACACTTGAAATAGATCCCTCTGTCTATAATGACTCTATATAATATAGGCGTTTCACTTTATGTAATGAATTACTGAAATACATTCACTTTTTGATGATATTCTAATTCATTGAGATGCACTAGCATATCCACGTAAATCAGTATACAAGTCAGGTTTGAAGACAAGACTCTGTTCATAGAATTCAATGACAATCGAATACAAGACATACCATAATCAAAATAAAGTATTTATTTATTTATATAGCGCTATTAATTCCTTAGCGCTTTACATACATTTGCAAAACTGTCCTCATTGGGCTCACAATAACAATAATGTATCATGTACGCCTGTTTGAATGACTTTTGGGAAATATTTATTTGTATTTCAAGTTTATATTAAAAAGTATAGATTAAAATAGACAGAAAATAGTTGGAAACATGAAATTAACTACGCAAAATGTATATAAATATTGAGCAAGATGAAGACAAAACCATCTACTGTATATTCAATGGCTATTTAGTTCTGTATAGTCGAATTTTACCCTAAATAATGTGCATAGGCCTAACTTTCATAAAAATGCATAAAATGTGTTATGGTTGGTTTGATTGTATGTTTCTTTGTTAATTGATTTATTTTTGTTTTCCATCAAAAATATACATTTAAATATATGTAAACACGTAAATAAAAAAAATCATCTTTTTTTGAGTTGTTAATAATATAATCAAATAAAAAATTCTGATAACGTCAGTTTTTATCAGGGTTATTTCTTATAAACCAATAAATTCTTACTTTTCATAAGTTAACATTTACTACTGAGCCCCTATTATTACTGATGATGAAGTTAAGGAACACAGGAATCAGCTAAAACTACATAGTGGTACATTTAATTACTATGTATTATATAAAGAGAGTGTTTTGTTATTTGTATTCATCATGTGTTATTTATATATTTTTTATCTATGTGCCATAGTTATCTATTAATATCTATTAAGTAATTATGTAAGTATGTTGCATTCATATGCTTACCTGGAAATCAGTGATTATACTCCTAATGATAATCCAGATACAATTTTTATTACTAAAAAAAGGATAATGATCCCAGTCAGTATTGAGAATCAGAATGATCAGAACAAAGTGACTCAGGATTGGGACATTCTGGAATATTTTGGCTCTTTCTTTACTTCTAGATTTGAGGATATTAATGGTGAGGAGTGTGATCTTCCCAAAGAGATGGTGGGGTTACAGTGACCTGTAAGGATAATGGGACCTAATCTTCTATCTTACAAGTTGCCAAACAAGAAATACGTGTTTCTCCATTAAAAAATAAATGAATGAGTAATGGGCTACTAGGTAAACTACACAAAAAGGTCAAATGTGAAAAAGTTCTGCAAACTCATATGTATTATCAAATAGATGTGTCCTTCAGCTGAAGTGCAGAACATCTCCATAGGTGAAGTGCAGAACATCTCCATAGATGAAGTGCAGAACATCTCCATAGGTGAAGTGCAGAGCATCTCCATAGCTGAAGTGCAGAGTATCTCCATAGCTGAAGTGCAGAGCATCTCCATAGCTAATGTGCAGAGCATCTTCATAGGTGAAGTGCAGAACATCTCTATAGTGAAGTGTAGAGCATCTCCATAGGTGAAGGGCAGAACATCTCCATATCTGAAGTGCAGAGCATCTCATAGCTAATGTGCAGAGCATCTCCATAGTGAAGTGCAGAACATCTCCATAGGTGAAGTGCAGAGCATCTCCATAGCTGAAGTGCAGAGCATCTCCATAGGTGAAGTGCAGAACATTTCCATAGCTGAAGTGCAGAACATCTCCATAGTTGAAGTGCAGAGCATCTCCATAGCTGAAGTACAGAGCATCTCCATAGCAGAAGTGCAGAGCATCTCCATAGCTGAAGTGCAGAACATCTCCATAAGTGAAGTGCAGAGCATCTCCATAACTGAAGTGCAGAGCATCTCCATAGCTGAAGTGCAGAACATCTCCATAAGTGAAGTGCAGAGCATCTCCATAACTGAAGTGCAGAGCATCTCCATAGCAGAAGTGCAGAGCGTCTCCATAGCTGAAGTGCAGAGCATCTCCATAAGTGAAGTGCAGAGCATCTCCATAGCAGAAGTGCAGAGCATCTCCATAGCTGAAGTGCAGAACATCTCCATAGTGAAGTGCAGAGCATCTCCATAACTGAAGTGCAGAGCATCTCCATAGCAGAAGTGCAGAGCTCTCCATAGCTGAAGTGCAGAGCATCTCCATAAGTGAAGTGCAGAGCATCTCCATAGCAGAAGTGCAGAGCATCTCCATAGCTGAAGTGCAGAACATCTCCATAAGTGAAGTGCCGAGCATCTCCATAACTGAAGTGCAGAGCATCTCCATAGCAGAAGTGCAGAGCATCTCCATAGCTAATGTGCAGAGCATCTCCATTAAGTGAAGTGCAGAGCATCTCCATAGCTGAAGTGCAGAGCATCTCCATAGCTAATGTGCAGAGCATCTCCATAGGTGAAGTGCAGAACATCTCCATAGCTGAAATGCAGAGCATCTCCATAGCTGAAGTGCAGAGCATCTCCATAACTGAAATGCAGAGCATCTCCATAGCTGAAGTGTAGATCATCTCCATAGGTGAAGTGCAGAGCATCTCCATAGCTGAAATGCAGAGCATCTCCATAGCTGAAGTGTAGAGCATCTCCATAGCTGAAGTGCAGAGCATCTCCATAGTTGAAATGCAGAGCATCTCCATAGGTGAAGTGCAGAGCATCTCCATAGGTGAAGTGCAGAGCATCTCCACAGCTGAAGTGCAGAGCATCTCCATAGTTGAAGTGCAGAGCATCTCCATAGCTGAAGTGCAGAGCATCTCCATAGTTGAAATGCAGAGCATCTCCATAGCTGAAGTGCAGAGCATCTCCATAGCTGAAGTGCAGAGCATCTCCATAGCTGAAATGCAGAGCATCTCCAAGCTGAAGTGCAGAGCATCTCCATGGGTGAAGTGCAGAGCATCTCCACAGCTGAAGGGTAGAGCATCTCCATAGGTGAAGTGCAGAGCATCTCCATAGGTGAAGTGCAGAGCATCTCCATAGCTGAAGTACAGAGCATCTCCATAGCTGAAGGTAGAGCATCTCCATAGGTGAAGTGCAGAGCATCTCCATAGCTGAAGTGCAGAGCATCTCCATAGGTGAAGTGCAGAGCATCTCCATAGCTAATGTGCAGAGCATCTCCATAGGTAAGTGCAGAGCATCTCCATAGCTAATGTGCAGAGCATCTCCATAGGTGAAGTGCAGAGCATCTCTATAGATGAGGCATGCAATTTATTTACAGGCATACCTGTATTTACCTGCATTGTTATCACAGTTTTGGCTGTTTCTCGGCTTGTAGTTACCAGAGGATGGGTATAATAGATATAGTCACACAAGAAGTAATTAATTTCAATAATAATTAATCAGTGTATTGCATTAACGCAGAACATATTTCAAGGCTTAAAAAGGGACTTGCGAACCGAAATGTTGCAAGTTAATTAAAGTCCACACTTTTTTTTTTACCTATTTTGGAGTGCTGTCTCTCTTTATATATTGTAGATAGATCAAGAGAGAGATATTGACTGAAAGTATATAATATTTAACCCTTACAATTAATACGCTGGATAAATAGAATTTTAGAGGGCATTCAGATGTATTTTCCAGGACCACAGAACCACATCTTATTGCTATGAATTTTATATAGCTATATGTGTACATCTATGTATTTCTTTGCTGTAATTCTAATATAGAGTGTTTGACTTTTTAAATACATTTGTTTACTGAATTTTCTGATTTTATTGATCATATTTTTGAACATTTTAGAAGAGTATTCCTCCTCCCTCTGCTGCAGTATATTCGGCAATTGCATGTAAAGATTAACCTGATGATAATATCTGGGGGTGTGCACAGCATTGTCTCTGTCACTTCAGGCAGAACAAGAATAGAAGACTAAATAAATACACAATCATATATTCTAATTTTTTTTTATTGTTAATGTTGGAAAGGTAAAGACTGATAGATGTTGGTAGATAGATAGATAGATAGATAGATAGATAGATAGATAGATAGATAGATAGATAATGCATATTAAATGCTTCAATAATTTTAAGAAATTATAATATAGTTTAATCTCTTAAAATGACTGTCAATCAAATGTAATAATAGTAAGAGTGATTCCAATCAGTCTGGGTCATCTGGTTGCAGAGACACATCATTTCCATCCAATCCTCCTTTAGTTAAAATAGCCACAAACCTACTAGACAGAAAAACCTAGTATTAGTTTAAAAAAATATAGGGGTTTTCTCACTTTTGGTTGGTAATAGATTCCTATTGACTAAATGCCTCATAGGACAGGTTGGTGACACCTCACCTTGGTTGCTCTGACATGTATCTCACTCATTCAAAAATATTCTCATTATAGTTGTCACCATTTGCACCAGGATCAAATATAATATATTTTCTAAACCCATAACTATTAAAAGGTAAACTCTCTGTGTATCATCATTAGATAAAAGTATGGCGTACTAGTAATGTGGATGTAATGTGGTCTTACAAATGTCTTTCTGGTTAAATAATTATAATTAAAAATTAGATGTATTGAATATATGTGAGAAAAGTGCACTAACTGGAATAATGCAGGAGTGCTACAGTGCTTCATTATTTATTTGTAGAAGATCATCGATCAAGGTGGTTTATATCTGCTACAACCACCATCTTCTTCTTCTTGAATTATATCTTGTTCTGCTACCTCTTTTTAAATTAGATAGATAGATAGATAGATAGATAGATAGATAGATAGATAGATAGATTTAATGTGTGTATTCATACACTGGTGTTTTCCCAATGGCAGACAAATATGTTGAATTAGCTGGAAACCGAAACCTTGAACTCTCCTCAGTAGTAAAATAGAATGAATGTCAAAGTTGATGCCTTTACAAGCTGAGTGTCCCTGACTTGAGCAGATTAAACATTAATCCGAACCAGTATGCAGCGCGGCAGTTTTATTTTAGCATATAGTATATGATAACAGAGAAGCCTGCATTCTTCTAAGTACCATATATCTTTATATCATGCACATTTCAGCAACTTTCATGACTGGATGTAGTGTATATAGGAAAAGATCATTGGGGGGGGGAAAAAAGCATTATCACCATATTAAAGTCACAATCTGCTAATGACACAATTAATTTATACTATTATCTGTGAAGACATCTAGCGGAAAGCGTCGGCAACTGCACTAGACCTTAATCCCGATGATCAGTATAGAAACAGAACAGATCTGGGCTCTGCTTACCTTTCTGCTTGGAGCATTGTGACCAGATCGTCTTCTGTGTTAGGTGGCAATGTCTGCCCAGCCTCAGTAATATCAGGACATCTATATACTGTTTTCTCTCTTGGTGTATTCATTGTTAGCAGAGCAGAGGATCACAGAGGAAATGCCCAGAGATGTGACTCATATCCACAGTTATCAGATGATGCCTTATGGTCTTACTTGAGTCCATAGAGGGTGAATGTGATGTAGGCCTCACACATGTACAATATATAGGTAGGAGAAGCTGCTACATCTGCCTTCTCTATATAAGACGCTCACTCAGACACAGGGGAAGCAAGTGATGATCTCTGACTTGTAATGAACACAATGTTTCATCTATTTATCATTAATGTTAAAGGGAATCACAGTAATACTTGTATCCCTTTTTCTTGTTAGATATGTCCACTGTATATACCCCTTATATATACTATATACACAAGGACTCCATAAATATGAACACTCCTGCTGGTATTTTATATTCCTCGCTAATTCAATATATTGTTATTCTCAGTTATATACAACATTCTTATTCTAATTCCTCCATCACTTAAGATAACATGTATTTTCTACATATTATTATAACTTTTTTGGACTGATTGTGAAATATATATATTAAGTTATTTCTCTTAATGCATGAATGTGAAACCCACAACAAGGCGAAGCCAAATTATCACCCTTGTTATTAAGTTTTGAATAGATTGATTAAGTTTTAAAAGAATAAAGAATAAATATAACAGCAATAGTCCTGTCACCTACGACTCCATAGCATAAAATAGAAGAGTTCTGAAATGATATGACCACACGATAGATAAAGCTGCCAGGGAATGAGATACATGATGATAATAATAATAATAATAATAATAATAATAATAATAATAATAACACATTAATATATGGGAGATATATGGGAGGCCATATTGAACATACAGAAAGAAAATGTGATTCTGGCTGCCAGTCACATGTTTCTATATTTATAGATATATGTACAGACACAGATATACTATAGTTTCTATATGTAGATAGATAAATCTAGATATATAGACTTATAGATATAGATCTATAGTTTAGATAGATAGATAGATAGATAGATTAGATAGATAGATAGATAGATACCTAAAGTTTCTATAGATACATATACATACACATATGTATAGATATAGTCTATAGTTGCTATATAGAGCTAGATAGTATAGATAGATAGATAGATAGATAGAAATAGACAGATAGATAGACATATATAGATGTAGATCTAATGTTTCTATAGAACATATACATACACTATATAGATATGATCTATAATTTCTATAAGTAAGATAATAGATAGATAGATAGATAATAGAAATAGATAGATAATAGATATATAGATATAGATGATAGATAGATAGATAGATAATAGGATAGATAGATAGATAGATAGATAGATAGATAGATAGATAATAATAGATGATAGACAAAATCACTATAGTGTGTCTGTGTGTACATACATCTCTAACTATAGAAATATGTGACAGAGTATCAGAATCCCACCTTTCTGTAAATTGAATTTTGGGGTTAGGTTTCCAGCTAAATATCCTGAATCATGTGACATAGACACTCACAAGTCCCTGATACCATGTTTAGACCTTAGTGCTGAAGCATCAGAATCCTATCTGGTGTGTGCAGAAATGAGATAACCATAGCTAAAAATAAGATTGTGTGCCAGTTCCTTCTAATGGTGAGACCCTTGACAAGAAATGTGGGCTGCAGCCTTCTAGATCAGGTAGCTGCAGCCCTTGAACACTGAGAAATGGTTGGTTACTGACATTTTAAATGCACTGCTCTGCCTTAGGTTACATTAAATCCCATTAAAAGGCTGGATGCTTTATACAGTTTTTTAATTGAAAGAATTGCTTGAATGGAAGGATGAAGGTAAAAGAAGTTAATGTGATTGACCCATTCCTTTCTCAGCCTGGTCACACTTTGGGATTTTAAGGGGCACTGATGTGTTAGGAAGACCTCATGATGCTTAATGTGATAAAAGGTCTGTGAATGATCTCTGATACAATATGAATATCATATAGTGGAAAATTCCACAAAAATCTACATTTCTGTATAAAATGTGCCCCAAGTGGGTGCCATATTTATATGTAATCATTTAATGTCATCTGTCAGATAATTATTTCCTATGTAGCAAGTATTAATGTACAATTAGTATTGTCTAAATGGGAATTCACTTGATAACATCTAGTGAGACAATAATTACTCAACCATAGCACATTCTTTCAGTCTTGATCCCCCAGCCCTTTGTTTCCAAAAGGTATCCAGCCATCCTGGTCAAAAACACAAACGTCTCAGGCCAGACAAAGCAAAGGGTCCCAAATTGCAGAGCAGGAGAAAAGCCTTTGAAGAAAACCACTTCCTTACACCAGGGGTAAGACAAAGCATGGCTGTTAAACTTGAACTTCAGAGGAATGAATGGGTGTACTTGGCAGGAAGGAGAAGGAGATAGATGGTTAGATAGATAGATAGATAGATAGATAGATAGATAGATAGATAGATAGATAGATAGATAGAGGAAAGAAGAATAAAAAAAAGAAAAGAATGAAAAAAGCGAAATATAATATAAAAATAGGAGGATATTTAGTATAAATGGCATACTTGTGTATACTATAAATGGCATGTTTGTGTATAATAAATATATATATATATACATACATACATATATATGTACATGTGATGCACATATCCTGTAATGCACCTCAAGCCAGTGAGTTACCTATGCAATGCTTTCCATAGGATCCCTTGTCAGTGCAGTGAATGTATCTCTTTCTATAAAGATGTATATAAAGTTTTACCTTGTGTCTTGTGCAGATACCGCACTGGTCCCAGCACAGCTCCAGGCACAGCAGCCAGTGCTTTGCAGGCTGTCTACAAGGAGAGACACATATTAGTGGGAATCTCTGGTCTGGGGCAACGGGGAAGTGTCACACTGTTTAATTACCTCGTGTGTAGACACCATTTGTACAAAGCAAAGAGATTTCACCCCCTCCTTCATTAATTATATATTCTTTACCTTACGGAATACCTTGCAGCACAATATTATAGAGAACTCTGTTTACACAGGGATATCATAAATGGCCTTGTATAACATGCTATGACCTAAAGATACATTTTAATTAATGAGCCAGTCAGGGGCATATGATTTGGTCTAGTTGCCTATTGCATGATGCTAAATATTGGAGCAAAGAGACAATAGAATATACACATTGTAAATAATCTCATACATTTATTGTCTTTATGTTATAAGACTGCAATGAGGAATTTTTATTTGATATGTGACAAACCTTATCACTACATGTAAATATGATGATGATGATGATGAATATTATTAGTATATTTAGCTGTCCAGAGACAAAAAATCCAGTGTTAAGTAGATAGATAATATTGTTGTTTTAATTAATATCAATTGTTATCACTACATGTAAATATACTGCTGCTGATGGGGATGAATATTATTAGTACATTTAGATATTCAGAGTCAAAAAGCAGATGATAGGTATATATTTTTGTTGTATTAGTTGTTGTTAATTTCAATCGATATCACCATGAATGAAATATAGTCAAAATAAAGTAGAAGTAGCCTCATGATGTCTTCTGATTGGTCACTCATGTTTATTTTGTCTTTAAATCATCTGAAAACATTTCCATTTCTTGCAGACACGTGCAAACAAATGGAAAAGTGCTAATTGTATATTTGTTTGTGTATGAAAAGTTTACCAGCTGCTCATTACATAACTCTGTCTACTAATGACTTCCCAGGGAAGAAATGATCTCATTGAATATGGTAATCATTATCGTGCAGGGCTTGTCATGCTATGTCCGCCAGGCATATATTCTTACATTGGGATTTCCAATAAACAACAAATTGTTTAATGTATCAGGTCCGAAACGTTCACTTTCCCAATGCTTTTAACGCCGATATTGATGAAAACATGTGTATATGAAATATATACACACGTGTGTGAGTGTGTACATTTATTTGTGTGTATATGTTTAAATATATGTGCATGTATATATCTCACATATGTATACATGTATGTACATATACTTGTACACGTTTATATATTTGTTTTCATATATATGTATGTGTATATATATTGCATATACTGTGTGTATAGACACTTGTGTATATATAAGCTATCTATGTTTATATTATATACATACGTGTATGTATACTTGTATACATATACTGTATATATACCATATATTCACTTGTGTATGTATATATAATATATATACCTTATATACACTTGTGTATTATATCTGTATGTGTATATATAATATATATATACCTTATATACACTTGTGTATGTATATCTGTATATATATATTATCTATCTATACGTTATATACACTTCTGTGTGCATACCTGTATGTGTATATATTTAAATCTCAGACATAATATATAGAAATTAATTAGTAATGTTCTTTTTCATCTTGTGATGTGCATCTCCATAGGTTATGATGACGACTGAATAAGTAATGATGTTTTGTTCTTTTGGGACCTAGTATTTCCAATATGATGGACACACCATGCACCAGAATAGCACATAGGAGGTTTCAGTGTCTGACCTCGGTGGACAGGGCTACTTCTAGTACTAAGAGATTCCAGGGGTTAATTGGCAGAGGGCTTTTGGCTAGACAAGCACTTTCAACTTGACCTTGGCCTGTATCCTGTTCATGCACAGTCGCCCTGTGCTTTGTGTATACTGGGTGTCTGGTGCATTATCTCAGTCCTCGGAGTGATCCTCTGTATGTCTCCTGGTCACTTCATTGTGTACAGTCACCAGGCATTAGACTCAATAATAAGACATTTTTATTAAAGGTAAATGTGTCATAGTAATAATAAGCCGAATAGTGCATAACATTAGAATATTGTATTTTTGTGCAAGGATTTGAAACGAAATAGTGATCAATATACAATGATTCATAACAATCAAGAGAATGAGAGTGTGCAGCTGGAGATAATAGGAAAGCTCTGGATAGATAGATAGATAGATAGATAGATAGATAGATAGATAGATAGATAGATAGATAGATGTGTGTGTTATCACATATACAAATTCTTATATTATATTCCTTCTTTTGCTCATATATCTTCCTCTTTTCTTTAGCTTTCTTTGTAGTTTTTTTCCTGAGATTATTCAGATTACTCTCTTCATTATCCTCTTATTTTTTATTGTTTACAAAGTCGTTTTTTTTTTTAGTAAATGTATTTTTAATCTTCCTACTTTTCTAATCTATCTGTATATTATAACATATTATTGTCTGGGAAGAGTGATTCCTCCATGAAAGCACATCTATGTATTAAGTTGATCTGCAAGTTCTATTAGCATTCCATGTTTTACAGTTGTTATTATTGTTATTATACGCACATTAATGTAATAAAATGATGAGAGCAGAGGAATGATGCCACAGCCATATTTTATAGCCACAGGGAGCCTCCCTGCATGTGGGATTATAAGGGCTAAGGCTGGAGAATGGATCATTTATTAAAACCAGTGTATGATCATCTATAACTATAAGTGTGTATATAGTGGACTGGGCTGAATGGTGACTTATATAAGGGAAGAGGAAGAAGAAAGGAGGAAAAAAGTGAATTATCTGCAGCTCAGCTCTGGGGTCTGGAAACTGCTTTGCATGTCACGTGAGCCGCCTGGGCCAATGAGCGTGCGCGCTGAGCCAGGCTGAGGCTACACTCACAGAGCTGCAATGTGTTGTGCTCAGTCTTTGGGGCTTTTAATGCGGAGCTGCCCGGGCTATGACAGCCTCCGTGCTGCTCCATCCCCGCTGGCCCGAGCCGCTCATGTTCCTCTACGACAACGGCTTGGATGACATTAATAAGAACATGGAAGGATTCGCAGGCAGCAACTTCGCAGCGAACCAGTGCAGGAACCTGATGGGGCACCCGGCTGCCGCATCCTGGCCCCCAGCGGTGCCTACTCGTCCAGTGAGGTGCCAGTGTCGGGCATCGCGGAGCCTGGCAAGCAGTGCAGCCCCTGCTCAGCGGTGCAGAGCTCCTCCAGTGCCAGCCTGCCCTATGGCTACTTTGGCAGCAGCTATTACCCCTGTAGAATGAGCCATCACAGCACCATCAAGTCCTGCTCGCAGCCCTCCTCCTTTGCAGACAAGTATATGGAGACTTCAGTCTCTGCTGGAGAAGACTTTCCTTCTAGGGCCAAGGAGTTTGCTTTTTACCAGGGATATGCCACAGCCCCCTACCAGCCAGTGCCAGGCTATCTGGATATGCCTGTGGTGTCCACCATTGGGGCACCTGGTGAACCCAGGCATGAACCATTATTGTCAATGGATAGCTACCAACCCTGGGCTATTACAAATGGCTGGAATGGGCAGGTTTACTGTGCCAAGGATCAAAGCCAGCCATCCCACCTATGGAAATCCACCTTACCGGGTAACACATCATAATTGTATTTTTGCATCAGGGTTTATTCCTGTTATTTGCAGTTACAAATGAATATCTACTTATCTATCTATATCTATCTATCATCTATTTATTTATCTATCTCTTTATCTATCATCTATCTCCTTATCTTTTTATCCATATATCCATCTCTTTAATAATCTATCCATAATATCTATATATTATTTATCCTGCTTTGTATCCTACATGCATTTAATTCACACACACAAAACAAAACCTAAAAGGCATGATATAATTTTATATATATCATCTTCCTACCACATAATATAACGTAATATAATAGTTTACAAAAAATGATGTGACACACAATAATATTTGCATATGCAGCTGTGTACATCCATCTAGATACATGTGGCATGACATCATTGTTGGTAAACACATAACTATGTGTAATTAGATATATAATATATATTGAAGCTTATATACGTTCATAGACAGATTTTGCAAACTCCACCCTGCAGGTGAGCATAGAAGCAATAAAGGATTGTTCAGACTGCACATGTGTAAATGTATTCTGGTGTTTCATATGTGTGCAAAACATAGAATGAGAGGTGATAGGTAATAATTGGGGAAAAAAACAAAGTAGATAAATTCAATAAGAATTAATTTTTCCACTGCATAGGTTATTTTAGCCATTTGTTACAGCATGTTATTTCTACAGTAACACATTAGCTTATTAAGTTTGTCAATACAGCACAAATTAATCCATCAGGTTGTATTAAAGAGAATAAATATATATGTACAGAAAGAGTTTAACACACACTGATATTTATATACAGTATATATTTTCACACATCATATATATGTATATATACATAAATACTATACTTAAATAATATATATAAATATATATATATATTTAATATATCCACTTAATGTATGAATGTATGACTGTGTTGATGACAGGGGGCACCATATCTCAGTGACCTGTGCTTTCTCTTTCAGACGTGGTCTCCCATCCTTCAGATGCCAATTCGTACAGACGAGGCAGAAAAAAACGAGTTCCTTACACTAAGGTGCAGCTGAAAGAACTGGAAAGGGAATATGCGACAAATAAATTTATCACTAAGGACAAGAGGCGCAGGATATCAGCCACCACCAACCTGTCAGAGAGGCAGGTCACTATTTGGTTTCAGAACAGAAGAGTCAAAGAAAAAAAAGTCATCAATAAACTGAAGACCACTAGCTAATCAGTGGATTATACTCTGTAGGGTCTTATCACAAAACTGATCTGTTCTCTTCCTGGCAAGTCTCCTGGAGCCCTTAGAAATTGGTTAAAATATAAAATATGGACAATTTATCTGGGGTGGGGAAGGGTGAAAAAAAAAGATGAATTGGAGGAGGCCAAGACTCTGATCTTGTTGGAGATCACACGACTTTTTATCTACTGGTGGAATTATTCTATTGCAGCCTGATAAGACTTGTGAATTGATCATAAAGAAAAGACATGTAGCCTTTAATCAAGAATCGATGTAATAATTGCGCTTTGAACCTTGAAACCAGACTGCATGTTGAGTGACTGCTCAGGTAACTTGTATCTTTACTGTATGTTCACTCTATACATTCTTATATATTACCAAGAGGGTTTAATGATGTTTTGATGAAGAATGTACACAGTTATATGGAGGGGTGGATTTCAATCTCTATACAAGCCCATCAATAAGTAGGAGCCTTCTTAGGCCTTCCCTGAAATTACTCATGGATGTTGTGGGAACTGAGGGGCTTTAACATTACCTCTTTTTACATTAATAATAATCTGGTGTATTGGAATTACAATGTTGTGCAAAGGACAAACTCAATCTCTACATGGACGGATTATTGTAAATACCCGGTTGTGTATAATAAATATCCATATTACAGAAGCATAAGACTACAATGATATTTAACGGTTCAGTCCTTAGAATGGCATTAGGAATGATTTTGTTTATTCTCTGTAATTTGGCCGAGTTAGATAATGATAATCAATCATTTCCAGCACTTTGAAATCTCATCAGCAATTATCTTAAACGTTTGTTTTGTCTCTACTCACTTCTAAAAATGCTATCATGTAAATACTAATAATAATAATTATAATAATAAATTAGCGCACTGTGAACGTTATTTGTGCACCAGACATTTTTATTCTGCCCTGTGTTGTTAGCAATACTAAAATATGGATCAATTGGAAAACTCAATGGTATTATCTGAGAGATGGGGTTTAATCATTGGTTATGCACAAACAATTCTACTGAGATTCCCTGTTTGGAATCCATAATTGACACATCATGAGAGGTGTTTGTTTCATAGGATATTGCGCTGGTCTTGATCTTGAATTGCGACCTTCATCTGAAAATAAATGACCCAGAAGGTTCCTCTAATGATCCTTAGCTCAGAGCAGTATTTTCTGGGAAGCTGTGGCGATTGTTGAAACAACTGGATGGGAAGGCCTTAAACCTTGACCTTGAGGAACACAGACAATTTGTGACCTTGACTTCTGACAGCTCATGAATAGGCATCACTAGGATTAGTAGATCAATAGCGCCATCTGGTGTTCAAAAGCAGATCTACAGCGCCGGTTATTAGCTGTTATAAGGCTTGGAAAGTCTAAACTTGTAACCAACTAATTTTTACTAATCAAAATAGCTTTTGAAGATTTTATAGCTATAGTGGCTCACTTAATTATTAGTTGTATTCTGTACAGAACGTCAGATCACTTATTTAAAGATCATATAAACTACTTAGATTGCAAATG